>CM076960.1:7682500-8217500 GCA_039566865.1 Aurelia coerulea | reverse complement strand
AGATTTTAAATTTCAAACGAAATTTCGAAATGAATTGCGGAACCTGTCGAAATTGCCCATTGAATTCCGCTTTTCTATCAAATTTTCCAAAATTACCGCGGAAGCAAAAGAGCCTGGAACTAGTGGAGGGTTGACACGGACTGAGTCATAGAGCTGTGAGAGAATCGAAGAGTCAGCGTGCACTCACTGAAAGTCAAGTCACGAATGTTAGAAACAACAACTGGTATTAACTTGTCACAGAGCAAAACGCCGATAAAGTGTATAGTTTTTGGTTGTGGAGAGTCAGCTTGTGCAGAGAAAGATGTATGTGCACATTATTCCTAACGTTGGAGTTGACAGACTTGTTGCAGTAAGCTGTGGAGTGACTTTGATAGAACACGGAGGAACTGCAAAACAACGAAAACATTAGGGATCTGCACAAACGATTTCAATCCTAACGACTTTGAACAGTCCTTGGCTGCTACAAATCAACTAACTGGCTTCCAGAGTTCATCTCTGAGAATTCTTCGGCGTGCTGAACAAGGAATTTGTTCATATCGAACGATACACTCACCGAAGATGATGACATCGGAAATTGCCACATGAAGACTAGGCCAAGTGATTGTTCTCATGGACAGGTAAGGACACTTATTCTGCGCACTTATTCTTCCTTTTCTTCGTAAACATTCTTGTCCTGCTTCATCATGGACTTTTTGGTTGGCCTGTACATTCTCTGCCTCATACAATATATTTTGCATTTACAGCTCATTCGTGAAGCCTTTTTGTTGCAAATGTATCTTCGACAGGCGCTTGTGATCCTAATGAGGAGAATAGACAAGTGACGATGAGTCCCTTGTATCCCTGCAGTAAACCTTGCTCAACAGGTTGTTGACCGAAGCGCCATCTTAGACCCCGTTTACACGAGAGAAAACTGGATCGATCCAGAACGGGATCGATCCAGTTCGGGATCGATCCCAAAATTTTGCAGGTGTTTACACGGGATCGATCCCAAATTTTGTTGCGTTTACACGGGATCGATCCAGGCAGCTTGTCACTAATTCCCAGACTCCTTATAAAGATTTGAGCATGCGTAAAGACTTCGCGCCATTTGTTGTCAGGGTGAACAAAAGGTGTCATTATGAAAACGCCTCGATTTCCATTTTCGTCTTGCCTCGTTTTGCATCCGTGCCCGTTTGGGATCGATCCAGCCGTTTACACGAGGCTCTGACGGGATCGATCCCAAACTGGATCGCTCTGGCAATCGATCCCAAACTAGCACGGATAGCGGATCGATCCCAAGCGATCCCGTGTAAACGCAAGGCCGATCCGTACCAGTTTGGGATCGATCCCGTTCTGGATCGATCCAGTTTTCTGTCGTGTAAACGGGGTCTTAAAGTCAAAAGGAACAGGGATACAAGGGACTCATCGTCATAAGTCTACGAGGAGAGTGGATGCTGATGATAACCATCAAATTCTGGGCTGGTAAAGGCGTGTTTTTCTGTAGGCTTTGCAAATGCCACAACAGTGAATTTTTTCAGTCATTCACAACTAAAGATAATCAACATTAATTGCTAAGTCACCAGGTTTGCATCAAGATAATGCTCCAAATGACGTTTTTCTGTTTCCATTGCAGATTCAGTCCAGTTGAGGAGAGCAGAACACAGAAAACATGATGCTACGCTTTGTGCATAAAAACAAGAAAGGTCACAACGATCTGCTTGATTGCCCCAGAAATGAGCAGCACTGATATCATTGCAAATATTTTAGCATTTTAGATAATATTTAGGGTCTGCAGGGGGGGGGTAAAGGGAGTAGACTAGGGTTAGTGGTAGAGCCAGGGACGAATATGAGGGAGTAAATACACCCCACTTTCAAAAGTTTGGCTAAAATTGTAATTGAAATATGTAATAAAAGTGTCTGGGTATATCATTTTACCCCCTCCAATAGTTGGAAAATTGTGCAATTTTATCGCCTTATTATTTTTGTATGTTTCCACCACTAAGCTGGGGCTAAAAAAGCAGTAGTGATAGGGAGAAAACAGTAGGTTATGAACTGTTGAACCAACATTAACAACATCAAGGAAGTTAATTCAACCAGTCACCATTTTTATTACATTTATTAGAATGCTCTGCCCTGCCTGTTTTACCCCTAGCTTACTCATTTCACCCCAGTATATCATTTTGGAGTTTTTTAAACTCTTTTCGTGATACCATATTTCTTCTGTTTTGGATTTTGTCCAGAAATTTCAAACATATGAAGAAATAAAATCACACAAATACAAATAGGAGCAAGAGCATTATAAAAATGGCATATGACTATTCAAAAGATATCTAGATAATGTCTATCATGGTTACAAGGTATTGAAGTTTTTACAAATGATGATCAGTGTCAGTTTTGTTCATCTTCATTCCATTGAGTGTAACCTGTCTATCTCTCCTACGTCAAGTTTAGGTTCTCTCTAATTCCATTGCAGGCACAGGCATTTCTCAAAGGTTTCCATGAATTAGCCCTGCAAATGCTTGGTAGGTGACATCTCGCATAACCCTGGAAAGATAGGATAAGTTTCTGTGATTAGGCATGTAGAAGTGGGCATAAATGGAGGGATAAAATGCAAATGTAGACAGCTAGCCAATTTTTTTCTGTAATGAACATGAAGCAGTTTGGTCTTGGAAGCTGCTGGTAATAAGACTATCAACAGTCCATAGTCATTATTATATGTAATTATGTTTCATTAAGATTGAGCTTCTATTCTTGAGATGTATTCACTATGATTTTATGTTTTGACCCTGATACCACTCTTTTTCTTGCTAAATTGTCCTGTATTTCAAGAAACAAATATACGTAACTGGGTACGAATTACATCATAATTTATGCCCACAAAATAGGACACGAATTAAGAAACTTTCAGTATTAGAATGCAAACATTTTTATGAAATTAAGAAACTTTTACTTACTGGCCGGAAGAGAGACATTATTTACCTCAGGGACGATCGTTTAGGCCATATCGACTAGAACACAGCAACCAGGGTTATTGATATTTATTGTAGTTGAGGACTTTCCTTTCCTTTCCAGAACCATCGATGGTAGATTTCATTAGCCATACGTCGTGCTTGTAATTATAGGAATTTCACACGCTGATGCAACATTTATCGCTGCGTAATGATTAGTAGTAGCTTTGGAACTTTCCAGATCCACATTCTGGAACATCGCAAGGTCACGTAGGCCATTTAGCCTCGTTTTCGTGTAATTCGTTGCAACATATGACGTAATAGTTTTCGAGAGCGTTCTCACGTATAGCTGAGTAATTTAGAAATATTAAGTAGTTCTAGGACTTTCGAAACAGAAACGTATATAAGCGGACACATCAAATATTTATTTAACGATTTGACGATTTGACGATTTAACGATTCAGCGAGTTGGAGATTTGGCGAGAAAACACTTAGAAACTTGCGAACTAGAGCTAGAGAGAGCCATATTCGGGCTCATCGACGAGATCGTAGTAAATTGTAGAGTTTTGGATAAAGACGAGAAATTGGAGAAAGAGTAACTTCGCATTATTTTGTTAAACGTGGTTATCTTCGAACCATATTGGTAGCAGAGGGTAGTTGGATAGTTTGGACGCGTACATGTGAAGTTACTACGTCATGTCAAGAAACAAGAAGAAAACGCGTAAGTCGGCTGCGGATAAATTTGAAGCAGATCAAGAGGAGAGAATTGAAAGTATAAAGATTTCTAAAGCGAAGTCAAAATCTTTATTTACAAGAAGGAAAAATCAACTATTGGACTTGCTTGAGTCGGGAAATGCTAGCCGTAATGAGATAAGAGAGTCGAGGAAAAAGACAGACGAAGCACTGGCAAGTGTACTTGAGGATTTGGCGACTTTATTCGAATTTTATTCCAGTGCTGAGGATCGCACTAAGACGCGAATAGAAACTGAAAACATAGAAGCGGAATACGATTCTGTCCAAGCCAGGATTACTCAGTATTTAGATACGAGAAAGGAAGAGACTCTCAGCCAGGCTAGTGGACAGTCCTTACAATGGAGTGTTACGGGAGAAACAATGAATCCCATGGAGCATCAGGGATCGACGACAAAACAGCATTTGCTTGGGATTGAGAAAAAGGTCCAAGACAAGGAGGAATCTATTCGATTAGCTAGAAGAAAACTTGACGAAGAGTACCTTCAGAGGCAAAAGGAACTAGAAAAAGAGATGCATGACATTCATGGAGAATTATCGACAGCAAAGAAAAGCAGAAAGTGTTGAATCTTTACGAGAGTGGGTGATTCAAGAAGCAGAATTCCAGACCGTTGCATCAGAAACAATTCGAGGATTAGCTTCAAAACAAAAGGAAGGAGCAAAGACTTTCTTTGGACAAGTTAATGATAGAGGTCAGGTTCCCTTTTGCAAGCTGTGTAAGAAGAACCATCCGATATGGCGTTGTGATGAATTTAAAAGAATGGATGTCTCTAGACGGTGGTATACAGCAAAGAAGTTAGGATTGTGTTACCGCTGCCTCGGTGGAGATCATATGGGAGGCTATTGTACCAAAGGAAGAATCTGTGGAATCGACGGCTGTCAAGAAACACACAACAGAATGCTGCATGGAGGCAAAAATGCAAAGTCAGCGAGCATTAGCAACAAAACAGCGACGCCCACAGCTCCAGCGAAGGATTTAACAGAGTCTAGCGCGTAGGGGGAGCAAAAGCCCACAGCGGAGAGGTCTCACACAACGGTGGCAGAACAAACAAATCACGCCCATTTTACAGCACTTCGGACTGTACCAGTAAAGGTAAAAAATGGAAACCGAAGCATAGTCGTAAATGCACTGTTGGATGATGCTAGCACGAAAACATACTTGAACGCAGACGTTGCTGCAGAGCTTGGACTAGCTGGAGAAACAAGGAAAATTACAGTGAATGTGTTGAACGGTCAAATGGATTCATTCGAAACGATGCCTGTTGAGTTCGAGTTAGAGAGCTTGGATGGTAGAATCCGGGTTTTAGCTTCAGGGTATACTACAGAGAAAGTAGCTGGCAATTTACAACCGATAGATTGGAATCAATTCGCTGCGAAGTGGAAGCATTTGAGAGGAATAAAGTTTCCGAACCTCGGACCTCGACCTATGGTGGACATTCTGATAGGAATAGATGTAGCAGACTTGCACTACTCAATACAAGACATTCGTGGAAAACCAGGAGAGCCTGTCGCTAGATTAACACCGTTAGGCTGGACATGCATTGGAGGAACAGAAAATGCAGCAAACAACCCGTTTCATACCAACTTCAACAGAGCGTACTTCATCAATCAAGTTGATACAGATTTGAATCAAACCTTGCAGAGGTTTTGGGAGATAGATACAAGTGGTTCATTTGCAGAGAAAGAGACATCATTATCACCCGAAGATTCATATGCACTGAAAAAGGTCAGCCAGTCATTAAAGTTTGAAGACGGGAGATATGAAGTCGCAATGCCTTGGAAACCAAATGCACCAGAGTTGCCAAATAACTACGAGATGGCAATGAATCGATTGAAAAGTACTGAACGGCGCTTATTGAAGAACGAGGAAATAGGCAAAGCATATTGCGACGTAATAGTGGGACACTTGAAGAAAGGCTACATCTCAAAAGGTCAAGAGAAGGAAAACGAAAAGAGTTGGTATCTACCTCATTTTGCCATAGTTAGACCAGATAAGGAAACTACAAAAACGCGTATTGTATTTGATGCCTCTGCGAAGTATAATGGAACATCCCTAAATGATGCCATATGCCAAGGACCAAAGTTGCAACGAGACTTAGTCGACGTGTTACTTCGCTTTCGTAGATTTCCAGTGGCGCTAGTTTGTGACATTGCAGAGATGTATCTTCGCATTGGGATATCGCCAGAAGATAGGCAGTTTCATAAATTCCTATGGAGAGATCTGGATCAGTCGAGAAAGCCAGATGTCTACCAATTCTACAGCTTGGTTTTCGGAGTAAATTCCTTTCCGTTTCAAGCGCAGTTTGTCTCTCAAGAGCATGCCAGAAAGAGGGAAAAGGACTTTCCGAAAGCTGCAGAAACGGTATTGGAAGCCACGTATATGGACGACAGTATGGACTCGGCTGCAGATGAAGAAGAGTGCCTAAGATTGTACAGAGAGCTGTCGGCATTGTGGGAATCTGCAGGAATGCATGCAAGAAAATGGTTGTCGAATTCAAAAGAGGTTTTGCTGCAAATCCCCGCAGAAGACAGAGCAGCAGAGGTGGATTTGGACAAAGGAAATTTACCAGCAATCAAAACTCTTGGAATATTGTGGGTAGCTATAGAAGACATCTTTACGTACAAAGTAAATCCACCAGACGAAGGTTATCTGCTGACAAAGAGGAATTTTCTACGAAAGATTGCCACATTATTTGATCCCTTGGGATTCCTAAACCCATACGTGATAAGAGCGAAAATTCTGCTGCAAGAGATGTGGACGTCGGGATTAGAATGGGACGATCTCCTTGACGAGAACCTCGCGAGAAAGGCAAAAACATGGTTCACAGAGCTCAAAGAGTTGGCAGGGATAACAGTTCCACGTTGCCTACAATTGGAAAAAAGAGTTGTTACAACAAGTATTCATACGTTTACGGATGCCTCAGGAGAAGCCTATGCCGCAGCGATCTATGCAAAACAACAATACGAGGATGGTTCAACGAGTGTGCGCTTGGTGGTATCAAAGAGTCGGGTAGCACCATTATTGGCAACGAGTACTCCTAGACTGGAACTCATGGGGGCAATTCTTGGTCTACGATTAGCATTTTCAGTAGCGAGAGTCCTGAAAATTGATCAGAAATCGTTGATCTTTTGGACAGACAGCATGAATGTCTTGTGGTGGATAAGGAAGCCGAGCCGCGGACTTAAGCCCTTCGTTGCCAACAGAGTAGGAGAGATACAGAGCTCGACAAATCCAGAGCAATGGCGACATGTCATGACGAAAGAGAATCCAGCGGATTTGCCAACAAGAGGATTGTCGGTAGCAAATTTAAAGGATAATGCATTGTGGTGGAGTGGCCCAGAGTTTTTGAAAGCGGATGAGGAGGATTGGCCAAAGGTAAAGATCGAGGTGAATCAAGAAATGTTGACAGAAGTACGCAAACAGGGAAAAACACAGAAAGAGACAGAAAGCGATAAAAACCAAACTTTGCTTGTAACGACACCCGAAAAATCTTGGCGATTGCAGCCAGAAAGATATTCGAGCTGGAACAGATTAGTTAGAGTGAGGGCATGGGTACAAAGGTTCATCGAGAACTGCCTACGCAAAGTTGAAGATCGATGTAGGGGAGATATTACGTATCAAGAGATAGCGGATGCAGAGACCGCCATAATAAAAGGAGCACAGAGACAAGCCTTCAGCGAGGAATACAGAGCGTTAGCAAACCAACGACCAATTTCACGAAACAGCAAGCTTTTGACATTGAAGCCTGTAATAGATGAGGAAGGTCTACTGCGATCAGACGGAAGACTAACTTATGCAGAATACCTGCCCCTTTAACGTGAGATATCCCATAATTTTGCCAAGAAAACATTGGGTAACAAAGCTGATCGTCAAAAACTTCCACGAGCAAAGCAACCATTCAGCAGGTACGAATCACACATTATCCATGATATCAGCGCGGTTCTGGATTATGCAAGGCAGAGAGGAGATTCGAGAATGGGAGACTGAGTGCTTTGAATGCCGTAGACGAAAAACAAAGGCTGCAAGACAAATCATGGCTCCATTACCAAAAATACGGCTAAAGTTGCCACTACGGGCATTCGCTCGGACAGCAGTAGACTATGCAGGACCATTTGTAACAATACAAGGTAGAGGAAAGAAGAGGATGAAGCGTTATCTTTGTTTATTCACTTGCTTGACTTCAAGAGCTGTACATCTGGAGATGGCTTACGCCCTGGATACAGATTCTTTTCTCAATGCATTTTATCGTATGGCAAGCCGACGAGGCCTTCCAGACGAAGTGATTTCAGATAACGGTAGTAATTTCATCGGTGCAGAACGCGAACTAAAAGAGTTGGTTGAGAAACTGGATCAAGAAAAGATTAAAAAGTCAGCTGCGAACAAGGGGATCAAGTGGTACTTTAACCCACCATTAGCACCACATTTTGGAGGAGTGCATGAGACCATGATAAAAGCCGCGAAGAGAGCAGCATACGCTATATTGAAAGGAGCGGATGTTACCGATGAAGAACTAACAACCGCGTTCACGGGTGCCGAAGGACTGTTGAACTCAAGGCCCATAACGTACCAGTCTGCGAATCCAATGGATGACGTACCTCTCACGCCAAATCATTTCTTATTCGGCCAAGTAGGAGGTCAATTCGCCCCGGAATCGGTGGATACAAGCCCATATGATGCAAGAAAACGTTGGCGACGGATTCAGGAGTTAGTGCGTCACTTCTGGCATCGATGGCTTCGTGAGTGGCTGCCGTCACTTACTCGGAGAATGAAATGGAAGACAGAACAGGATGATATTAAAGTCGGCGATGTCGTTTTGGTCATGGCGCCCGACACACCGCGCGGACAGTGGCCTTTAGGAAGAATTCGAGAAATATATCCAGGTCCGGACAACCATGTACGGGCAGTTAAAGTACAAATCGGACGCAACACTCTTGTCAGACCAATCAGCAAGATTTGTCCCTTGGGATGTTTCGTAGAAACAGAGAACACGAATGGAGAAAAGCGACAAGACGTATTACTGTCGATGGGTCACTAACCCATCGAGGAGGGGGAGTATGGCCGGAAGAGAGACATTATTTACCTCAGGGACGATCGTTTAGGCCATATCGACTAGAACACAGCAACCAGGGTTATTGATATTTATTGTAGTTGAGGACTTTCCTTTCCAGAACCATCGATGGTAGATTTCATTAGCCATACGTCGTGCTTGTAATTATAGGAATTTCACACGCTGATGCAACATTTATCGCTGCGTAATGATTAGTAGTAGCTTTGGAACTTTCCAGATCCACATTCTGGAACATCGCAAGGTCACGTAGGCCATTTAGCCTCGTTTTCGTGTAATTCGTTGCAACATATGACGTAATAGTTTTCGAGAGCGTTCTCACGTATAGCTGAGTAATTTAGAAATATTAAGTAGTTCTAGGACTTTCGAAACAGAAACGTATATAAGCGGACACATCAAATATTTATTTAACGATTTGACGATTTGACGATTTAACGATTCAGCGAGTTGGAGATTTGGCGAGAAAACACTTAGAAACTTGCGAACTAGAGCTAGAGAGAGCCATATTCGGGCTCATCGACGAGATCGTAGTAAATTGTAGAGTTTTGGATAAAGACGAGAAATTGGAGAAAGAGTAACTTCGCATTATTTTGTTAAACGTGGTTATCTTCGAACCACTTACTACCATGGGCTGATCCAAGTTCTTTAAAAAACAAAAAATTGTATGTCTGTATTTCAGAGATAATCATATTAATCTTGGTACCGTTGCAAGAATCATGATACCATCCATGCCATCAAGATATCTTTATGCCATTGTTCACTAAAAAGTGACATTGATTGTACACATGGACCAAAGGATAAACATTCTGAAACTTCCTGACATGAACCTTCTTTGATCCATGATTTCAGTAATGTGTTTGCAGTAGACAGGTCAGTTGTAAATAGGTCAATCCTACAGTTGCCCTATCTGCACCTAGAAAAATTGCGAAGTTTGATTTAGGAAGATAGCAAGTGAGCTGGGGCAAAATAGGGCTTAAGCTGTCCAAGCAACATGACTCTGCTAATCATACATTATTAATCTCAGCCCAAAGTACAAGTTAAAAATGTAAATGGTTTGTATTCCAACAAGTTGATAGATATGAACATAGTCTTTTATAACCAGGCCTGATAAGACTAAGACAAGCAACAAGAAAAACAGCAGAATAACAGAATAAATAAAGCATAAATGGCAAGGGAACCAACAAACAGGTTTACACATCTGATCAAATTTTTTTTGAAAAACTGCTTTGCAAATAAGATGTGGTTCTTTCCTTTGTATGGTAGATGTATCTTTGTATTGTGACGGACTTGAGACCTCTAAGTTTTAAACTGACAGTTTAGGCCGGAGACAGCGCCATATTTATCGGATGACCAACCACGAGAGGGTCAGGTGGCCTAAACTGAATGTAGGGTTACAAATGCTAAAAAACGTACCTTGCATCCAACGATTCTCTTCCATCAGAGCGTCTGCTGAGTCTTTCCTACCGTTCTCCTTTTTCTCTAACCCCTTGATTTTAATTCTGCTGCCATTATTCGTCTTATAGAGGCTCGTTAACGTTAAAGTATGAACTGACAAAAATCGACCACAACGTCAAGCAGCACGCCTTACTGGGTTATTCATTTGGTTCTTCTACATCATCGAGAGAAAGCTCTGAAGATGTGTTGCTCTTCGTCTTCGGAAATATAAGAAAAACTCCTGGCATGCGGCCTTTTTCAGAAAAACATACGGAGACAGCGATGTAAACTGATCGAGATGTGTCCGCCATGCCGCGTTTGCGTTTCATTGTTTACTTCTTCCTGTGCCTCTCTTGGGATTTATTATGACTCAGTTCGCGTCACGTCTTAGCTAGTTCATGGCCTCTATCATCACTCGGTTTTTAGAAGGAGTGCTATTTTTCAAAACCCCCAAATCGACCCTTTTGTACCCCAATGGTTAGAAATAGTACTGCCATCGGATTCCTCATAGTTTAAGGTTGATCATATCAAGAAGTCGCATTTGGCTTGATTTGACCTTTAAAGGCGAAGGATGAAATTGTAGATTGCGTAGGATTTCCATTGTGCAGGTCGAGTTCTTGAATTAGTACAAATTAATACACTTTAGCCGAATTTATTGTGAACCTAACATGTGAGTTTATGGATACTTTACTAGGCCTTAATTAGCTTTGAGATAGCGTTCCCTCTACGCCTAATTGTAACAAAATGAGTTATGATAATGACATCCATTGGTTCCTTCCCTGCACATTTGACGAGAGCACATTTACCACCCTGGATACAGTAAAAACCCTCATAACAGAACCTATGATTTTCATGAACAGGCTGACATGGCTCCTATGCATTTTTACCGGGTGACCCAGAAAAAAGTGACCCAACGCAATCTGCTTTAGAAAAAAGTACCTGGCTGATGGAAATGCTTCAAACGTTGTTTTGTCGCTAAAAGACTAGCCTACTTTATGAGTATTTTTCGGAATTTGTTTCGGCTCTGTAAATTTCTCGAATTAAAGATTTTGAGAAAACGGGCAAGCTTAAAATCCACAAAAAGTCATCAAAAACAGAGGATCGATTTAAAGCCATTTCAGATCTTCAAAACAATGAGGAGGGTGTATTTCAGCCTTGGGAATAGGCAACTCAATTAAAAGTTTTCCACAACAAGTTTATGGTCCCTAGGTACGTTAGCATTTGGAGCTGAAAATAAATGTTCTTTGTAGCCATGCGGAATTTCAAAGGAATTCAATTTTCCACGCAAATCAACATGTTCAATCATTGCTTACAGAAAAGCAGAAGTATCCTTGTCCCTTGAGACAAGAATATTTTAGGTATCTGAAACCAATTTGGAATTCAGACAACAGCTTATTTTCTTCAAGGAATCTCATGAGCTGCTGATGAATAAATTTTTCGATAACTTTAGAAAAAACTGCTGTTGTCAAAACTTGAATGTGATCCCGATTTGTGCACTGGAACAATTCTATATGGGTCAGGTGCAACGATATGATTGCTGCACAATCCTCCAGGTGGGAGATCATCAAAGCCAGTTGATTTCGAACGTTTTTTACCTTTGAGACACCTCTCAACTCAGGGCTGGTAACATTATGAAAATTATACCGCTTTTCCGTTCTCTTCTCAAGCTTGCGTGTATTTTGCCATATGAAATCTATTAATGGGAATACTTTTCGTTTCAAGGCTGAAGGCTCTTAATCTGGAGTCTCTTTTGCTTGGGTGTTACTGTATTTTCCTGTTTTACCACTGGAAACAATTACTTTGGGCTTCTTATGTATACCAAACTACCGGATGAGTGAAAACCATGTTTGAAAAAGCAGCCAAGCTGAGTTGCTAATAATTTTTCTTTGATTAAAGTGAAATATAAAACTCGCTGTTATTTCTTGCTTCAACAGTATCCCATTGAAGGTAAGCAAACTTTCTGAAATAGCTTGTATATTAGGTAGATTAAACTCTTGGGATTAATGAGTTTTACCTCATTGCAATCTTACAGGCAAGCAAACTTGGTTTATCCAAGAATAAGAATATGATTTGCATGTATCCATCATACCAGGTAAGATTTTAGTTTTGTCACAACCCAAGAACTGAAACTTTTTGAAACATTATCAACGTTATAAAACGATTTCTTTTTGTTTATTTGTGTTATAGACAAAGTAGTCGAAGAGATGTTGACAAGTTTAGACATTGAATTGATTTGATAGGAATTTATATATTTACAAGCTACCTAGCCTGCGTGCAGACAATAGCTAACTGAGGAAAGGTATAGTCTGCGCAACGCCGCTCAATTTCGTGTATTGTATGCGTCAGCTATTTATTTCAATGGCATTTGAATGACCCTTTCTCCTTGGCGTCTGTTGATTGTCTGCAGTAGGGTAGTTAAAATTCCAGAGTATTGTGTTGCTAATGAAGTTTGCCTAGAGAACAAAGTGAAACCTGAGATCTAATCACATGATGGCCGTTCTCAAATCTGATTGCTTCCTTGTTTCACGGGAAAGTCATTTTATTGGCTGCTACAACAATAAGCTTTCTTTGTTATCACTATTGCGAAATAAATGCTGAAGCACGCACTACACAACAGTAAGCGGCGCTGCGCAGACTATACCTTTTCCTTGGGTATAGTCTGCACGCAGGCTACACGCTACCATGATCGAAAACCTTTCCCTGAATGTAAAATATGTTGTTATTGAATCCCATTTTTCAACCATATAAACCAAGGGCGCCTACCTTGTACTGTATCCGTAACCTAGTGTTCACAGAGTAATTGGTGTCCTGTGACCCAGTCCTATTTATCTGTGTATATCATAAGAAACCAGTTTAAGATACCATAAGAAACTAAGTTTTTCTAGTTACAGGGATTGTCAAATTCTAACGTCTGTTAGTGTTGACCAATCAAAAATCACGCTGTCTGATTCCCTGTGGCCAACTCGTATTACAGTTGATATCGCATTACATCAACACTAGAATTTGAAACCACAAAGTTATTCATACGTCATCTCGACCTTGAGAGGACTGACTCTGTTTACTGCTGGATCAAGTACGGTTCTGGGACACTCTCTGTACTGTGTCACAGGACACCAATTACTCTACAGTGCTGGGAATAAACACACTTCCTACAAGGTAGGCGCCCTTGTATAAACCCGCAAAGCAGTCAATAATTCCCTTGATTTTAACCATAAGTAGCATGTTTATTCACACTTAACTCAAGATGACACGTTTTCTAGAAATGTGAGGTTTTATTAAAATGCTATGATTCAATATTTTGGTTTTCAATTAACGACTTCATCCTTTCTTGGGAAAACAAAATAATAGTAATAATCTCTATAGGTCTTTGGCACTATCACTCAAAAATATTCAAATAAGTGAAATAATCGAATTTAACTTTAAAGAGAATTTAATTTTTCTTTTTGCGTCCTTTAGTCATTTTTATCTGTTCCCCAAAATTCTTCATAAACGTTCAATCAAACTCCTTTGAACAATTTCGATTTTGTAAATAGTAAGTCTCCAAACAACTTTACCAATTAGAAGAGTAGCAGAGACAGAACCATTTAAACCTTGTGAATGACTTGATTATTTGGTACACGCAAGCTTGGTCTATATAACTATTTTTTGCCGTTTTTGTTACCAGTTGAGTATTTGTCAACACTTTATCATTTTATCTTCACATTGAATTATTGATTATGGTTTACTATCATGAGAATGCTTCAAGTGATGACATTTCTGAAGCTACTGGTAATAATATAGATTTTAAGTTCAAGATAAGATAGACGATAGAGTCCGCGGAAAAAGTAGTAGGCATACAAAAGAGGGACAAAAACATCAAACCAAATGAATATGATGAACGAACAGAAAAATTATATAATCAACAAAAAATGATAAAATTGCAAATCAACAACAATGCTGTCAACACTGAGGAAATAAAAGGACTAAAGAACACCAGAAATAAAGTAATGCGAAAAATCAAAAATAGACTGAAAACAATAAGAGAAAAGAATATTGACAACATCATAAATGAAATAGACGAAGCAGGCAATGCTGTAAAATTCCTTAAAGCAGTTAAGAAACTCAGACAACCGCAGAAAACCAATAGCAACAGCAAAACGATTCATGATAAGAATGGTAAGAACATAGTTAATGAAAATGAAAAATGAAGCGCTGTGAAGGAGCATTTCACGAAACAATTCTATAACGAAAACGAAATTGAAGTCGAACCATTC
Organism: Aurelia coerulea; assembly: GCA_039566865.1. Lineage (NCBI taxonomy): Eukaryota > Metazoa > Cnidaria > Scyphozoa > Semaeostomeae > Ulmaridae > Aurelia > Aurelia coerulea. The sequence goes on along the minus strand of CM076960.1, from coordinate 8,203,070 downwards.
TAAGGCGAAGCAAGACCATTAAATCGGAAAATAACAAAAGATGAAGTCAGTAGAGCCGCAATGAAAATGAGTAACAATAAGCAGCTGGAGAAGATGGCATATCGCATGAGATGATGAAATATGGCCCAGAAGGACTACACCAAGTGATAGCAAATAAACTGAACGAAATATTCGAAACCCATGAAAATGAACTTAACACAGACCAAAGCCAAACAAACAAGGAGGTCTGTTGAAGAACTTACGACCAATTAATTTGCTAAATACAATAAGGAAGCTACTATCGACTATAACACATAGCAGGATACAGGAAAAGGTTGACAATTATCTAGCTCCCAGTCAATCAGCCTAACGGAGAGGTCGATCTACGTCCGATGCTGTTTGGTCGCATAGATTTATAGCTGCCAATGCGCAATTATATACAATACAACGAAAGCCTGTGATGGACGTGCTTGAAAGAATCCTAAATGAAGACGAAGGAAGGATGAGTCGAATATTATTGAGTAACACATCAATCTCTATAAAGTTAGGAAAACATAAGAGAGAAAATGTGAAAACAAATATAGGATCCCCACAAGGCGACGCAATTTCGGTAATTTTTTTCAACATAGCTCTAGAGAATGCTTTGCGAACATTACGAGTAGATTTGAATGAAAAAACCTAGGCAGAAAGATCAAGCATACCAACAGATACTGATGATAGTGATTTCTTAAGTGAAGACCACTCCCGCTCTGAAGTGTTGAAAGAAATTGTAAAAGACTGCCTTGAAAGATTTAATCTGAAAGTAAATAAAGAAAAAACAGAAGAAACCACCATTAAAAGAGAACAAGTTAAAGCAGAAAAATTGAAATGGGCAAAAAAACTAGGAAGTTTGCTTGGTGACTACCAAGATATGAAAAGGAGGGAGCAGCTCTCAATTATAGGCCAAGCATCGGCAAAGAAATTATGGATGAACAAGAAAGTCAATATTCAAACGGAAGTAAAGATTTACAAATCAATCGTAAAGCCAGTGTTAACATACAATTGTGGAACACTAGCACTCACAAAAATGAAAGTAAAGAAATAGACTGCATCCACCGAAAAAAGCTTCGTCAAGTATGGAATGATAAGAGAATACACAACAAACAACTATACGAAAAGAGCAGAGAAAAACCACTGAGCGCTGAAATGAAGGAGGCAAGATGGAGAACATTCGGTCATATATTACGATCACCAACGAGCACACCATGTCAACAGTCGATGAATTACTACTTATAATGTCCACCTAAAGCAAAGAAATTCCGTGGAAGAAAAAGAATAACCCTGCCTGCATTGCTTAACAACGACATCGTAGAAGCAGCAAAATACCATAACGGTTGCAAATAAGACAGTTTAAAACAAGAGGAGACCTTAACATCCTGAGACATATCGCGAACGATCATAATGGATGGAAAAACTTGACTAATCTGATTTATAGTGTCGCGCAAGGTGAACAATGATACAGTTGTAAGCCGAATGCGCAGTGAGAGAGAGAGAAAGAGGTAGACGATAGAGAAATTTAGCATTGAATTCGCTTTTGTGGTCGGTTTCAACTTTTACCCTATAGATGTATAAATTATGTTTCTAACCTTTTGTTCAAGATTACAAAGGTTTCATTTATACTATCCTTCAAACTTTAGATAAAATACCAGTTTTTTTGCTTCTCATGAGGCTGACCGGCAACTGAACTTTTCTATGGATCACCAATGGCAACCTTTAGGCCAGCAGAATTGACGCGATAACATGGGCATGTCAGATTATCTCATCGTCACCATTGGCTGAATGGTGTCTCTCAGTATGTTGTGTGTTTTTAACCTTAGGGAACTAGGCCCATTTTTCTTCAGAGCAATTATCTTTGCAGTTCCATCTTCAAAACGACCATAAAACAAGCTGAATTAACACCATGGAAACCAACAAGTTAGCTTTTTTGAATTTTACAGAGCCCAATTGGATTAGATTCTTTCTGAATCTAAGTTGCTTTCGACTTCTGCAATATTGTCCCTCGACTTTTGTCCAATTCCAAAGTGTGTCTAGGCTTATCGTTATGTACGTTTTGACGGCTTTTTTCTCTAGCACGTGCGTCTTGGCGCCTTTTTCTTCAGTGGAAATTGAAAATCTCTTTCCATCTTCGTGCACTATTTTAAAAACAACTGCCGCTCCGCCGCGTTTAGAAAAATCCATCAAGTGGAACACCGGCTTTAATCATTATTTAGACGATATGGCTGATTTTCCAAACGAATGTAACAATTGAATCCGGTCTCCCCTACTCTTTAAACAACGTCTTTTATTTTGCCTAAGAGCCATTATAGTGAGATTTTTCATTTCCCGTCACGTCTACCATAATAGTTTACGTTTCTTTCGGACACTTATGACCAAATTAGAAGCTTAATATAAAAAAATATATTAATCTGGTTATCATCAATACTTTTTGCAGCATGCTTCAAACCCGGCGGGTGCACTTCTATATAAAAGGTGATACGCAAGCTTGTCTGTAAATTCACTGAGATAGGGTGAAAAAATTTTCAAATCCTAGGACCTAGGATTTAGAAAAGGGGGGGTTATTCTACAATTTGGTCAGTGGATTTTAAAAGATACTTAGATCAAAACCAACTAATTTCAAGATGTAAGGTTGTTGTTAATGGTTTCCTCTTGTGAGTTACAATTGACTAGTCATTACGTGCAATAAACTTGATGTTGAATGATTTCAAATTGATGAATTATTATAGACTTTTTCTATGCAATGTTGAATACAAAACACTTGGTAATGTAATTATCTTTGTTTTGGCCAGATCAAATTCCTCAATTGAAGTCTAATAAAAATCTAGGCATAGCTTTCTCAATAATAGCAAGTCACCAGTAGTTCTATGTATTCAGGTGTAGAAAAGGGGATAAAACCCAGCAACTGTTGAACAATATTCAAAGGCAAGTAGTAGCTAACATGCAGATTCTTGATATGGTGTGGGTCGTGTCTCCTTTCCATTAGGTAAAGTCATTTAAGTACAGTGTGTGATACTTGCAGTAGTCATGTACTTGATCTATCAGATCAGGCCTAAACTAACGGAAAATCAGTCAACTTTGATCTGGAAAATGTTATATATGGAGAAGTGCTCCAATGCTCCAATCTGCAGTTCCATAAAATAACATTATTGTATATATGGTTGTATCAAAACCGATATTATGATTTCCTTGGTGACAAAATGGATAATAAGTCTGTATTTCTGACTGGCATCACTGCTGTTTCAGGTAGAAAAAGCGTTCTACGTTGCCTCTCTCTTTGATTATTTTCTTTTGCTTCTCTCTCTCAGTCGTCAGTTTTGATCTGTTTTGATCAGCTTTTCATTCAGTAGATTTCCAGTTTTGTTTGATGGGAAACATCTTCTCAGAGTTGCATAGGTAGAGGCATCTTCATACTAAAACATGTTACCACAGGTAACTTCATGGTAGTGCAGTATTCACTTGAAAGTTGTTACGATGTAAACAGACTCTGCCCTTTCTACTTTCTGACACACAGCCATCTTTTCATGGAAGCAACCCAGAAGCAACAGCCTCTTTTGCAATTTGAGGCTTGGTGAAAAAACGCGGGAAAAAGGAAGAGGATGTATCACTGCTACATTTCATTTGAAGTAATTTTGAGAGCTAGATAAGCTCATGAGGGTTCTTACGCAGTTAATGGTGTTAATGAACAAAAATTGCTGAGGGAAAGCCAGAGGAAAGTGTAATTTTTTGCCGCTGCTACATGTTTCAGTGCGATGGTTAGACCTGTAAATTTGAAAGTTCGGCTTTTTGGTGGTCATCATCAGTCCAGATCAAGAGAGGGCAGCAGATTTGTTTACAATTTCCTTGAAAATAGATTAAATACTTAATGCTTTTACAAGATGCAATGTACTCAATGCGTTTTACCATAGTTTTACACAACATCATATCAATAACATCCTAAATGCAAAGTAAATGGGATGTATGTAATGTAATACAGACAGACCACAATTGTTCCAAATGAAATCTTATTAATTTATAGTGAATGGTTTCCATAGTGCAGGAAATATATCAATCAAGGAATCTGTGGGCAGCATTGATTGCAGAAAACCAAAGTTTTGCTGAAGCTTGTAAAAACAAAATATCAACACAAAAAGTGTAGATTAACTTAACTTAGTAGCTAAAATTTATATTATAAAGAGTATTACACTCATCACTCTTTGAAACTTTAGTTCTGCCATTAACTTCTTTTATAGCACTATATTAGTGCTGCAGCCACCATTCTTTGAAATATTACAATAGCCATTAGTTTTTTCTTTAGTCTCATGTTAGTTTTACTACATAAACAAACTTCTGAAACCATACCATACTGTATGGCTCAAACCATATTTGTGCTTCAGTGTATGGATGTGTAATGGAGATATACAAATGTTCTGCTCCATTTTTAGTAGTTGGTGATATTTTCAGTATTTTAGGGCTAAATATAGTGACATTTAAAGGAAACCACCTGGAGGGCATGTCAGTGATTCTCCAAAATAGGGGTACAAATTTCTAAAACATTGCGATAAAATGTCAGTGAATAGGGTCTAACTGCTGAGACTTTTCTCAGTGAAAAGGGTATATTTTGGAAAGCTTCAGACAAGCTTGTGTATCACCTTTTATATAGAAGTGCACCCGCCGGGGCTTCAAATCAAGCAGCCCTAAAAAGAACTAAATTTACTAATTTTAAAACCAATCAAAAGATAAGATATGCATGGAGAAAAAATTTGGTCATTGATGTACTTCCCAAAAACGACATTTGAAGATCGGCCTTGTGATAAAATGTTTGTTTTGGTTTTTTTTAACTAGAGCACTTGGGTATTGGGACACCCAATAGATGCACAAACCATGTGATTTATATGGCATTTTTATTGTTAAGCGCCTCATGTATACATATTTTTGGAATTGAAACATTAGAATTAAGAGCTTTGCTAGACTAAGCTGAACCAGTGGTGGCTGTTAAATGTGGCTTTTTACGGTACATTCGGTATTGATTTTTTAAGCAGAATACCAGAAATGATACAAGACTTTTCAGACAGACTGTGATTATTATGTATATACTTTTAACATTTGATATTCACAGGTAGTCATGTTCAATTTTACGCCACTTGTCGTTACAATAGTAGCGAGCAGCACATCAAACACAGGTAAGAAACAGTTTACGAAAAATAGATTTTCTGTACAAGCTCATCAGGTGAGTAACAAAATATGCTATCTGCAAAACCGACAAGATCTCATCATTCTCTAATTTTACAAGGTGTTCCAAAAATGCACCTCGTTTGTGCAGTTGCTGCGGAGGCGTTTTAACTTCAATTGGTTTTCTTTATATATACAGTTTCATAGCATATGCTTCATCTTACAAACCTTGTTTGAGTCAATCTGACAAGTGGTTACTGATTTATTGAACAAGATAGTCAAAATCAGTAGTTGTTTAAATAGCACTTCCTTTGTTCTGCAATAATGTCAATATCAAGCAAATATTGCAAGGAAGGGTTGTAGCGTTGTACTTAAGTTTCGTTTAAGGTTTAAAAAGGGTCCAACCGTGTTGTGTTATGAATGGAAATAAACTTTGTTACCGCAAAGACTTGACTCGTGTAGATTATGAAAATGCAGCTAGGTTACGCTATATGATTCAAAAATATCATTTCACTTTTATGTACGAAGTAAAACGAGTACATGGAGAAGTGAGGTGGCGTCACGCACTAAAGCTCTCACGAACCAAGATTGCAAATTCTGAACCAGCTAAGAATGCCAAGAATGTGATCAGTTGCCGACTGCTGACGTATTGCTGCGTCTCCGCGCCATCACATCACCGCCGTTACAAAACCTTTCCTGTGAAATGTGCCAATCAAAAAACCAATGGAATTAATCATTTCTATTCCTGTGCGATGCGACCACAAACGGCCCATCAATAGTGCTGGGCAGATTTTCAAATTAACTGCTTTTTTAATTTCACTGATCTGTAACTGGAAACAATGGTCGTAAATAGATTCAGTGGTACCCAGGCTTCTGCTGTGAAACCAAACCACGGAAGGGTAGCACGCTGGCAGTAGCAAGGGTTGGGTTCTTTCATTTTTTGTCTTTTATGGAAACGACTTCGTATACTCATACAGCTAAAAAATAACATCGAAACGCTGACAACAAAACCAGTGAAATTCATTGTCAACTGGTACGTCACACGACTTTGAGCAACCATATAAGAAATTGGGAGGGGCTTTTGAAACTTTACTGTCCAGGCAGATCCTTTTGACTCAATACTGATAAGAATAATGGGGATGTCTACGTGAATCCTTATATAATAATAATGATAATAATAATAATGATGATGATAGTGATAATAACAATAATAATAATAATTATTATTATTATTAATAATAATAATAATAATAATAATAATAATAATAATAATAATAATAATAATAATAATAATAATAATAATTAGGATAAACCACCCAAAAGCTGATGTGGAAAGAATGTACCTGCCGATAGAAGGTGGCGGACGGGGCCTCACTCAGCTCGAACTCGTGTTCAAAACAACCACAGTGGGGCTAAACTCGTACCTGGAACAAACAGAAGATCCCCTTCTCAAACTTGTGTACCGGCATGAAAACAGCAAGAAGCTTTATTCTGTTGCAAAAGATGCCAGAAAATGTAAAGGGGAGTTAGAAGTACCAGACACTGCTAGAATACAACAAGAAAAAATCACTTTATTTGCTAGAAGAGTAAAGCAGGAGACAAAGAAGAAGGCACATGAGAAGATGAGACAGATATGGGAAGGAAAACCGATGCATGGCCAGTATCCAACTAGGGTGAACAAGCCAGATGTTGAAATGGAACAGACTCACAAATGGCTTAAGAGTCCTGGACTTAAAGGAGAAACTGGGGGATTGATAATTGCTGCACAGGATCAAAGCTTAGCAACAAGATCATACCACAATAAGATCATCAAAGACGGCACTGACCCCAAGTGTAGGATGTGCAATGAATTCGAGGAAACTATTGACCATATTGTAGCCGGCTGTCCAGTACTCGCAAAGACGGAATATATACAGCGACATGACAAGGCAGCAGGATACCTACATTGGAGAATATGCAAAAATTACCATTTCCCAACTGCAGATAAGTGGTATGAGCACAAACCTGAGAAAGTGACTGAAAATGAAGCTGCCACCGTACTATGGGACATGCCTGTAAGCACAGACAAAGAGATAAAAGCAAATAGACCTGACATAATTATCAAAGACAAGAAAGAAAAGAAATGCATTATGATTGACATGAGTATACCATCTGAAAGAAATGTATCGATTAAAGAAGTAGAGAAGCTGTCCAAGTATAAAGATCTTGAAATTGAAGTAACAAAAATGTGGGAAATGAAGACATCGACAGTTCCAATTGTAGTGGGAGCACTGGGACTCATCAAGAAAGGCCTTGAGAAGTACGTCAGTCAAATTCCTGGCCACATACGGATTGAAGAATTGCAGAAGATTGCTCTCCTCGGAAGCGCCCACATCCTGAGAAGAACGTTGTCCATCAAGTGAACACTGCTGTTGCCTTAGGGACATGGACTGACCTCGGCACAGTGGCGAGAACTGTACTGCATTAAAAGCAAAGAACAAATAATAATAATAATAATAATACGCAGAGAAAACAAGATAGTTTGTTTGAAAATTTTCGATCTATCGTAGACCTTCATCAGTCAAATAATGTTCGAATAAATGTTTTACAATCTAACGTTATCTAACGCTAACGTTAATAATAATAATAATAATAATAATAATAATAATAATAATAATAATAATAATAATAATAATAATAATAATAATAATAACCCTAACCCTGATGATAATGGCCATGTTGTCGAAGGTAATGAAAGCAAGATGCTGTGGGATTTTGAATACAAACTGAGAGTAACTGAAAGAGCGAGGAGACCGGACTTAACACTGGAAGATGGTGCAAATAAAAAGATTTGGATAGTAGACATGGCGTGCCCACAAGAACATAATATAAGTGATAAACACAGAGAAAAACTGAACAAATACCAGCAGCTGACATTCACAACGATTGGAGGAACAAGTTACAAAGATAATGAATAACAGGAAAGATGTAGAAGAGATATGTCAAACTATGCAAAAGACGGTGCTGATGGAAAGTGATACCATCATGAAGAAATTTATGAGCGGAATTATCCAGCAATCATGACTCTATGACTTTGAAGATATGACTTTTAATTATTAGACTAGCAAAATTGGTAGTCTACAACATCATTAGGCTGTATTTATAGCAGTTATATCGTTTTATAATAATAATAATAATAATAATATGTAAACTAAACCACCATCATGTATAAACAGAAAATAAAATATAAAAACACCACTGTTTATTTGAATACGTTTCGATAAAAGCTTCTTCAGTCCAATCTAACGAAAAATCTTCTTAATAATCTTCTTAAAAAATAATAATAATCTTCTTAATAATCCTCTTAAAAAAATCTTCTTAATAATAATAATAATAATAATAATAATAATAATAATAATAATAATCATAATAATATAAAAACACCACTGTTTATTTGAAAACGTTTCGATAAAAATCTTCTTCAGTTAAACTAAACCAGAGGACAGCCGAGTATTTATACATTTTAAAAATCTTATTTACATGACAATATATTTACACAACCTAAGCAAAAATCATGCCAAATTATATTACAAACAATGAAATAGCATTTACCGCCACCACTGTTAAAAGAAAGTTTTTAAGTTTTAGATGACTCCCAGTAAACAACCATTTTGAGATATATGCGTGGCACCATTAACTAGCACACCTGGGACTGGAAACTCTTCTGTTATTGGAGCCAAGACCTTTGAGAAAAGACACCCGCCCAATAGCCCTCTAAGGATTTGCAGAACAGCTAAAAACTATTTTAGCTAATGCTAAATCCCAGATGGCAAGGTAGGGGATTCCACCCTACCACCATGTGCGTAAAAACACAAAGCCAAAGGTTGGAGTGCCCCACCCATGCAGATCCTAGCTTCTAAATGTAACGATAGAATTTATGCCGACCCGCAAGCAAACATATCGAGTTCAATATCTGCTGCTCTTTCGTTCAGGCCAGCAGGTGAAAACGTACCAAGTTTGTATTGCCAAAACAACTCTTTCCTACGAGGGGAAAAGACATTATCTGCCCCATCGATTATCCTAATACTAACCGAAAAGTTACCCCCATGTTGTTCCTCGAAAAAATGGCTGAAGAAACCAGCCTGTGGAACGGGCTTTCCCGTCGCCAGACTTCCCTCGTTATGTTTGCGTGCATATGTCCTAAAATACGATTTGTAGACATTGAACCTTTGTCCGCTGGCACAATTAACTTCACTCCCATAACGTATAAACTGATCACATGCAAAGACGACTGATGTAGGTTTGAGCGTTTCTGCCGTACTCCGATACACTGCCCCCCCCCAGCAATGACCCCACTGGACATAAAGATATAGCGAGGCAAAGTTTTAAATGATAAACTTTCCACGGGGATTAAACATTTAACAAGGATTTCATGGGGGAACCAATAGACTTAAGGCCAGTAAATTTTTAAACTCAAATTTAGCGGAGAAACGAATTTTCTTGGTGGGTCATCCTTTTACTTTGGCGGGGTATCGTTCCAACGGGATCGTTACTGGGGGTGTTCTGATCCTGGTCGAATGACGAATAACGATAGGTTTAAAGGCAAGATTGAAAAGAGACGGTAAATCAGAAATAAAGGGTACTATCAAATTCAGGGTTTAAACACGAATTGACATGTTGTCAATACGAGATCTCTGTCTGTGTCCCCAACAGAAAAGGTCTACCGTAAAGGCAAGCCCCGAGGATCCTATTTAATTTCAGAGAGTGCAGAAGAGAGGGGTTTCTTAGAGAGGGGTCTATTCACAAAGTCAAGTGTTAGAACTAACTATGAGAGGAGTTTTGAGACCTTTACTTTATATTTTCTGGAATCAACACAGCATTTGCAAGTCCAAACACAAATTTAACTCATAGTGTTCAACCAAAACTACGTAAACATTGTGATTCTAAAAGTTTCAGCTAAATACATGGACAATCCCAAATGCCATTTTTTGTTTCATATAATGGGAGAGATTAAATAGGGGGGGGGGGCAAATAAATCGAGCTTTTCTTAGCTTTGAATTGTTTAGACATTGAGAACAGGAAACATAGCATTTCGAAAGAAAGAACTAACATGCACATTTGAGCCCTGTATGGTCGAGGGAACGAGGTGGCCAAGACCCAGTCCCTTCGTTAGCCGATTACTCTTTTTCCTAGGTCCTTTGCACGTGTAAAACTTTCACATTCTGGAAACTGAAGCACGCTGGAAGTATAATCTTCTTCGTTGTATTTCGAGATGCAATTTTGCATGACTGCATGAGCGAGAAAAATTTCCCCACGAAGAGTACCACTGTTTTCATACAATGCAACCAATTTCCGGAGAAAAATCGCTGCAGCAAGACTGATTTGTTCAGTTTTGTTGGGCAACATTTTCACTTCGTAACTGATATTTTATCTATTTGCATGAATTTTCTCCTAGGGCGCACGGATTAAGCTTCTCGCCATTGTGATGCAACATAATTGCATTGCATGCGCGAGCAATGATTGTACGGTGGTTCATGCGCTTTTTGTGCCGTAAATTCAGTGGCTTTATTACAGAAAAACTATAAAAACCAAGACAAATTGAAGATTTCCCTTCCAAAATGCGTCGCCTAACTACTGAACAGAGAACATGGATATGCGTCGAGATGTCAAGAGTGAACAACTCACGGGAGGTTGTTCGTCGCTGGGCTGCCCATTGGCCAGATGTCCAACCCCCTACCAATTCCGCTGTTGCGCAGCTGTATCGCAAATTTTTACAGCATGGAACCTGCCTCGACAGGAATAAAGGAATTTGTGGGCGTCTTAGAACGACAAGGACGCCAGAAAATGTCGAAAGGGTACGAGATGCGTTGATGGAAAATGGTGTAAGGTCGTCAAGACGTAATGGACTTGACCTGACGCCAACAACTTTTCGAAGAATTGTGAAGGACCTTAAATATCACCCCTATGTTTTAGTGCGACAACAAAAGCTAGAGCCACGTGACCCAGCGCAGAGAATAGAGTTTTGCGAGAGATTCGTAAATACATGCGAACAGAACCCCGATTTTCTCGACAATCTTATCGTTTCAGATGAAGCAATTTTCAGCCTGAATTCGGAAGTGAATACAAAAAATGTTGTCAAATATGCGGAGAAAGGGCAAGGGCATCCAGAAGGACACTACATTTCGTTCAAGCAAGGAGCAGGGCAAGTGATGGTCTGGGCTGGGCTTACCAGAAATGGCAAAATATTTGGGCCCCATTTTGTTCACGGAAATCTCAATACGCGCGAGTATCTGAGAATAATTCGATACAATGTTGTGCAAAGAGAGTTCCGTGAGCAAAATGTGAACCAAGCAGAGACCTGGTGGCAGCAGGATGGTGCATCAGCCCATACAAGCAATGTGGCAATGCAATATTTAAGAGGGCAGTTCCCAGGAAAATTAATCAGCAAGCGAGGAGACTGGGTCTGGCCACCTCGTTCCCCAGATCTCACTGTGTGCGATTTCTTCCTGTGGGGATATTTAAAGCATAATATCTGGAAAGTCTCAGAGGAAGAACAGCCCCAGAATCTAAACGAGCTCCGAGATGCCATCACAAGGGAACTGCATGCAATTCCATTAGAAGCGATACAGAACGCTTTTGACGGTATGGTATCCCGTTGTAGATCTTGTCTTCGCAGTGAAGGAAATCATATTGCTAACGAGTAGCTTTCAAACATCCTTAAGCTTCTTTTACAATGTTGAAATGAAAACATTAGAAAATAACGACGCTCATTATGTTAAATTGTAAAATTTAAACGGGATAAAGTCTGATTTAAAAGTCTTGAAACCCAGAATAATGTTCCCGGTAAATACAAATAAGCCTCTCACAGGACAAACGTCAAACTCACCTTTTCAATTAACGACCTCGTTTTTGAAATTTTTGAAAATTTTTTCAAACAAAACTTTTGACCACGGATTTGAATTCAGTACCCAAAGTTCAGCCTAGCCTCAAAGTTTCATGAACGTAGTGTTTGCGATTTTGATTTCATTAGACCAATAACTGTGAAGCTTTATAAGGGATTTGACCTTGAATATCGTGCTGGGTGTAACTTTTCCAATATTCATTATCATCATAAAATCAAAATCGCTAACACCAGGATTATCAACACTTGTGTCCAGATAGAAAATTTTAGTGCCGAGCCTGAATCTGATGTTAGAAATTTCATTTGAAGCAATTTGAATCAATTTTGAAAAGTTCCAAAACGATGCCACTTAGTTGAACAGGTGTTGGCAAAAAAGTTGCATTGAAATAACTGGGCTTTCATTCCTCCCGCAGTAGAAACTGAAGTCGGTGAGGTTAGATGCTTCTGAAGTACAACAGAGATGCTTTATTTTTGCGACACAGAATTTGGTCTCAAGACTCTTAAAATGGACTGGGCTGGAGTACAATGCACACCATGGTTAAGCGGCAACTGCTCGTTGTTTCTAGGGAAGAGATCTTGACAAGAAATGTAAAAGTGAAAAAACATAAGTACTGAAATTGATTTAAGTAGTGAGTCATTCCGTTAATTGTGAAATCGCAATGGAACAATAAAGTGCATATTGTAGATAAACGATACCTGCTCTTTTCTTTTTCTTTTCTTTCGAAATTATCTGTTTTTCGTTATCAATATCCAAGCTACACGTATTTTTTTATAAGAAACTAATAATTTGGGCCAGTACTGAACGTTTCTTAGAAGTATCAAATTTTGAGTACTTAAAATTAAACTTTCTTGCAAGTTTCTTAAAGATTTTTGGCAATCGTTGTGATTTTTATACTTTCTGTGCTCTCGTGGACATTTGAAAAGAAGGTTTCTGAAGCCTTCCCAATGTTTAGAAATTCCTGAAGGACAAAGTTTTCCGAGTCGGAGTAACAGGAAACAGGAAACAACTAAAAAGTGTAACCAATATGCCAAGGATTTTCTTTATCGAAATAAGCAGTTTCTTATGTTATATTTTCCAATTATGGAGTTTCTTAAATTTTCGGCGGAGAGTTCAATTTCTTGTAAGCAGTTTCTTATATAGAAGAATACGTGTAAACTTTCCACCGATTTTTCCAGGCTCGGCTATCGTTTGGAGTAAAAAATTCTGCAGCCGGGTAAAAAATCTTTTTTGGCAGGCACACCTCTCTACAAATTGTAGTCAAGTACCCTCAATTTCCCCTGGTTTCAAATCAGGCCAAATTGGAAAAACGAGTTCCGAAAGTTTGCAACATATCATGAGTTTCTTGCCAGAGAGCGGGGACCGGCCTGTTGCAATAGCCTCAAGTACTTGCAATAACGCGCGCGGAGCCAAGACGCTCGCGGCGTCAGAAATTCTATAAGACTCCTCGCTTGTTTGACCTCATCATGTAGCTTCGCTACTTATACTGTGTGTCTTTTAACTCCTTTGACACAGGAACGCAGTACCTGCATGAAAGCATAAATTCAATGAAATTTCAAAAGGAAATACATTTCTTTGTATCATTAAAAGTATTTTTACATTCCTTCAAACACTCGTGCGTTGGATTATAACTGATCAATTTCTAAATCCCCAAATCATCAGGAAAACGTTCTCTCTTTGTCCATTCATATCGAGTCTTTAGAAAATTTGATCAACGTTTTTCGACCGTTTTCAGTGTTTTCGAAATCGAAAATTTTAAGAAACTCGCTTATAGCTTCATAAATAGAAGACTAAAAAATGTCCGAAAAATACTGGCATCTAATTGAGGATCGTACCATAACGATAAAGGAAAGAATTATAAATTCGATTTAAGAGTTCTTCAAATGTCCGTGGAATTTCTGATTCTGATAATGCGGCGTAGATTGCTAATTACGGAAAGAATAAGTCATAAGAACATAAAACTCGAAATAAGGAATACATACATAAGATGCTGTTAATTCGGGAAATGTTTATAATGTGTTTTTGCGAGTTCACCCATTGAGCTGTTCATTCCATTGGGTTCTTTTGTATCCAACCTAGCAATAAATTTGTCCTCAAAGTTGCCTAGAACTGCTTCATTTCCTTCCACTTGCTGCAAATTATGCACTTTTAAGTTCTTATCGAATGTGCAATCTTGGTTATTAAAGAAATGTCTCCACGAATCATTAACTCGTAATTTCTATGGAGTATCTTAGCTAGTCCTTTAAATTTCCTGTGCCAGTTAATTACTAGTGGTATTCGATCTTTATTTGGGCTATTGTTATGTACGTGTCCATTCAGGAGTGATGTTCTGTCCTTTTCTTCGACTTCTTTTGCGATCTTTTTTAAACCAGATATAGAATAACTACGATTGACATAAAAATTTATTAGACTGATTGCGTTTTTTCTATAGTCCTGTATCAGGTGGCAGATTCTTCTTAAGCGAATGACTTGTGACAGAGGATTTGAACGTATGGTGTGAAAGGGATGGTCAGACTGTCTGTGAAGATAAGAGTGGGTTGAAGTTGGTTTGCAGTACAGTTCTGTCATGATTTTTCCATCTACGATCTTTATCTTTGTGTCCAGGAATGCTACCTCAATTTTAGATTTTCCGTAGTGAACTCAATGTTTGATTGATAGCCATGGTTTTCTGCCTAAGAATTACAAAAGGCTAGGAAATTGTTTAAGCTTTCAATATTGTCGTTCCAGAGAAAAAATATGTCGTCTATGTATCTGACCCATGAAAGTGGCACACGACCATGTTCTTTCTTGTACGCATCGATCATTTCGTCTTCAAAAGTTGACATGAATAAATTAGCATAATTCACTGCCATCGGTATTCCCATCGCAGTTCCTTTAATTTGATGATAGTATTTATTCAAAAATTGCATCGTATTGCTTGTCAATATGAAGTTGATCAGCTTTGATATGTACGAAGAAGGGATTGACTTGTCTTTCCGTTGTTCAAGAGCCTTTTCACAAGCAGATATTCCTTCCTTGTGTGATATATTTGGATAGAGGGAAGCAACGTCCATCGTTACAAGAAATACGTCATTGAAATTGATCTCCTTATCGTTCAAACTTTCAATATGCATAACAAAGTCTGTTGTGTCTTTGATGTATGATTTTGTCTTCATAGCTGCTGGCTTTAAAAAACTATCAACCCATTCAGATAATCTAGCCGTGCATGATTGATAACCACTACAAATCGGTCGTAACGGTGAAAATTTGCTGAAACCCTTGTGCATCTTAGGTAAACCATAAAAACAGGGTGTTCTTGATCCTTCTCTAAGTCTTGTCTCCTCTGTTTCTCCAATGTAGGCAAGGTTGCTCATCTCACTGATTATTCCATCTAATTCTCTACGGTAGTTAGGGTTAGGATCTTCTGAAACGTCTTCATAGTAGTTCTTATTATTTAGTGTTTCTAAACACGCCTCATTGTAATCATTTGTGTCCATGATGACAATACCGTTGCCTTTGTCAGCTGGCTTTATTATTATAGAATCATCTGATGACAGTGCATTCAGTGCTTTTCTTTAGCCGTCCGTTAGGTTGTTCCAGTTGTTATTTTTGTTAAGTTCCAGATGATGTTTTATATCATTTAGCAGGTTATCAATGAATTGTGTTAAGCTTTCCGACCTCACTTCCCTTATCTTTGCAGGATACCAGTTTGGGTTCCTAATTGTCCAGTTAAGTCTTGAACGATCCGATCCGGTACTCTTCTCGATGTCTTTTTTGAGATTTACTTGGCTATCTTCGTTATTCCTTTCGTAGAAGTAACCCTAACCCTAATGATAATGATAATAATAATGATAATGTTAATAATGATAATAGTGATAAAAAACACAACTGTTTCAGGGCAGACGTTTCGATATAAAATCTTCTTCAGTGTATTTACAATCCTAGACAGCCAAGTATTTATACTAAAATTTACATAAAAATAGTTTCTATACCCTAGACAAATAAAAGAAAAGAATATTATTTTAGAATACTATTAACAAGATAAACATAAAAGACTGTTTTTATATTACATATAGACAAAGCCGCGAAGAAAACAAGGCATGAAACTGTACATCACATTGTCAGTGAGTGCAAGAAGTTGGCACAGAAAGAATATAAACGAAGACACGACAATGTTGCGAGAATTTTACAACCCGAGTGCATTGGCATTTATTTGCAAGAAATATGATCTAGAAAGGGCAGACAAATGGTAATGAGCATTCCCCTGACGGTGTAGTTGAAACTGACGAGGTAAAGCTACTCAGCCGCCCTGGGATGTGAACATTCAATGTGATCCATGTAATCGAGGCAAGGAGACCGGACATAGTTGTTGTGAATAAAGGTGAAAGAAAATGCCTCTTTCCTACGTGGGACTATAATTGACATTGCTGTGCCAGGTGATAGTAGTAGACTAGTGACAAGGAAAAAGACAAAGTGGATTGCAAATATCAAGATTTGAAAAGGGAAATCAAGAGGATTTGGAACATGAGAAGTGTGATAGTAGTACCTGTGATTGTTCCCTTTGGTGCACTTGGAAGTGTAACCAAAGAAACTGGATGAATGGCTGGAAAAACTGGAAATCACAATAAATACAGCAATCCTACAGAAGACGACGCTATTAGGAACAGCCAGGATATTGAGAAAAGTACTTGAGCTTGGACTATTTAAAGAGAATGACCCCAAGGGACCCTTGGTCATGGGTTTCCCCTGACCCGCTCCCTTGGGATGTAAATTCGGCGATGAGTCCTCAACTGCCAGTGCTTAAAGCAGAAAATATAATAATAATAATAATAATAATAATAATAATAATAATAATAATAATAATAATAAAAAACTAAACCATCCTTCAAATCAAACAGAATATATACATATAAAAACAAAAGCTGTTGGATGTCGCAAAAACGTTTCGATATAAAATCTTCTTCAGTATAAAAACTTTACAAGGCAGCCGAGAATTTATAGACATTACGTTGTTTACACCTAAAATTATTTACATGACGATAATGCTATATTTACAATGAATCTATCTAAAAACCTAATACCTTTACAACTGACAAACAATAGAATTTTTCCTGCTTTGCACCAATTTAGCTATTTTTTAGTGTCCTTTGTGACTTAGAAGAGAGATTGGGAGCTCTTAAACTCACACTGGTAACTTTGCGGCTCCCCGAAAGATTCGCACACTGCTTAACTCTTTTTTTAGCAGTAGCTGAATCCCAGATGATTAAACAATGAACTTTTTTTGTTTTTGTTTTTATGTCCCTTGTGAATTCGAGAAAGAATTGGAAGCTCTTAAATAATAATAATAATAATAATAATAATAATGATAATAATAATAATAATGCTATTGATGATGATATGATGATAATACAGGGTGTCCCAAAAAAGTTGTTCGATGTTTGATTAAATATTGAAAAATAACGAAATACTGAATTGGCTCCAACGTAAAATAACCATGTTGCTGAGATTTTAAATTTATTTTAGACACCAGAAGCTAAGAAATCGGCTAAATATTCACGGAGCTACGATCTTTTGAAGATCAAGTTTGTGCGAAAGCTGAAACCAGACGCCCCTAAATTGCATATTTTGTGAAAGTAGAATCTCGTTTATTCAAAGCAAATCAAATGGAATTTCAAAAGCTTTTTCGATAAATCAGCTTTTTATATCATTGAATCAAGGTTATGGATGCTTTGGGGAATCCTGTTCAGCACAATTTGGAATTACCCCGTCTCTCATTGATTAAATTTAATTCCTTGTTTTTAGATACTTGCATTCCTAACTAAATTTTGACAACGGCTATAAGAATTAAATAGCTTTGGAAGTCCTATTTGGTTTGCTATGATATCGACGAGGCGTAAAACATTGGACAGTCTTCTTTTACCTCGATTTTGGGACGCCTTTTTGGAAAACAAATCAGTTAAGGGCGTCTGGTTTCAGCTTTCGCACAAACTTGAACTTCAAAAGCTTGTAACTCAGTGAATTCTTAGCGGATTTGCAAGATTCTGGCGTCTAAAATTGATTTAAAATCTTAGGAACAGGGTTATCTAACCCGGAGCCTGTACATTTTATCATTATTTTTTTACATTTAATCAAACGTCGAGCAATTTTTCTGGGACACCCTGTAGTTGCTGCTATCCTTCACTGGCAGATGTGTCAAAAATATGGATTTTCCACAACTGCAAAGAGCTACGAACATTTTGTAGATAAGGAAATGGCTGTCTTAGAAAATGAAAGTGTCAAACTATTGTGGGACTTTTCCATCCAAACAGAAATGAAAATAGACCATAACAAACCTGACCTAGTCCTGCTGGATAAGAAAGGAAAAACCTGCTACATTATTGATGTGGCATGCCCTTTTGATTCAAGGGTTGAAAAGAAGGAGAAAGAAAAGTTTGAACATTATACAGATCTGAAATATGAACTTCTCAAGGTTTGGACGACAGAGGTGACAAAAGTATATATAATACCAATTGTGATTGGCGCTTTGGGAATAGTCACGAAGAATGTTGAAAAATATCTTGAAAAGATTTACTTCAAACCAGGACTAGATCCTCTGCAGAAAGCTTGTTTGTTGGGTACTGCCAGAATAATCCGAAAAGTTTTGGACAACAGCAAATGGGGCAAAATAGAACACTAGAAGACAAGGAAAGACAGTTTAGCAAGGAAGACTTAAGATCTATTTTCTCAAGCCACGGGAGGTGACCTGATAATAGACAAGATACTGGTATAATATCAAGACCATGGGAAGAATTGCATAATAATGATAATAATAATAATGATGATAATCGGTTTATTTAAAGTTGGCGCTACATAGCTATGTACAGTAAAAATTAAAAATAATTACTAAACTAGCTAATCCAAGCCAACTGCTTAAAACGAATACAAGTCCAATAAATATACATACATGATTAAATAAATAAGAGTTCAAACACAAGGTATAAAATTTCAAAACAGAATTAAAATCCTTCAGATGGGTACCAACTGTGGCTCCTACCGGTGGTTTTCCTGGTGCTACCGGACTTGGTCACGGGAAAGGCATGGTGGTGGGATCCCTAAACATAAAAAGTCGAATGCTTCATTTCGACGAGATCCGTTTATTGGTTAAAGAGCTTGCCACACACATACTTGCCATAAATAAAACAAAAATTGATAAAAACCTGCACGATGATCTTGTCAACATAGATGGCAACACGATCAAGAGATGTGATCGCAACTGTAACGGTGGCGAAGTTGCAGCTTACATTAAAGATACCCTTTTTGATAAATGTACTGTCCGTGATGATCTTCCTAAATTCACGCTGGAGGCTTTTTGTATTGAAGTAAACCAGTTAGGTTTGCATCTTTCGTTGCTTTTGGCTTGGTATCGCACTCCGAATGAGGCTGTTGATAATGTTCGTCTTTTGGAGGACAGCTTTCAATTCCTTTATAAAGAAGGGAACGAAACTGACACACAATTGCCCGATTACTGATCTTTTACCGTACTCGAAAGAGATCTACGAGTGTTTTGGCTTTCATCAGTTAATCAAAACAGCAACCAGAGAAACACTGATCTCTTCTACTTTGATTGACCCTATTACCACAACTAGCAAATGGAACATAGTAGTATCTGGTCGACATGAAACTAGTATCAGTGATCATTATCTGGTTTACAATGGTAGAAAATGTCGGGGCGGGGTAAACAAACTGCACAAAACTACCAGTGCCTGGCAAATGAAAAATTTTAGCAAACATTTTAGCAAATGTGAATTCCTTGACGATTTGCAAAAAGTAGGTTGGAAGAGCATCGTCTCACATACTGATGAAGTCAACATCACAGCGAAACAGTGGACAACTATGTTTTCCCCAGTCGAGAAACATGCCCCCCCCATCACGCAGTAGGCGCATTTTAGAAAGATTCTGTTCATGAATAACCAATAACCAAAGAGTTCAAACGTATGTGTGCATCAATGGACAAACTAAGAAGTCAAGCTTTAAATCTAAATCTGAAGTATTATTTCATACGTATAAACAAGTTAGAAACAAAGTAAATAGGGTCAATATTGATCTGAAGCGTGATTATTTCACGAAGAAAACTGCTTCTCACGAATGTGACATTAATCATGCGTGGAAAATAATAAATTTGATATTAAATAGAAAGTCAAAGACCACGCAGATTTCAACTCCGGATGTTGACGGGGGAAAATATCCAATCATGAAGCTATCGCAGAACATACCGGGTGTCCCAAAAAAAACGCAACGGATTTGATCGGGACTAGCGACAAGAATTTAGGTCCAATCAATCCAAAATAATTTTTGATATAATCCTCGATAGCTAATTGGAAGATAAATACCTTGTTTGTTGATATTGGTGCATGGAGAGTTGGAATATCAATCTTGGAAGTCCAAATTTGCTTCCATCTCCAAACCAGAGCTTTTGGGTTTTGGGCTGACTGAAAACGCGCTGGTCAGGGGAATCTCCTTGGTCATATGCATAGTGTAGTAGTGTGAGCATGCTAAGGCACACATGTTCAGGCACACATTTTAATTGAAATTTGAAAGCTAAAAATTGACAAACATAACAATGTCGAAGGGAAAATCCACAAAGGAATATATTTCTTCAATAATAGTGCACCTGCAATATTCCAAGCACGAATGAGCAATTTTAAGGATCTTATCCATGGATAATTTTCCCTTGGGTACATTTGATTTCTTGTTTCTTAATAATTCGAAGAAAGATTATTCAAAATGCATTTCATTAAAGTCATGAAGATTGTAAGAACTAATTCATTTTTGACACCCAACAAACTATTTCGCGGATTACGTTTTTTTACGAGACAGATGTAATGCTAACTTTTCGAAACTTTTGAAGCATAAAAAAATGTCTTTTCAGGACAAAATTGATGAATTTGATTGAATTTCTATTCAAATATTTTCCTCAGCATGAGGGTTTATTCTCTTATTTCACGGTAATTCAGGAGATTCCCCAATATAGCGCGTTTGCAGTTTAAGCCAAAACCCAAAAGCTCTGGTTTGGAGGTTCAGGCAAATTTCAACTTTGAAGATTAATATTCCCACTCTCCATGCACCAATATGAACAAACAAGGTATCTATCTTCAAGTTAGCTATCGAGGATTATATAAAGGATTATTTTGGAATTATCGGACATAAATTCTTGTCGCTAGTCACGATCAAATCCGTTGCGTTTTTTGGGACGCCCGGTATGATAACCTATTTTTGTAACATCAGTCAAGACCTTGGTAGGGAAAATTCCCGCCACATAGAACCCGCTTCTTGAGGGCAAGTGTCTTGGGGAAGTTCAAAACATCTTTGGGTTTTGGTAGCGACTGCATATCTAATCATTTTGTAAAGATCAGTCTCCCAGTTATTTCTGATTCCCTTTGTGATACATTTAATCTGTCTATTGCTCAAAAATTTATGAAAACTGATCTTCAACCAACTCTATAAGTACTTGGACACAAACAAACATTTGGTTTCTAAACTATCTGGTTTTAGACGCCTGTACTACGTATGTTGTAACGAATCTCCTGTCCTGGACTAACGACTGGTATCTAAATATGGATACTTGGAAATACACTGCATTGGTGTTTATCTACATAAAGGAGGCGCTTGATACTGTAGATCATGATATCCCACAGGTGGTGGAGAATACTTTAAGTTCAGTTGTAGTTTGAATTTGATAAACTATTAAAGCGATATTACTATTAAAGCGGTATCTACCAAAGTATCCAGAGCCATCGGATTATTGAAACATGCGAAGAATATTCTTCCAATTGTTTCTTTGAAAACATTGTACTCGAGTATTGTGGAGCCCCATTTTCGATACTGTTGTGCGGTATGGGGTTGTTGTGGCACCGTTGATATTAATCAGCTCCAAAAGCTTCAAAACAGAGCTGCTAGAATTGTAACTAACAGCAGCTTTGATGCCCCAAGTAGACCACTCATCGAGAGTCTTGGTTGGAAAACCATTCGTGAGCTTATCGACGGAGATTCTAGATTGATGGTTTACAAGTCTATCAGTGGGCTTGCTCCACAATACATGAGCAATCTTTTCACAAGAAAATCTGCTTGCAGCTCTCGTCACCTTCGAAATACGGTAACCGATTTGAGGTTACCAAAGAAATCATCCACAAATGGGCATAAATGTTTTTCGTATAGAGGTGCAAAACTGTGGAATAGCCTCCCATCTGAGACCAAGCAGGCAACCTCCATTAAGGTTTTAAACAAAGTATAAAGTAGACTGGGTGTTTTTCTAGCGGTCTGGAGGCTACTGCGCCCGTTGCTTCTGTGCTTGATTTCTGCTGGGTCGACGATGGAGATCTTTGGGTCTCCGTTGTCGGTTTGGTATGGGTCGGGCATGGGGGCGGGGGCTGCGTTGGTTGCTGGATTGTAGGAGAAATTTCCCAGTCTATTGGTTTTATGCATTTTTCTTTTAGTTTTCATAGTTAGGTTTTAAGGTTTTGTTGTATAAAGTATTTATTGTAAGTACTTCTTAGATATTTTTAACATGTATATTTTGTACGTTTTTATGCGGAGGGCCCCTTGAAAATCAGCCACTAGGCTGAAGGGTCTCCCTCCTTAATAAATTGAAATATGAAATATGAAATATGAAATATGAAATATGAAATATGAAATATGAAATATGAAATATGAAATATGAAATATGAAATATGAAATATGAAATATGAAATATGAAATATGAAATATGAAATATAAAATAGTATCTTACCTGCCATTTAATTGTGCCACTTTGTTATCAGTTCGAAATCCATGTGTTTACCTGACTGAAATCGGCCACTCCATTCTGAAATTATGAGGGATTTTCTCGAGAAAGCCTCATCAAAAGCCTTCAAAACGTGCCCAAAATCATGAACAAGTTTCCCTGACATTTCTGCCCTACAATGGCCTTACAGCAATGACTTTTGGACGCTTTAGCACGTGCTATCCTCTTGGGAGGATGAACAAGTTCTCCCCCTGGTATCAATGACCTATTCAGGGGGATTCTATTCTCCCAAGAGGACAAAATACATGAATTTATTTGAGTGTCATAAATTTTAGGAAGGAAAATTTGCTCATTGTTTTTATTCGTTTTTGCAGGTTTTTGGAAGGGGCTTTCTGTAGAAAATCACCCATATCCATGGGAAGGAATGGCCGATTAAATCCGGGTAAATTACTGAACCTAATTGAACATATTAGCAATAAAATAAGAGTCATTGCTTTGATATTCATGGAGCAGTGGCCTTCCAAACGCACAGTGTTCCAGGGCATGTAATTAATGTGAAAAATGAAAGTATCAGAATTGTACCAAACTGATTTTTCTATTGTTCACCGTAGCCAGAGGAATGTCAAAACCCAAAAAACTTTCAAATCGGACAATCTAGTGCTGAGAAAACATTATTTCAAGTGAGGCCTAAAAAGTGTACTTCAGGCTTCTTTCTAAGCACAGTAGGGCCACGAAATAGCACTAAGTTTCAATTTCAAATTTCTTGGCTTGCACTCACCCAATTTTCATGATCTTTGTTTTGTTCAACAGATTAGACCTTGCAGAGTATGTAGTGAAAAAGTGGATTGAACATTTTATCTTGGGATGCGGAAATTTTTTGCGAATTCATAGTGGTAACTAAACGTTAAAAAAACTAAAACTGAATCACCAAGCGCTTCTTCAACATTAAAAACAAAAAATCTATGTTTCAGAATCCTCGGAAAGTCTATTGCAGAATCAAGTTTAAGCTATTGGCAACACGTTTGCAAAAGGGCTTATTAGAATAAGCTCTCAAATAATTTTGGCGAATTTTTCACGAAGTTGTTGTCGGTTTTGCTACCTTCAATTTTTGAAAAGGAAGCTGGCAACATTGCAGGTCGAGAGGAATCAGGGGATTTAAAAAAACTTTGGTACGTATCAGAATTTACCTCTATATTATTATTGCAAATATAAGAGACTTTCTTTTTGTCCTCTCTGTTGTTTTGACCATTCATAGAATTGATTGTCTAGCTGAAATGTTTCAGAGACGGGAAACTGTCGCGACCTCGGCCTCGTCGCTGTTGGCATTGCCTGTCCTTACACAAACAAAACTATGCTGTGTACAAGAGGCAGGGAATGGATAAATGAACAATGTTCCAAATTGTGACGAAGAATCTCAAGGAATAGCTGGATTAGGCCACATTGCATCTACGTTTACATTAGAACCCTATTCAATTTTTGTCTTTGTTGCAGCACCAAGCATTGCCGTTTCTAGTTCCTGTAATGAATGCATTGGATCTGTGAACGGATCTGTGCAAAGTAAACACAGTAGGAAGTCATTAAATAAAACAATGCGTTACAGGATGGAGCATTGAACAGTTGTCGAGACTAAACTTTGCTCAATTTGAACTCATTCCATCAAGATTGCTTTTCACTCATACAATGCCTGTTTTCGACATTTTTGGGATCCAAGATTGAACTGTGATGATACAGCTGTTTCATTATTCCTGCTGATTCTTACCATTGCAGTTTGATGGAGCAAACAATGAGCAATAAGTGAAAGCTAATTACAAAGAAATAATCAAAGCCAGTGATGCAGATATGATTGAAGTGCCATTAGCAGGAACGTTTGAACTATGAACAATAATTACAGTACCTGTACTTGAAAGTGTTCTAATGATCATGAGATTTTCTGTTTTATGATCGAAAATGTTCAAAGTATCGCATTAGCAAGAATGTGTTCTGTGTATTTTATTGTTATGCTTCGATATTAGGTAGCTCACAAAACTTTAGAGTTTCGCTAATTTTCCAAGCCATGGCTAAGATATACAGCATCTTTAAACTAAAGTTGATCGTTGATGCAAGACCTAAAGAGAAAACTTTAACATTGGTAGGAATATTGAGATGCACTGAATTTTCAAAAGCCGAAAAATTTCTTCAACTCATCCGGTAGTGCCTCGTAAATTGTTGTTTAAAAGAAGACCGGGCAACTTAACTTCTGTTTGTAAGTTGATCGAATGTCCCATCCCGTGGGGCTTTGAGACTCAGAAATATTCTGTGTTGGCAGTAATTGGTGTCTACATTGTTGTTAGAACGTCGTTTGAATTAAATCGTTATTTGTATGGTTTTTCCTCCGTCGTGAATTCAACTTTACGTACATGTTAAAACATATTACTTTGAAATGAAGAGGGATGACACGACTGCATCGAATTCCCATTTACAAAATTAGAATTCAGACTGGAACACGCTCCTCCTTCAAACACGCTCCTCCTTCAAATATTCTGATAAATCAACTTACACCTTTCTTAGTTTTTACAAGTTTCAATATCAATGGACAATACGGGATAGAAGTGATATATCTAAGTGTGGAAGATTTTTTTCTCGATTTAATTTTGATAGAAAATACAGATATCAAACTGTGTGAACGAGACGATATAATCTGTCGTCTGGACCAAGAACCGTCACCAGCTAAATTGCATATATTTCCATATTCAGTTATTACTGAAAAAGATCTGAGTCAAATGAGTGAAAGTTGAGTCAAAGCAAGCATGATCTCTGTGCTTATTTAAGCAGACAATTTCCGGTTTATTTTCATTTTAATTGCAAATTTTTTATATTTTAGATAGGTTTTTAGATTGTCAAATAGGTTTGGTTATAGTTTTTAATATTAGTAAGTTTTTGCAATTTAATTTAGCTTTATTTTATAATTTAGCCTTTTAAAAACCAGCACTTCTGTTGAAGGCCTACCAAGATTTGTTTAATGAATGACGGATGAGGCAAAGATGCTGCAATTAAGGTTACTGTACCCCTTCAGGACGAGAAAAAATTTTATCCGATCAATTTTTGCATTTTTAGATCATTGGATAGCACATACATCTGCCTACAATTTCTAATAATTTCAAGGAATTTTACTTTATTTTTGAGCGAATCATATGTAATTTAATGGCAAGGTCTTTCTAGCTAGGAACATGCTGTTAACATTACGAGGAGAATTTGATAATTGAAGGTTAAAGGTCTCAAGTGCCTTTGATTTCCTGTTAAATGGATTTTGCGCTTATAATACCAATTACGTTATCATAGACTCTGCGCTAAATACATAAAGGATTACTCTGTTTACTCTCGTGGCCAGATTAATGTTAGTCATTTACAACAGCGGAGTTATAGGCTAAGAAACTATTTCAGCTCTTTTCTCAAAATCAAATTTTCAGCAACCATAGTTAATAGAAAATTTTCTATTAACTATGCAGCAACCGATGGCTATTCGTAATTGCCTGTACCCAACGGCTTGACGTAATTGGCTGAGATTTGGCCGACAGAGAGAAAAAGCTGATGTCTCACTTTTGAGAAAAATTGCATGGTCCAAATTTAACTTTTGTTTGAATCTCAAAACGAGGCCAGGGGGCGACGGGCAAAATACACCTTGTCAATTAACGGCTTCGTTTTGGAAATTTTTGAAAATTTCTTCCTACGAGACTTTTGACCACGAGTTTGGATTCAGCAGCCAAAGTTAAGTCTAGATGCAAATTTTCATAATCCTACTGTTCGCGATTTCGATCTTATGACGATAATAAGTTTGAAAATCTGAGGGATTTGACCGTGAAAATTGCTCGGGCTGTAACTTTACACCCTCAGTCATTGTTTACGGTCCAATCCCTTATGAATTTTTAACTTTATTATTGTCATAAAATCCAAATTGTGAACACTGGGATTATGAAAATTAGCAACCAGACTAAAATTTCGGTGCTGAATATAAATCTGATATCAGAAATTTCATATGAAGCAATTTGGATAAATCGTGAAAATTTCCAAAACGAGGCCGCTTAGTTGAAAAGGTGTATTGTTTTATGAATTATTCTGAAGCTATGGCACACATAAGAAATTTGAGACAGTCTTTGCTAGATGAATGTGTTGAGAATGCAAAAATCTCATCAACATTTATATGAAACTTTTCTGGGGGCACAGGGAGGTTCTGGAAGGGGGAAGGTCTAATTTTCGCGTTTTGAGGTGTATAGCGCACAATTTTCGGATATTTGTATTCTTTTTGGCTTATAAATACTCCCCATTTAATGACGAATCGAATGATGTATAGTTTATATGTGTTATGTCGCAGGCGTGATAATCAAGAGAGAAAACACCGTGAGTGGTCACTGAAGGGGTACAGTAACCTTAACTCCAAGGAGAATGAATTCTGGATGCCTTTAAGGTTACTGTGCCCCTTTCTTCCTTCCTTGAAACGAAAAGTTCCTTCTTAGGCATAAAGAACAACTGAACAGCTCAAAGTGAAAATGTTATCAAAAATCCGCTCCCCTGGAAAACGTGTATATGGGATTCATGACCCAAAAGGTCTATCCTATCTAACTCAACTTAGAGTCGGTCTCAGCAAGTTAAATTTTCAGAAATTTAAATACAATTTTAAAGATACCACAAATCCTATGTGTCCGACAAATGATGGTATTGAAGATACGGAACACTTCTTGTTGCTCTGCCCTTGTTTTGATGTACAAATACGAGACCTCCTCGCTGGAATCTATGCATTAATACGACCACTTGGATATGTAGATCTTGCAAATGAAGCGTTATTACAACTTTTATTGTATGGCAATATAGATTTTCCCGTTTCACTGTAAATAGACATATTCTTGAGCTTACGCTACATTTTATCCATGCAATTGATCGATTCGAGTGAATTACTGTAGCTACTTACCCATCCCTTCATAAGCCACCCGATTTTTGTCGCGTATTTAAAGAAGATAAAGTAGTTTCTTTTCTTTTATCATCTTTATTTAATGGCATCGGGGTAGACACAGCCTTTTCCTCCCTGGGGTTGATTTTCCTAGTAGTATTGTGGAGTAATTTTGTAAGTAATGTAGTTCGTAATGTGTATTGTAAATTTTATTTGGAATATATTATATAAAAAAAACTGAACAGCTCAATCATACGGTTAACTTGGACGATATCTTCTAATAACAATAACCACTCTTTTTCCAAATTCTTGATACATGCCTCTTGGTCAAAATTTGTCTTCTAGATAACAGTTATGACAGGTTCAGGTTCTGCCGTGTTGGTCAGCATTGCAAAATTCACCTTCTTTTCAAACAATTTTTTGCAGCCTAAAATCTTGAAAATTTCTTGGGAACGGAGTTCCCCCGTTCCCACTTTGTGGGCCTCTGATTTAAGGCACATTATAATTTTTATCGCAGTTTTATGACAGCTGTCTTTTAATTTGTAGAAATATGGAGATAGATGTAACAGTATCTATGGTTGCACTGACCTAAAGGCACGCAGCAAGCTGGCTTTTAATATTCTTCAAAACCCTCATAATGGCCACTGTTTAACGCCCTTTTTACCGGTTTTTGCCCCTCCCCGGTCGGTTTTTATAATAGCTCTCAAACGATGCTAGCTATAACGCTGAAACTTCCCGACCTTTACTAATATCTAATTGGCAATCAGAAAATAAAAATGTCATTGCCTATTGTTTGACCACCTGACCACTACATGCCCACATTTGGAGAATGGTCACAAAGAGATTCTTTAAAATGGCTCTAATTCCTTTCTTTATTACTGAATCAAGACTATATAGATACCATTCGATTTGTCTCAATGAAAACTTTCATTTGATATTTAATTTATTAATATTTGCTCGCATTAGCGAATTAATATATCTGTGACGTCAACAGTCTTTTTGACGTCATAATTCTACTTAATAAGTAACTTTTGCATGCAAAATTCGTGGCATGACTTCAAATATTGATGAAGGTACTTGATCTCACCAGATATATGCGAAGTTAATGGTTTTTAATCATTATCGTTGAGCAAACAACTTTGCATTGAATCAAATTATCCTTAATCAATTAGTTAATTAATAAGAAACGAAGAATATCTAGCTCAGTGTTCTCTACAGTATGCAATATTTCAGGACAAAGATCAGGGCATACTCCTATCAGAAATGCTGCAGTTGCCCGAATCACCGGAGTTTCGTACCTGGCCCCTTTGCGTCGGTTGAATGGGTAGTTTTCGGTATCGCAGTACTTTAGGCATTGTCACCGTCGATTTGTTTCACCCCTTATTTCTATACAAAAACATTTCAATGTCAAATGTTGCGCTGTTCATACAACCAAAATAAACCACTGTCACATTAGATTTAACATTATATTGTACCATTATTACCTGACTGACGTTTCAAAAACGAGGCAATACAAGAATCCCGCCAATCCTATTGGCTAATCGCACATTTCCCGCGGTTTTCCCGTAGCCTTGTATAATACGATACAAGGACGCGTTTTTGTCACCACAGCAACTAATTTAGGCCTGTGAGATTTACAATGAACTCAAACGACATAACAGTAACAAAATGAGTTTGACTAAATGGTATAAGTCAAAATTAGAAGCTATCAGGTAATAAAACTCATACTAACCGGTTTTGTAGTTGTACAGGAAAATATAAAGCCCTCGGTCTTATTGCACAGACCTCGCAAGCTCGGTCTGTACTTTTAAGACCTCGGGCTTTATATTTTCCTGTACAACACAAAACCGGTTAGTATGCGCATAGGAATAACTAGTTTGTTCATTGCGTTTAATAAGAATGATGATATTTGACGTTATTGAGACTATACTATAGGATTTCCTTTTTCAGAGGTTAAAAAGCCCTAATACATAAAAAGTTATTCCATATTTCATTAAATAATGTTACCTCTCGAATTCAGTGCCTCAAAAATTATGGAAATTGATATTTTATGAACAATTTTTAGGATCGCGGGTTTGTAAATGACACAATGCCCCCTTTGGGGGCCTAAAAGCCTCCATATATCTCACCATTTATTTATAATTTGACAAAATAGCATGTAAATTCGGATTCGGCATATCATTTATGATAGAAATGGATCTTCTCGAATTATTTTTATGCAAAGTAGTACTTTGCCCCTTTTTGGGTGCAATTCTGCCCCCAAAATGGGCTAAAAGCACACGAGAAGCTCACATATAAATGAAATAACGTTCAAACTGGCGTTTTACGTTTAGATATTTTCATGTAGCGACAAAGGTTTATATTTTTGCTAAAGATTCATTTTCCCCCAATTTTGGGGGCGAATTCCCCCATACCTCATAAACCGTCCCTCGCCTCACCAAAGAACATCGAGATTCGGATTCTTCACCCCAAAATTGACCATATTTGTATGTCCTCGTAAATTACCTCTCTTGGTGGTAATCCCACCCCCCGCCCTTCTGCTACCGGACTATTTTTGTTACATCTTACAAAATATTGTTACTGAAGTTATCTTTCTGCTAACTTTCCATCGATTGTCTGCCTGTGACTGTTTGGGCTTTTTATGATATTCTGTTAATGTCTACTATGAATATTGTGAATATATTCTGGGATTTGGTTTTGATTATGACTTTTAAGATTTTGTGTGCAAAACATTGTAATTTAGTTTCATTTTATTTCCATGTTATGGGAAGGCAACCTGAAACCAGCACATTTGCTGAGGGGTGCGCTCTCCCTAGATAAATATTGAGTATGAAATAAAGTTTAGAAATATGAGTAGATATTGACTGCAACTTTATAATGTAGTCTTTATTGCCTTTTTCTATTTTATTGCAATTGAATTAGTGACCAAGATTTTTCATCTGTCCTCCAGGAATGATTCTAGCCCTTGAAGCTGAATTTGGCGACATACTGAGGGACTTGCGCAAAACTGTTGGACTTTCATAGATAAGTGGAGATATATTATTTTCAATCAAATCTATAATTAATTTCTGTTCGTATGCTTTAGATTTAATTGGATTATTGATTTATTTAGCAATCGGCATTTGATACACATTTTTTCCCTGAAAATTGACGTTTCAAAGCATTCCAAAGTGATCCCAAAGTTCATATGAATCCCTCTTGTAACTCCCCTGAACAATTGAATAATCTTTTTTTAAGAATCAATATGTTTTTAGTTGTAAATTTGCCTGTCATTACTTCAGTATTTTCCAATTACTCTTTGCAGTAAAAAATCACAGAGCAACATTTTTACCATTTTAAAACGTAAATGTCTTGCTTCTCAATCATTTTGGATAGAAAATGAATGCATTCATAGAGCTACTGAGCGAAAACTTTGTATTTTTTCAACTAAATTCATGTCTACTTAAATACTTTATAATAAAAGCAAGGGCCTTAGGACGACATTAAAGTCGTCCCATTACACTCGTATTTAAATGCTCTTACCTATCCAACGCTGTCCTTGTTCATTGTTGTCTTTGTTTTGCCTTTTAAACAGCATGCATCCCATGTTTCTCAAGTTGAAGTAAGCCTTGCTTCGCTCTGTAGGGTCGCCATTTTCTTTCTCGAGAACTAAACGAAAGTTCGGTTTTAGTTATCGAGAAAAGAATGGCGATCCTACAGAGCGAAGCAAGGTTTATTTCAACTTGAGAAAACATGTGATGCATGCCGTTTAAAAAGCAAAACAAAGACAACAATAAACTAAGATATAAACAAGGACAGCGTTGTATAGGTAAGAGCATTTAAATACGACATTTTAATCAGTGTTATGGGACGACTTTAATGTCGTCCTAAGGCCCTTGGTAAAAGTGAATTTCTGCCAAGGACTCCTTTAGGGCCTGTTTACATGACCCCGCCTTCCCGGGATATCTCGCCTAGGCGGGATATCTCGCTTTGCAGGGATACCCCGGCTGCCTATAGAAACACATACAGTTTTCATTTTGCGTTTACATGGGAGTTTCATCCCGTCCCGTCTTGCCGGGGTGTTTTTAGCCCGTCTCGGCATGGCGGGATATCCTGTCTAGACTCCCCTTCTAGGAGTGTGCTAAATTGCGTGGGTTAGGTGGGTTGCGTTGGTGCGTGGGTCAGAAAATTTGCGTGTGCCATGGGTCGTTGGTCGTGAGGTGTGGGTCATGTGTCGTGTGTCAATTTGCGTGGGTCGTGGGTAAAAGTACGTTGGTCGTGGGCCTTTTTTGGAGATAATTTTGCGTGAATATGTTTGCGTGGGTGAATTTTTTGCGTGGGTAACCGGTTTTTGCGTGGGTCCAGCTTTTCGGTGCGTGAGTGGCACATTGGGTAATCCATTTTGCGTGAATCTAATTACAGCATTACAGCCTTGTCTATTCATTCAAAGATCGTTGCTTTGTGCATGTTGAAATAAAGCTTTATCACAGAGGGGTACTCACAATTTTCAACATTGCAGAATTTAAAGCAGTAAGGTAGGATAAGACGGGGTAAATTGAACTATTTTGGAGGTTTTTCAAGGATATCCTAAAGAGATTGTAGCTGAGGGCAAACTTTTTAACATTGTTTTGACATTATGTCTTTGGGTCAGTTTATCCAGCAGAAATATTTTTCAAATCTTTTTCCATTGTGTCACAAAAGAGCTTTCTTTGGCAACCGCTCTGCCTAGTTCACTTTACCCCAGGCCGGGGTAAAGTGAACTACTCAACAATTGTTCGATAAAACCAAAATGATGCTGGTAATACCCGAAAACATGATTTATTTTGCAACTCTAAGGAGTTCTTCGCATGCCAAAACGAAACAGACCCAAAAATTTCACAAGAGTGATATGCAAAAAAATTAAATTGTGACCTATGTTGAGAACGCTCTTTGCAGATCAAATATTAACCATAAACTGTTGTCTAGGTCACAAATTCGAGTCAGACTTATATTATACTAGGAAGTTAAGCGCGAGCTTCGCTCGCGCTTCAACATTCCTAGCTCCTGCGGAGTGCTGATAGATGTAGTAAATCACATATCGAGTAAAAGCAGACTACTTGAGTGTCATATTATTTTATCAAATTCAATCAAATGCGACATATTAAAACTGCGTCATAGTTAGGCGTATACGGTAGCCTTTGAGACGGCTGAAGATGTAACAGATAGGTTTAAAACACTGCAAAAAATATAAAAATTTCATGACAATTTTTCAGTTGGAAACTCAGAGGAAAGGGACAATTTCCTCTGATTTCTGATGCAAGAAACGGGTGGGGTCGTATCGTAATTAATCGCACCTTTTCTTCGGAGAGAACCCGCTGACAGAGCATCAGTGCATGCTTGCTGTTTATAGTTTATATTTACCTGTGTGTATCTCGGCACGGAGACGTACCCGAAGCCGCCATCTTACCAGAATCTTCCATTTCACCTTTCCCGTGAAAAGTTGCTATAATCCTCCATTTTTTTTTCATTCGCATTATCTGTTTAAAACCAGGCTAGCCTCAGTCGTACGTAATCTTTTGGCGCCTAAACACTCACTACCCCCCCCCCCAAGGCCGGCGGGTACAACGAAACACAAATTAACCAAACAATTAGCGAAATTCGAATTCCGGTCTTCCTAGAACCATGCTTTTGTGCACTGGGTGTTCCGTTTTGTCTTTCACAATTGATATTTGCATACGAAAACTCCTGATGAGCCTCCATTCCGTTTAATTATTATCATTATTATTATTATTGTTTTATAATTTGTATCATTATTATCATTAGTCTTATTTTACGCGTTTAAAAGGAGGTGGTTTTAATAGCATACGCCCTACTGCTACTCTCGTTTGTGGGGAATTGCGAAGCAATTTGTGGCGGTGAAGTGCCTGTTTAAACAAAACACTTCAAACACAAACTCGAAAAATGGTCTAACATCAAAATAACGTTCATGGTTCCTCATGACAAGCTGGGAGCCAAAATTCTCCACAGTTGTCATGTGCTCCTGTTTCCAGTAGGAGCCCAAATTCAGTATTTCGAGTCGGGGCCCATCTCCCCCGCACCAAAGTCAGTGTTTCGAATCGGAGCCCATCTCCTCCGCATGCACGCAGCAAAAAATCACGAGGCCCATCTCCCTCGTTGGGGACCGCGTTTATAGGTAAGGATAGAGCCCCTGGCTTGTAGGCCCATCTCCCGACAGGCTAGGTCGAGGCCCAGCTCCCTCCATGGCTCACCAGTGGCTACTGGGGCCCAGCTCCCCCGACACCACACTCGAGGCCAAAATTCCTCGAGTATCTATTCTATTAGGTTACTGGCACCTCACAGTCGCGAGGCGTTTCCATTCCCCACACATTTGCACATCATGAGATTTATAATGGAAATAGAATTGAGATTTATAATGGAAGTAGAACGGAGATTTAGAATGTATTAGCTGCAAATTATGTTGTGGATGATTTGACTGGTGAAAGATAAGATTCCTTTTTGGGCCTGTTTACCTTGATTTTCTGGAAGGGGAGAAATTAAATTTTAGTAAAAGGAAGATTTTACTTCGGTTAATTTCGACCCTGGAAATCACTAAATTCTTAACTTGTTTATCTTTTAATGCATCTCATTACGATCTGCAAATCACGGCGTCTAATTGATCCCCTTGCCAACCAATAAATTTCATTGGCTCCTATCTTCTGCAGATCTTAGAAAAATCTGCTTCGCGAATCATAAATTATCCCCATTGTCAGTAATTTGAGGATAGGCAGTTCTTTCGTAATAGCTTATTTTCAACACGTATGGCAGTATCATAAGCCCGCTCAATGGTGCGATTCTGGGTCAACCAATCAGCCTTTCACAAATGCATAATCACGACACGTGATGATCCTCTGTCTCTCTCATCTCAAATACTAATGCACTGTACATTCCCTCTCACCTTTGAGAAATATTCGAACTGTACTGCCACGAGACAAAGCCTTGGTCATGTAGGAAAAATTATTGTCTATATCTGGTCACGTGGCGGAAAATTTATTGAATGTATTCATTTGCGATTGAGATCTTCCTGCCACGTGACCATAATAAGATTGGGCAGGTAGGAAAAAGTTTTGTCTTCATTCATTTTGTCACATGACGGAAAAATTATTGCATTTTTCATTTACCATTGAGATGCCAATCTAAAAAAAATATTTGTAGCCTTGGTCAGGTAGGAAAAATTATTGTCTATATCTGGTCACGTGGCGGAAAATTTATTGAATGTATTCATTTGCGATTGAGATCTTCCTGCCACGTGACCATATCAATTAATGGTTAGGGCGAATGAATCCCATTACATGCGGAATTTTGCATGGAGTACCAAGCTGAAGAACCTTCGAGGATACCAAGCCAAATTTCGAAAAGAAAAGTTGACTTTAAGAGAGAGAGAAGAAAGTTAAATATCAGAGCTCAGTTTATGGAGGTGTTTCGACGCAAAGGCAAGTTTCTTACAGTTCTATTTGACATCTCTTTGCTTCGCTAACCCTGTCATACATCCAATGGCGTAATGTTTATTTGGGGTCATCTACTAAAGACTTGTCGTGCCCGTTAAGATCTGCCTCCCATTCCTGCTAAACTTTTTTGCCTCCGGTGAAGGTTGCCGAGTTTCCATAGGCCCGCAAATATTGTTGCTAGAATCTGAATGTTTAGAGGGGGGGGGGGTTGCTGTATATTTTGTTAGTATGAAAGAATGTCGACTGCATTCAGGGACGTAAGAATCATCTCATTAGGAATGCATAGGAAGAAGTGCTCCAATCGAAATTGTATGGGCGGAAGAAGACTTCAAAATGGGCAGGATTTTAATTTTTGCATCAAGCACCCCTATCCCAGAGTACCCCCTGAAGAGCTTTATAAGTCTCAGTTTAGCTACTGTCCCTTAATTTGGATATTACATGACACGGGTCTCAATGCAAAAGTGAATGAAATCCAATATTTATTATCATTATTATCATTATCATTTTCATTATTTTGTTCAATTAGATTCCTTCCCGTCAAATCAACCTCTCAACTCAGCCCAACATACAAAGTGGAACAACTTTAGTATTTATCAGTGAAAATGGTTCATAGGTATTTTTTCGTAGCCGTAGGCCACATACAACAGTAGCCGAATTTGCAGAAATGTTAAGTGGTTTCTTAAAGACAGCATCTTACATTATGTTGATGGCCGACGGTCCTTTTGAGCAAGGAACACACACAAAGGAGCCACAATCAATGCATTTATATTTTGTCAGCTTCAGGCAGCTTTCGCACAGGTTTTCATCAACACCAGTTGCAGACGCCACGTTTGCAATGTTGTGAAGAAAGTGAATTGCGCGCACTTTTTGATGGTGCGTAATCTGGAGATTGGGGACAATAGAGAATCCCACAAAATAAATTAAAATGATTTATGCATTTGATTCGGCACATGAAAAATTCGACGTTTGAATCAAAGGCGTATTTCAGTCGAATTATGCGACCAGTGTAGTCGCATTTTAAGCTTGAGTCGAATTTAATTAAATCTGCAGTGCCATTTTGATTCAAATGTCGCATTTATCATGTACTTAATTCAAGGTATTTAATTCGGCACATGATAAATGCGACGTTTGAACCAGGCCTTAGTTACACGTCTTTATGTTAATGACTGCGGAGTTGTCATGGTCTCTTGCTCTCCGTGGCATCGCCCTTGTAGTGTACTAAAGTAGTTTGTACGTAGTGTAGTGTCTTAAGTAGCTCGTTTTGTAAGATTGTAAATTTTATACAAAGAAATTCCTTCGCGTTGATATGGGACATTTTTGAAACAAATATACCGGGTGAGTCAGAAAAAAGAATCCCCGCTTGGAAGGCCACTGCTCCATGAATATCAAAGCAATGATATTTATAACTGTCTTGTTTTATTGCCAACATGTTAAATTAGGTTCAGTGATTTACCCGGCCTTACTCAGCCATTCCTTTCCATCGATATGGATGATTTCCTGCAGAAAGCCCACTCCAAACACCTGCAAAAACGAATGAAAACAATGAGCAAAGTTTCCTTCCTAAAATCGATGACGCTCACATAAATTCATTAATTTTTTCCTCTTGGGAGAAGAATGGAATCCCCTTGAATAGGTCATCGATACCAAGGGGGAGGACTTGTTTGTCCTCCCAAGAGGATAGCACGTGCTAAAGCGTCCACAAGTCATTGCTGTGGGGCCATTGTAAGGCAGAAATGTAAGGGAAATTTGTTCATGATTTTGGGCACGTTTTGAAGGTTTTTTGAAGAGGCTTTCTCGAGAAAATCCCTCATAATTTCAGAATGGAGTGGCTGATTTCAGTCAAGTAAATCTTATAGTAGATTTGCATATTTCTACAATTAAACTATATATTTGTCGATATCATTGTCTGGATATCCAGGGAGCCGTGACCTTTCCAACGGGGATCCTTCTTTCTGACTCACCCGGTATAGTTATATCAACAAACGTTTCGATCATAAAATCTTCGTTTGTGTTTTTATTCATCAGTATTAGTATTATTGTCAATCACGTAGATCTCAGACAAGTTTTTCTGGTAAGTTCTTTTGTTCCTTTATCCTTGAGAGCGGGTAACAACAAGTCTCCAAGGGTCTCAAAGTTCTTTCTCCTGTGTCTCTAAAGAGACAAAACTTTTCGCAATATCCTTGCTGTGCCAAGCAGTGCAATTTTCTGAATGATTTCCAAAGCAATCTTCACGTGTCCTTCAAACTTGTCCGAAATGACTCCTAATGCTCCAATCACTACAGGTATCACTGTCCTATCTCTTCTCGCAACATTTGGTACTTTTCAATCTTTGCAAGCTCTCTTTCTTTCACTCTTGAATCTCCTGGCACAGCAGTATCGATTATTATTATTATTATTATTTGTTCTTTGCTTTTAATGCAGTACAGTTCTCGCCACTGTGCCGAGGTCAGTCCATGTCCCTAAGGCAACAGCAGTGTTCACTTGATGGACAACGTTCTTCTCAGGATGTGGGCGCTTCCGAGGAGAGCAATCTTCTGCAATTCTTCAATCCGTATGTGGCCAGGAATTTGACTGACGTACTTCTCAAGGCCTTTCTTGATGAGTCCCAGTGCTCCCACTACAATTGGAACTGTCGATGTCTTCATTTCCTACATTTTTGTTACTTCAATTTCAAGATCTTTATACTTGGACAGCTTCTCTACTTCTTTAATCGATACATTTCTTTCAGATGGTATACTCATGTCAATCATAATGCATTTCTTTTCTTTCTTGTCTTTGATAATTATGTCAGTTCTATTAGCTTTTATCTCTTTGTCTGTGCTTACAGGCATGTCCCATAGTACGGTGGCAGCTTCATTTTCAGTCACTTTCTCAGGTTTGTGCTCATACCACTTATCTGCAGTTGGGAAATGGTAATTTTCGCATATTCTCCAATGTAGGTATCCTGCTGCCTTGTCATGTCGCTGTATATACTCCGTCTTTGCGAGTACTGGACAGCCGGCTACAATATGGTCAATAGTTTCCTCGAATTCATTGCACATCCTACACTTGGGGTCAGTGCCGTCTTTGATGATCTTATTGTGGTATGATCTTGTTGCTAAGCTTTGATCCTGTGCAGCAATTATCAATCCCCCAGTTTCTCCTTTAAGTCCAGGACTCTTAAGCCATTTGTGAGTCTGTTCTATTTCAACATCTGGCTTATTCACCCTAGTTGGATACTGGCCATGCATCGGTTTTCCTTCCCATATCTGTCTCATCTTCTCATGTGCCTTCTTCTTTGTCTCCTGCTTTACTCTTTTAGCAAATAAAGTGATTTTTTCTTGTTGTATTCTAGCAGTGTCTGGTACTTCTAACTCTCCTTTAAATTTTCTGGCATCTTTTGCAACAGAATAAAGCTTCTTGCTGTTTTCATGCCGGTACACAAGTTTGAGAATGGGATCTTCTGTTTGTTCCAGGTACGAGTTTAGCCCCACTGTGGTTGTTTTGAACACGAGTTCGAGCTGAGTGAGGCCCCGTCCGCCACCTTCTCTCGGTAGGTACATTCTTTCCACATCAGCTTTTGGGTGGTTCATCCTCTCCATAGTTAACAGCTTCCTTGTCTTTGTATCCAGCTTTCTTATTTCACTCATCTGCCAGTTTACAATGTTGACACTATAATTAAATACGGGTACAGCAAGTGTATTGATTGCTTCTATCTTGTTTGATCCGTTGAGTTCACTTTTTGTTACCAGTCTCACTCTCCTGCAGTATTCTTTTCTAGTTTGTTCTTTCATGGTGGCATGCTGTATACCATCACCTTCATTGATCCCTAGATATTTGTAAGCACCTTCCTGTTCTAGCTCCTTTATTGTGGTATTAGTGTCTACTGTGATGTCTATAGTTTGTGTGAGCTTGCTCCTCTTGAATGTGGCTTTGGCACATTTTGCAAGGCCGAACTGCATGCAGATATCGTCACTGAAGGTCTTGATTGTCTTGAGCAGCCCCTCCTGTTGATTGTCGTTTTTCACATAGGTCTTCAGATGGTCCATATAGAACAAATGGCTAATTTTCTTACCGCCTACTTCATACCCATATCCAGTGTTGTTGAGTATAGTGCTGAGTGGTGCTAATGACAGGCAGAACAAAAGTGGCGATAACGAGTCTCCTTGAAAGATACCACTTTTAATGCTTATTGATCTTGTCTTAATTGTACCCTGACTGTGACTTAGAGACAGTGTGGTCTTCCAGTTGCTCATACTCCCCGTCATGAATCTTATTAATATTGGGGACAACTTGTACATTTCCATTGCCTTAATGATCCAAGAGTGCGG
This sequence comes from Aurelia coerulea, assembly GCA_039566865.1. Classification (NCBI taxonomy): domain Eukaryota; kingdom Metazoa; phylum Cnidaria; class Scyphozoa; order Semaeostomeae; family Ulmaridae; genus Aurelia; species Aurelia coerulea. Next base: position 8,163,597 of record CM076960.1, on the reverse strand, counting down.
GACACTATCAAATGCCTTACTGATCAATCCAAGCGGTGCTGAGGTTCTTTTTCTTGTTCTTACAATCTTCAAGTATCATTTTATTTATCAATAATTGATCTTTGCAGCCATAGCTTCCTCTCTTACATCCTTTCTGTTCTTGTGGTAACAGGTTGTTTCTTTCAAGGAAGGTGTATGTTCTCTCAGTTATGACGGATGTTAGGACTTTGTAAGTTGTTGGCAAGCAGGCTATTGGCCTGTAGTTCTTCGGGGTCTTCGTTTCATTGTTTTTTGGTAGCAGATATGTCAAGCCTTGTGTCAGCCATTCTGGACTCTTTTCTGGGTTCCTTACAATATCATTGTATGCTGTTGTTAAGCTACTATGTAATCTCTCCAGGTTTTTTAACCAGAAGTTTGGTACTCTGTCAATGCCTGGTGACTTCCAGTTGCTGGTCTTTTTTAGTGCCAAGGTCACTTCACCATCCTCAATATCCTTCCACTCTTGAGTAAGCTGGTTTTATTATTATTATTATTATTATTATTATTATTATTATTATTATTATTATTATTATTCATTTTCTTTCACCTTTATTCACAACAACTATGTCCGGTCTCCTTGCCTCGATTACATGATCACATTGAATGTTCACATCCCATAGTAGCTTTACCTCGTCAGTTTCAACTACACCGTCAGGGGAATGCTCATACCATTTGTCTGCCCTTTCTAGATCATATTTCTTGCATAAATGCCAATGCACCATTCTCGCAACATTGTCGTGTCTTCGTTTATATTCTTTCTGTGCCAACTTCTTGCACTCACTGACAATGTGATGTACAGTTTCGCCTTTCTCTTCGCACATCCTACAAAGTGGTGACTCTGCTGATTTGTCAATATGGTGTTTAACATAATTTGTTCGGAGGGCCTGTTCTTGTGCTGCACACAAAAGTGACTCCGTTTGTATCTTTAGATCAGCTTTTCTCAGCCACTTCCATGTCTCCTTTGCATCGATTGATTCCGGCATCTCTCTAACAAACTGACCATACATTCTTTTTTCCTTCCATCCTTGTTCTTTCTCATTCATCCATATCCTTTTGAACTCATCCTTACTGACAACATATTCAGTGTCTATCACTTTAGCAAGCCTAACACCTCGAATCAATGACTCAACAGAATTCCTGACATACCACCCCAAATTATTCTCCTCACTTCTAACGCAGTCCTCGCAGCTAATCAGTCCACGTCCCCCTTTCTCTCTAGTCAAATATAACCTGTCTGTATCACTCTTAGGGTGAAATGCACCATGTATTGTCATGATCTTCCTTGATCTTCCATGTATTGTCATGATTATGATTATGATTATGATTATTATTATTATTATTATTATTATTATTATTTCTTTACTTCGCACAGCTTGCTGTGCTGCTGGTATTTTTTCAATGTCAGCTGTCTACAGCCAGTAAACTGAGGTGACATTGTCTTATCATATTGTCTTTGTCCTTCTGTTTTTCGTAGCTTTTTCTGGATGCATTCTATCTTGATCTTTCTCTTATATCGTTTAGTTTTCTAACGTCCTTCTCAATATCCTTGCTGTTCCCAGTAAAGCGGTCTTCTGTAGGTGTTCTGTCTTTATCTTTATTCCTAACTTTTCAATGCGTTGTTCGAACTTATCCACTCCACAGCTCCAAGCTCCAAGACAGCTCCAGCCTTGACAGCTCCAAGTGCTCCAATGACAACTGGTACAACATCTACTTTCTTCATTGACCAAATTTTCTTGACCTCCCACTTTAACTGATCATATTTCTCTATCTTTTCCTTTTCTTTTACGCCAACTCTGTTATCGCCTGGGATGGCAATGTCAATTATTGTGCATTTCTTTTCCTCCTTCTCTACGACAACTATATCTGGTTTTCGGCACTCTATGTAAAAGCATCTTTACCTTATCAGACTCAACAACACCTTGTGGAGAGTGCTCATACCAGTTAGCTCCTCGTTCTAGATCATATCTCCCACATAATGTCCAATGAACAATTCTAGCAACATTATCGTGTCTTCTTTTATATTCTCTTTGAGCAAGTTTTTCACACTCACTAACTATGTGCCATACACTTTCTCCTTTTTCTCCGCACAGTCGGCATAAAGGTGATTCCACAGTCTTATCTATATTGAACTTGATGTAATTTGTTCTTATTGCCTGTTCTTGGGCAGCACAAATGAGAGCTTCTGTCTCTACTTTTAAATCACTCTTTTGTAACCATCTCCACATCTTGTTCTTATCAATATCATCACTTGCTTCCCTGCAGTACTGGCCATACATCTTCTTGTCTTTCCAATTCTGCTCTCTTTCTGTTGTCTTCGTCCTCTTGTATTGTTCTTTTACCACACATTCTTCGGTTTGAATCACACCATTTTCTCTAACTTGCACTAACAATGGCTCTATCGAATTCTTTATATACCACCCAACACTGTTCTCTTCTGATCTTATACAACTTTCGCAGCTTATTAAGCCCCTCCCTCCTTTGGCTCTCGGTAAGTAAAGCCTATCTACATCACTTTTGGGATGGAACGCACCATGTAACGTTAATAATTTCCTTGACTTTCTGTCAAAGTTTTGTAATTCCCCTTTGTTCCATTTGATAATACCTGCTCCATATCTGAGTAACGCTACCGCCCAAGTGTTTATTGCTTGGAACTTGTTTCTTCCATTGAGCTTCGATTTTAAAACCAATCTCAATCTTCTTAAGTATTCCTTTCTAAATTTTAACTTCATTTCATCTTCCATCATTCCATCAACTTCCAATATCCCCAGATACTTGTAGCCATCATTTTCGACTGCTCTCATTAGTTCACCATCTGGCAACAAAACTCCCTCATAATCGACCACGTTTTCAAGTCGTTTTCAAGTCGTTTTCAAGTACCTTATTGTCTTTCGTCACCACATGGTTGTAGTATTTGTCGTCGCATTCGAATCCGAATTTCTTGCACAGATACCTTGCCCCTCTTCAGGATCAAGACACCACATTTTTTGATACCAAATTCCATTCCAATATCTTTGCTAACCAGGTGCACTGTTTTGACTAAAGAATCAATTTGGGTATCGCTTTTGCCATAGAGTTTCAGGTCGTCCATATATAACAGATGGTTGATCCTTCTTTGCCTGTCTTTAAACTCATATCCCGCTTTTGCTTTCCTTAATACGAGACTCAATGGTATTAAACATAGCACAAACAATAACAGGGACAAACTATCACCCTGGAAGATCCCTCTTCTGATTTGAACATATCCTAAGCTCTCTCCACATGATGTTTATTATTATTATTATCATTTGAATCATTATCACAGTACAACTGGTAATGCATAGTCCACTTTCAGGTTACATCCCGTAGCTTAAGAAAGTGTGCATGCTGTCTCTGTAGAAAACATAAATAGTTCTTCCTGCTATTTAGTCTCTTATGTCCAGTACTTTTCTAATAATCCTGGCCGTACCAATGAGGCATGCTTTCTGTAATGGCTGTATTCCCGGTTCAAAGTCAAGTGCTGCAATGTAATTCTTGAAATTTTTCGAGACTACTCCAAACGCCCCAATGACCACTGGTATTATTGCAACTTTCTTTACTTCATCCTTCCACATTTTCAAAATTTGGTATTTCAGATCGTTATAATGTTCCAGCTTCTCCTCCTCTTTCTGCTTTACTCGAGTGTCAAATGGACATGCTACATCGATTATCTGGCAACTCTTTTCTTTCTTATTCTTCAGCATGATATCTGGTTTGTTATGATCTATGCGAGTTTCAGTTTGGATAGAAAAGTCCCACAATAATAGTACTTGGTCGTTTTCAAGTACCTTATTGTCTTTCGTCACCACATGGTTGTAGTATTTATCGTCGCATTCGAATCCGAATTTCTTGCACAGATACCAGTGAAGGACGGCTGCCACTTTGTCATGTCTCCAGCTTTTATATTCTCTCTGTGCTAATTTTTGGCATTCAGATACCACATGAGCAATGGTCTCGTCCCTTTCCCCGCACATTCTGCATTTTGATGATACGTCCTCCCTGTCAATATTGCTTTTTACCCAGTTCGTTCTCAAGGCTTGGTCTTGTGCCGCTAAAATCATCCCCTCAGTTTCTTTCTTTAGATACCCTCTCTTAAGCCAACTCCATGAATTCTCTTCATCTCTTAATTATTATCATTATTATTATTATTATTATTATTATTATTATTATTATTATTATTATTATTATTATCATCATTATTGTTATTGTTATTATTATTATTATTATTATTATTGTTATTATTATTATTATTATTATTGAAGCTGGAAATTAAATTTGTTTTCGTTTTAAAGCCATGTCACCAGGTTTCTTGATAGCATCAACAACCAAAAACTATGCACAAAGGAACGAGCTTTTAATGAATAGTCAAGGCTGTAATGCTGTAATTAGACTCACGCAAAATGGGTTTCCCACGTGAAATGTGACACTCACGCACCAACCCCACGCAAAACCGGTAACCCACGCAAGAAATTTCATCCACGCAAGACTTCTCACGCAAAATTACAATCGTGGCCAAAAGTTTCCAAAAGACCACATTTTTGTCAACAACGTTTCTTGGCCTAACGATATGGAACCCTACCACTCTGCCTATTTTACGCTCTTGGAGTTCATTTAAATCAACTTTTCATGTAGATTCCAAATTTTGATGTTGTTTTTTATAATTTCGGTGCCATTTTGCTATGACGCCACAATGCAATATATAGAAATTCTCGGAAATTGCAGTGGTTCTGCCGACAAGGGGTGTGACCCAAAAATTGTATTACTCAGCTTTTTGCACATTTCATTCTATAATTTGTTTGCAAAATATCGAAACTCCACGATGAATATTGCTTCAGGGGAAAAGGTGGTAGAGGGCATTCAGTCCACAACTATGGCCTGAATACGGGACTGTCGGACTTTCATGCCATGATAGTTACAGCACTTAAAGGTGGATATAGGAAAAAAGGACCTAAGATCATTAAATATAGAAATTACGCCAAATTCTGTGCCGAGGACTTTAGGAAGGACCTTTGTGATCAGATTTCGTCTGAACTGCAGGATAATGAGGACTACGGTGCCTTTGATACTGTAGTTACTGGTACACTTAATAGACATGCTCCTCTCAAGACAAAATATTTGCGTGCAAACGATGGCCCCTTTATGACAAAGGCCCTGCGAAAAGCGATGATGCATCGCAAAAAACTACGCAATAAATACATTAAGAGTAGAACTGAAGAGAACCTTAAAGCCTTTAAAACGCAAAGGAATTTTTGCGTGAAACTCCTGCGCAGGACGAAATCTGATTACTATAGGAACCTTGACCTTGGAGACCTTACAGATAATCGTAAATTTTGGAAGACTGTCAAACCGGTATTTTCAAATGAGATACAAACAAGTTCTGCTGTGACTCTGATTGAAGATGGAAAAATGATAACCGAAGATGCAAAAATTGCGGAGATCTTTAATCATTATTTTGCAAATATAACAGAGAGTCTAGGAATCTCCGAAGACCAGTCTCTCCTATCACAAACAAATGGGTTAAATGACCCAGTAGAAAAAGCTATCAAGAAATATGAAAATCATCCTAGCATCAAGATGATTAAAGAGCGCTGTGAACTGGGCCAATTTGAATTTATGCCAGTGACTGTCAATGAGATACTTTTACAGATTCAGAAACTGAATACAAAAAAGTCATCCCCCTTAAACAGCATTCCTGCTAAGATTCTTAAACAAAATGCCGACATTTTTGCCACCCTCCTCCAGAAAATCTTCAATTCTAATTTGTTAGAGTGCTATTTTCCAAAGGATTTGAAAGCTGGTGAGATCTCGTCTCTTTTCAAAAGTCTTGATGCTTTTATCAAGAAGAACTATAGACCTATAACGGTTTTATCATCTGTGTCCAAAATTTACGAAAGGGTCTTAGAGAGTCAAATAAAATCGCATGCCCTTGACTTTCTTTCTCCTCTTCTGTGCGGATTTCGAGAGGGCTATGGAACCCAACATGCACTGTTGCGACTTATAGAAACCTGTAAGAAAACCTTAGATAAAGGGGGTTTTGCTGGAGCACTACTCATGGATCTTTCAAAGGCTTTTGATTGTTTAAATCACGAGCTTTTGATTGCAAAATTAAGTGCTTATGGTTTCAGTCCAAGTGCATTGCGGTTGATTCATAGCTATCTCAGTGAGAGGAAGCAGAGGGTAAAGATAAATGGCTCATTCAGTGCATGGAGAGAAACAATGATAGGTGTACCACAAGGTTCAGTCTTGGGGCCTCTTCTGTTTAATATATACATCAATGATCTCTTTATGTTTGTGAAAGATGCTCAGATATGTAACTATGCAGATGACACAACGATCTATGCTTGCGATAGCAATATTGAAAGTGTTATCTCAACATTAGAGAGCGATGCCCTTACAGTTGCAGAATGGTTTCCAAACAATTGTATGAAGTTGAACGAGGACAAATGCCACCTAATGGTATTTGGAGACAAAAGTAATGATGTTTCATTAAATATCGGAAGGATAACGATAAGAGAGAGTACAGAAGAAAAGTTGCTTGGAGTGATTCTTGACAAAAAATTATGCTTTAAACAGCAAGTAAAGTCTATTTGCAAAAAGGTTGGTCAAAAGCTTCATGCACTGTCAAGAATTTCTTACTTTCTTGATACTGATCAACTCAAACGAATAATGAAGGCATTTATCTTGTCCCAGTTCAACTACTGTCCTCTTGTTTGGATGTTCTGTGATAGAACACTGAACAATAAAATTAACCGTATTCACGAACGGGCATTACGGATAACCTACAAAGATATGAGATCAGATTATGATACAATGTTACTCAGAGACAATGCGGTCCCAATCCACATAAGGAATTTACAATTGCTGATGACTGAGATCTATAAAACAAAATGGGAGCTTAATCCTAGTTTCATGAAGGAGATCTTTGTTGAAAAACACAGTCCTTATGGGTTAAGAGGCTGCCATGGTCTACTATTGCCACAAGCGCGCACTGTGTGCAATGGCTTGGAGACGGTATCGTTTCGTGGGTGTAGACTATGGCAGGCACTTCCCAAAGATATAAAGCAGTCAGAAACCCTCTCCAGCTTTAAAAGGAAAATCAAAATCTGGAGAGGAGAACAATGCAGTTGTAGACTATGTAGACCTTTCGTGGCTCAGGTTGGGTTCTTGAACTGATATTATTTTTCTGGAAAAAGAAAGCATTGTAAATAATAAAAACATTGTAAAAATCTGTAAATTAATGTATTTGTAGCTAATTATTCTGTATTTTATTTCTTTTGCACAAATTTTACTTAGATAGTAGGCTTGAATTAGCTCTTATTTTATAGCTATTTTTATATGTAATGCCTACTTTAAATAAATTGATAATAATAATAATAATAATAATAATGGCCATAAATTTAAGACCAGCATTTGGATTTTTAGTTTGAAGTTACAAATCACATAGTTATTCGAATTAATGTTCAAGAATAATTTCATTGTTTGAATTATCGCACATCACAGGCTCTTACCTCATAAGCACAGATTGTTTTTCACGCTTTTCCAAGGGTGGTCTTAAACTTATGGCCAAAGCTGTGGATATAAGGCCCTCCGCTACCTTTTTCCCTGAAGCAATAATCTTCGTGGAGTTTCGATATTTTGCAAACAAATTATAGAAATGAACTGTGCATAGATTGATGTAAAATTCAGCTGAGTAACACAACTTTTGGGTGATACCCCTTGTCGACAGAACCACTGTAATTTCCGAGAATTTCTATATATTTCATTGTGACGTTATAGCAAAATGGCGCCGAAATTGAAAAAACAACATCAAAATTTGGAATCTACATGGAAAGTTGACCTAAACCAACTCGAAGAGAGTAAAATAGGCAGAGTGGTAGGGTTCCATATCGTTAGGCCATGAATCGTTGTTGACAAAATGTAGTCTTAAACTTTTGGCCACGACTGTATCTCCAAAAAGGACCCACGACCCATGTACATTTACCCACGACCCACGCAAATTTACCCACGACCCACGCAAATTTTGTGACACACGCACCCACGCAACCCACGCAACCCACGCAACCCACGCAATTTAGCACACTCGGGCCGGGATGATTTTCTCCATGTAAACAGAAACAGGCGGGATAGCCCGCCTTGCCGGGATGAAGTTGACGTCAATGCGCATGCGATAATGATCAGTCTTTTGTTATGGTAATCGGTGAAACCTAATAAGTGAGGATAATTTTTATCCCGTCCCGCCTCTGTCTCTCATGTAAACGCAAAAAGAAAAAAACATCCCGGCAAGGCGAGATATCCCTGCTGGGCGAGGTATACGAAAATGACCTTTCCTGTCAGCAAATTAGCCAAAGCATAATTCTTTACCGAAGGTGTTTGAAGGTGTTGTGGCGCAGTGGTGTAATCCTCTGACTTTGCAGCCAGAACAGTCAGGCGGAGTGGGTTCGATACCCGGTAGGACCCCACCACTTGAGCGTCATGACAAGGGGTCGCGGACTCGATTAGGTCTGCTCTATTTCTGTGATCCCAGCGCTTGGCGCTGAAAAACGCAACTTCACCTTCACCTTCACCGGCAAGGCGGGATCATGTAAACAGGCCCATAGAAACGTGGAATAAAATGTGATCTGCAAACATAGGAAATATCAAATCAAAATCAAATCAAATCAAACTTATTTACAGTTGGTTGGTTTCTAGTTAACAACAACTAATTAATACCAACTAAATATCACTATAAAGCAAGAGAAGTAAACTGTAAATAGAGCGTTCAAAAAGACGTCCGAAATTCTTCAAAGGAGCTTCGTAAGGTTATTGTTGGAAAATAGCTTGTTGGTAGTTTACTCACTCTAGCTCTTTAGCGTTTGAATATATCTTTTATGTAACGAGAAGTAGGGTAGGGTGGGGTAATGTGGATCTAAAATGAGCAAAATCTCAAAATGGATAGCTGGTAAAACGACAATAAAATGCAAACAATTTCAAAAGCTTCGTTTAATTGACATTCAGTGCTTCTTGTTTCTTGGGAAAAAATCTCAGCTCTGACAAAGGCAGTTAAATATTTTTAAAAAATTTTCTCTTATGGCTACTAAAATGGGCCCACTTTTTCCGACGAGCGGGAAAAGTGGGTCTATTTTCAAAACTTGTACAATATCGGAATACGAAAGGATAAATGATAAAAAAAATTAATGGAATTACCTTTCTCAACTATTCTCTGTTCAATAAAATCACAATCTTTGTCTTTATCGCGAGCAATCCCGTTCCCGCGACGAAAATAAAACTACGGTCATTATGCTGTGATCCACCATGGTTGCGACTTGCAAGTCAGTGATCGAATTTGATAATAACAGTCAAATAAAAAGGTTTGCAGCATGTTTACTTCAATTTATTGGTTACAAGACAACGACTGCGGTAATAGGAAACCCATTTTCGCATTTTAGACAGAAAACAACGTGGCAAGATGAATATAAGTGTGAAAATTTAAGCAATTCAAGGCTTCGTTGAATTTTAATTATGGCTGAATTCTCAGTAGGCCCACATTACCCCACCTGGTAAAAAAACAAATATAAAAAGAACAATCGCGTCAATGACTTTGAAATAAACGTTATTTCATTTGTAAATGACCAAACTCTCACCTCATGGTCATTAGATTGACCAGAAAAGCAAAACAACAGTGGCAGGAGAAAGTTTTCCTGGGCTTTGAGATTCTTGCACAATAGGCCGTTCAGTAAAGTTATTTTATAAAACGAGTGGAGATAAATCTAAGACGAATGTTTTATGCAAAAAGGCAGTTTAGTATGTAGACATTAAAAGAAAAATAGCCAACCTTTCTTCCATTTAACGAGAAAGGATATTTCTAGCAAAAAGCTTAGTAGACCCACTTTACCCCGTAGACCCAAATTACCCCACCCTACCCTATGTAACACACAGCACTCTAGACAGGAAGACGTTATCATATTTTGAAGCATTTTTCAGATAACCAGCTTTGTTAATTATGCGACGGAGAGATTTATTTTTTTACGTGCAGTAATGCAGTGACTCTATCCTCGTTTTTCAGACAGCAGCTCAGCAATGTTTTATCTTTTGATGACTGTTGAAAAATGCTCTTAACGTTAATCAAAGCCTTCCCTGACGACTTCAGAGCTTTTAGGAACGCCTATGCCTTGATATGAAGCTCCCAGATTAGCCTTGCTATAAAGGATAATCAATCCGTCTTCCTTAATCGCCCAACGATCTATTAGTCAGTGAATTATGCTTGGTTGGAGTGACATTGACTTTTGAATTCTAGTAGCATACACGCAAACACCGACAAATTATTGTCATCACTAGAAGAGACTGCAGAAATTTAAGGAGATCACTAAACTACATCTTACAATTTGAGTTGCTACTGCAGTTCTTACCAGCTGCATTTTGACCACCTTCTTCGTCAATATTCGTAAGCAACGCACGTTTGATTCCTATGACCCAGTCCAAACTCCTTCTATCCTCTAATTTGCTGGTGGCATCTTAACATATTGGCAAGCGCGCGCTCGCCCCCTATTCAGAAGATTGTGGGTTTGGATCCATGGCTGCCGCCTTTGAAAGTACCACCTCTCATCCTATCGGGTGTCTAAGAAAAAAGTACCCCCTTTTGATTAAAAATGGGAACAAAATGATTAAATATCATTACTCTCCGAGTTCATAGCCAAATTTATCAATCTTCAACTTAGATGCACATACCTTACATTTAAAAATCGTACACCAAGCACCAGAGTTACAAGTTTGCAAAGTCAAAACTTACAGTGCACCCAAAACCGGAAGTTTTGAGAAAGGGCCTACCCATGATTTGTGTCATAGACAGTTTCCAAAGCACCTGTGACCTTCAATTTTCAGTTTTTTGCGTCTGAAAAGAATAAATGACGCACGGGCATGACCCTGATGAAACAAATATAATAAAAATGTGGTAAACATGATAAAGTCGTGCCACATCTCCAAAAGAAGCTTGCATGTGCTCCTTTTCCTTGTCTTTGATACAAAACACTTGGGATGGTATGCAATGCAAGGACCGATCCCGCAAAAGAAAAGTAATTTCAAGAACAATTGAAGCAATTCAAGGTATATTTCCTTTCAAAAGTAAACACAAAAGTTTAAAGTTGAAAATTTTTTTGCAAAATGTCTATGTGATGTTAAATCATGGCTAGGCCCTTTCTCAAAACCTCTGGTTTCAGGTGCACTCCAAACTATGACCTTGCAAACTCATATCTCCGGTGTTTATGGTGGACGATTTCAAAAGCAAGGTATGTGCATTTAGGTAACATGGGGTTTTTTCGTTTTTTATGCGCACGCACACTCGGTTTGAAGCAGAGGCGTCTTATTTTTTGCGAGCTTGATACATCGAGGCAGGGCAAAGGCAAATTGTCATACTTGTAAGGGCAGTGCTAGACTCACTACACAAGTCCTTCAGTGCTGTTAGAGAAAAATCGTGAAATTCTTTTTGGAGGGTCTGGAACACAGGCTAGAAATTCTTTGATTAGTTTTGCAATCAGAAATCTGTCAATTAATCCAATTCAATCTAACGCATTTTGTTAGAAAGATTTTCCACGAATAACAAAACTTGAAAGGTGTCTCAACTTCCAACATTGCCTTTGATCACTGCTGCTAGTAGAGTTTCTTAATTTCTTGGAAGGGCCTTCGTTTCTTATGAGAATAAGAATGCGCTCTTCACAAACTGGTTTTGAAATACTTCTTTTTATTTTCGACAGATTTTGCTTGCCCCTGAAATTTTAGGTGTACGTTCTTGAGGATACTAGCATTACTGTCCAAAAAAATCATGAAATTTGTCAAATTTGCTCATGTTGGTCAAAATTTTTTTCTGGTGACCCTCGACCTATTTCAAAACATCTTTTTCTACCAATAGAATTTGATTGAAAATAAAACCACCATTCTGCACAGATACACACACAAATAAAATCAGAAAAATTCAGTGAAAGCAACTTGAAAACACCTCTCAGAATTAGAATACAGTTATCTAGCTAAAGATATCCTGCAATGATACTGTGTACTGCTGCAAATGAGGCTAAAAATGTTCATGAAATGTTTTTTCTTTCAAACCTCTCAGTGATGTAGGAACCAGGAGGCACTGGGAGCACATGCCACCCTTTCCTGAGATTTTGCAATAATCAAAAGAGTGCCTTTTCACTTTAGGAAGTGTCTCTTTAGCTTGATGAAAAACTCCTTTGATGTGCTGTGCCCCCCCCCCCCCCAAGTTCAAGATGCATCCTACAGCCCTGAAATCTCTTAATTGCAACTGTTAGCATCTGCTGTATAGTACAGTGCCATTTTTACATCTCTATGCCATCTACATATAAAAGCTACCCAAGTTGGATGGGTCAAGGATATGCAAGCAAAATATCACTGTATACTGTATGTTGCATGCGTTGAAGGTGCATGGATCTGCAAGACAAAAGAATAAGCCATTTGGCAAACAATTGTCACCCTTTTCACATTAATACCTATTCAGGGATGCTAAAGGTTAGTTGGACAAGGCAAAACAATAGAAAATAACATAGTCAGGTCATTTCTTAGATGGCAGCAGGGGCAGTCACCCCTATGCCCCCTTTCCAGCATTCCTGACCCCCTTCATATAAAATGGAATTAAAACTAAAATGACACATTGCTCTCAGCAATGCATCAAACAATTTGCACATGTTTCTGCATCAAAAAGGAATGTGGGTAAATTTCTGACTGTTTATTTGAGGATTCGTTACTTCTTTCATTCTGCCTAAAAAGACGTAAATAGTTGGATCATATTGTAAAATCTTATGACATTAAGTACAAAAATCCCCTTGTACACGATGTATCAGGTACTGAAATATCGGCTTCTTATGACACATGACATGCAGCCCTTGCCCCGTATGTGATTGTTAAGGACAAAGCTTTTCCTTGCCCAAATCGTTGTCGATGTAAACAAAACATTCCCCTAAAAAAATGAATATTGACGTTTAACGCAAAAAACAGTGCATATACCGACACTGGCACACTGTTACTGAAGACATTGCAAGTGCACTGGCGAAGTTTGGTGATGTGGCACGGTGCCAATTTGGAGAAATAAACACCTCAAAATTGGCAATTTCAGATGACAACCGTAGAACCATTTTAGACTGCAGTTTGATAAATAACATTTTACCTGCCTTTCCGACCACTCACGAATTTGAGCTTCAGGATGTCAATTGTCCATAGGTAGTTTTATCAACATAAACAAATGCCAGACTTCCAGCTTGAGTATTTCAATGCAAACAAAATATGGAAGAAATGGTTCCTTCTGCTACTTACCTAACATGGTTCTAGAGTAGTGTCCAAAAAACCTAGAATAACGTCGCAACGCAAAAAACAGTGAATAACCCACCTGATAGGTCATGTTCCTGACATCCTTGGCAAGGACTCCTGTAAAGTTCTTGATGTGGCACGGTGTAGTTTTGGAGAAATATCCTCTTTCATCAACAGGAATCTGCGTATGAATTAGGCCATTTTTTCATGGCCACAAGAAGTCTTCGAATAATGATTTTTAATCAGAAAATTTCGTCGATTGATGTCTCCCAATGTTCACCAACCATTCTTCCATCAAAATCAAATAGTGGATTTAACTGCGAACGGATGAGCTCACGCTGGAATGCAAAAGCCGATGCCCGACCCATCTAGGCCAGGTGTCTCGCTCGTTTTGAAATCTAGCTGTGAGACTGGTGATTTTGAGTGGTCAGCGGTTTGTGAAACGAAATGTCACTGTGTTCTGTAAATTTTGAGAAAAGGACAAATGTATGATTACCTTATATTGCTCAACTTATTTTGCGTAACTGTATCAAAGACCAAATTGATTTAAGAAAACATTGCTGGCATTATTACACCTGAAACAAGCGATAAGATTTAGCTCATATGATAAGATTTTAGCTCACATGATAAGCCTTATGTTAAAAGAATGTTTCATAAAGCATTATAACTTCCAGGCAAAAACCAATTTTACTGCTGAAGCGTGCATCGAAGTTCGCCAGAACCGTACGAATTCTTCGAGGACCAGCTCTACATCGGCCGGACAGATGCAATCAATTCCTGATCACTATTTTATTGCTTCGTGCATTAGAATGGATAGACATCCATGGACGATAGGTAGGATGCTTCGTTGATTTATTTCTATACGGCCCTGATTTCAAAAGAGGCGCGGTCGGTCGCGTGGTTGCATATTGGCTGAAGGACATAGGAAGTCGTTTGAAGGCAGACGTTTGAAGTTGATACATCTATGATGATCAGTGATGATCCAGGATTAGGCGTGTTAAACATCTAATCAAAAGTATAAGTTACTTAGTTTGGATTTTGATGTCAAATAGGTTGAGTTACAACAGTAGCCGAATTTGCAGAAATGTTAAGTGGTTTCTTAAAGACATTATCTTGATAAGGTCTTAATGGCCGACGGTCCTTTTGGGCAAGGAAAGCATTTGAAGGTCATTTTAATGAAATTCAAAGATTGAATAAACTTATATGACGATAGTCATACACGATAAATTGAAGTTTTCTTCGTTTTATACTGAATACGATACATTATAACACAAACTTTGCCATTGTGCTCTGACCATTTCACTAGCATCTATAGAGTTTCAAGATGGTAACCCTATCCAGATATTGATGTCATCTACCCAGCGATGTTTCAGTCTCCCTCGCTTCCTTGCACCATTTGCGCGGCCTTCTAGGATCCATTTAGATAGTCCCATTGATAATCGTTTTATATGGCCAGCCAACTTTCACTTTCCGAACGGGACACTCCATGTCATGTGTAACCACCTCAAAATATCAATGTTTTTGATTTTATTCAAAGTTTGTCAACTTGTTTACCTTGTTGAACTTGCATTTTGTGAAGATTTGAAAGAATTATCTCCAATGGTTTCAGAATTATGGACTATTGAACTTTTGACCTTTGCGGTGAACCCAATTGACACCAAATTTTGTAACTTCCCTCATATTTACCCCCAAAAACTTGCTCTTTTATGTCATATGAAAGGTCTTGAGCTGTAGAAACCATTGCAACCAAGAAAAATGCCATAAAACATTGTTTTCGTGTGAATGAAGAAGTTTTTAAAGTTTGACCTTTGACCCCTGGTCAGCGGCAATTTTGAAAATCACCAAATTTTGTGGAAATGTTCATCTATCTATTTTTATTAACCTGGGTGAATTTCAGAGTGGGATTCCAATGGGTTTGATCACAGGATGATTTTGATGACACAGTAGACGCCCATAAAACTTGGGTTTAAATTATCAATAGTTTTGAACATTTAAGTCATTAGCAATTGCACATTTTTCTGATGTATTGTTACAGATCTATCTTTTTCTAATAAGGTTTCAAAGCTGGAAGTATAATCTTTATACGCAATTCGTAAGGCTCTCTCGTGCAGCCTATTGATTTTGTTATACATCTTTCTGCTATGGAACATCCATACCAAAGGACAGTATTTGAACTGGCTAGTTACAAATGCTCTCATCAAAAGTTTCAATTTATCAGTTCCTAGATATGTGAACATGCGTGACAAAGCAAATAGTTTGTTACCAGCCTTTTTACAAATATTGCTTACATGCTTTTCAAAACTGAGATTTGCATCAATCAAAACCCCTAAAAGTTTCTCCTCTTGTGAATTATTGACGGTACAGTTGCCAATATTTATGCCGACAGCTTGATCTGTTCTTTTAACTAAAAATCATACAGTGATATCATACATACATACATACATACATACATACATACATACATACATACATACATACATACATACATACATACATACATACATACATACATACATACATACATACATACATACATACATACATACATACAGGATACAAAACAAAATTACCTTCGGAAGACAGGGCAAACTCTAGCGAATCCAGGGACATCTAGCAAAACCTACTGGAATTTAATTAGTGCTGTTCTAAATTAGGCAAAGATTACTATAATACCACCCCTGTTAAAGAATGGGTTATTCATAACGGATTTTACTGAAAAGGCACAGCTATTTAATGACAATTTCATACACCAATGCATGACCATCGACACTAATAGTGAGATTCCACAAAATACCCCAGGAATTTTTACCCTGATTGAGGATTTTGTCATCTCAGAGGAAAAAGATATTGAAAATCATAAGATCACTTAATCCTAACAAAGCACATGGCTGGGATGGTATTTCTTTAGCAATGATAAAACTATGCGATTCTTCATTAGTTACTCCTCTCAAGATAATATTCACGAACTGTTTTCGGAATGAGATATTTCCTGAAATATGGAAGTGTGCAAATGTAGTTCCAATTCATAAGAAAAACGAAAAGAATTTAAAGAGCAACTACCGTCCTACTTCTCTGTTACCAATTTTTGGGAAGATGCTTGAAAAACTTGTGTAAGATTCTTTATACTTGCATCTTTTTTCCTGTACTCGTACTTAACCCCAACCCCAATCAGTCAGGTTTTCGTCTTGGTGACTCAACAGTCAACCATAATTGATTTCCATTAACGAATACAATTTGTGAGGCCAATGACTGTAATCCTCCTCTTGATGTTAGTTCTGTGTATCTCGATATTTCTAAAGCATTTGATAGGGTATGGCACAATGGTCTCATTCATAAACTGAAACGATGTGGTGTCTCGGGACAACTTCTTTTTCTTATCCAAAAGTTTCTAAAGGATCGAAAACAGCGAACTGTACTGAACGGACAGTGTTCTAATTGGGGAGATATTTTAGCTGGAGTGCCTCAGGACTCTATCTTAGGACCATTACTCTTTCTTGTGTATATAGATGATCTCACTGCAGATTTGAAATGTAATGTTAAACTTTTTGCTGATGATACGTCCTTGTTTACGGTTGCCAAAGGAGCTAATGAAGCTGCAGAACACATGAACCATGACCTACAACGGAAAAGCGAGTGGGCACATGATTGGAGGATGTCTTTTAATCCCGATCTGCAAAAGCATACTGTTGAACTACTATTTTCAAGGAAACGAAATGAAATACATCATCCAGTGATCCTCTTTAATAATATACCCATAAAAAATTGAATGAACATAAACACCAAGGCATTATCTTGGACTCAAAACTTTCTTTTCTTCTCATATTAAAGGACAAGTCCGGGGTTGGTATGATTGATGAGAAAATACAAGATAATACTGCTATGAATGATGTATGATACTTTTTTCCACTATTTTTGGTCTTCTCCTTGTGAAATTACGTATTCAAATAAGCAATTTGAGCGATTTGACGTCATATCGCGCAAATGAAGGCGAGGCTGTGTGATTGTTTTCGCCTCTTTATCGTAGCAAGCCTATTTATCGTGTTCTTGTGCCATTTTCAATACATGAGTATATGATAAAGAGGCTAGCAGCGATTAAGAGACGAAAAAGAATCACACAGCCTCGTTTTCGTTTGTGATATATGACGTCACTTCGCTCAAATTGCTTATTTGAATACGTAATTTCACAAGAGAAGGCCAAAAATAGTGGAAAAAGTATCATACATCATTCATAGCAGTATTATCTTGTATTTTATCATCAATCATAATACCAACCCCGCACTTGTCCTTTAAAGCTACTATCTCTAAAACGAGACAGGTCATTACTTTGTTAACATATCTCTCCAAATATTTAGCCAGGCATGCCATAAGCGAATTATGTAAACTTTATATGTGACCTCACCTGGACTACCGAGATGTTCTCTGTCATATGCCAGCTAAAGTATGTGAATTCCGTCAAAGCATCATTTTATCAAATTTAATGGCAAAATTAGAATCTGTTCAATATTCTGCTGCTCGTGCTGTAACAGAAGAGCATAAACAACCTCACTCCATTGTATACAAAGGAGCCAATCCCACTACTTCAACAGGCAAATTACTTTCATCGCAGTCAGGATGTTATTTGGCGAATAGGAGGAAGAACAGAACAATTTCTATCCAGCCTCTATCCTGACTGCATCTTTGAATGGAATAAACTTGATCCAGAAATCAGGCTTGCACCTTCTGTTGCCGTTTTTAAAGCAAAACTTCTGTCAATAATTCGCCCCCCTGCAAAGTATATCTTCGGCATTTTTGACCCAATAGGCTTACGTTATCTTTATCGAATAAGGGTAAGTTTCAGTATATTGAACTTTCATAAATTGAAGCACAATTTTAGGGATACAGTGAACCCAATGTGTCCAACGAATGATGGCCTTGAGAATACGGATCACTTCCTGTTGCTCTGCCCTTCATTCCACATTCAACGACGAGATCTTCTCGCTGGAGTTTCGGAATTGTTACCACCATTTGTCCTAATCAACACCCTTCCGAACAATGTTCTGGTACAATACTCGTTGTATGGTAATAAAGAACTTTCTAATGACGTAAATAAAAATATACTCGAATTGACTCTAACGTTCATCCAAAGACAGGTCGGTTTGGTCAATTTCAAACTTTCATTTTACGCCAGACAGCCACTATGTACTTTTTCCCGTTTATTTGTAAGTCTGTTACATATTTGATGTTATGCTAGGTTCAATCAAGAGTTTCAATGAAAGTTCTCCCACACAACGTCGAAAGTATCTCAGATCAATGGAACTGGGAATCAGAATCAGAAACCCTGACCTGACCTGACAGCATATGCGTAGTCTGTTTTGCTGTGGGGACTCTGGAGGGTGATCAGCGGTGGTAGCAACTGCTGTCGCTGTTGTTCTCTCGTCCGGTGTTCCTGTTATTCGGCGTCATGTGCCTCTGCTGGCCTGACATCCAATGTGAAATTGATCCCAGTATTTATCAGTAATTAATCGTATTTGTAGCTTTTTGTCGTTGTTAACTTAATTTTCATTCATGTACATGTCTTTATGCTAATGGCCACGGGGATAGGGTGTTGGCAGTGGTAGTCGGACGGCGGTGGTAATCGGACACTTGCGAAAACCGACAGAAAAGTATGTTACAAATGAAATCCATCAAAGTGGGTATTTCTTGGTATTGAAAGCTAACATTATAGATACTAAACAACTTTACGAAAAGCCTTCATGAATGTAAAACATGCTAAAGAAGTTGCTTTCGTTGTGCTTGGCAGTGTAGAAGTTGTCGTTGCGAATATCGCACCCCAAATTCAAATCTCTGAATCCATTCCAGAAAGAGGAAAAAATCTTAAATAATCACTTAGATTGAATGTCTAGCATGTAAATAACGCATAGCATTATGCCAAAGACTTAAAACAGTTTCACTGAAGGGAGGACAGCGGATGCCATATCGAATGGTCTTATAAAGTTCATGGCGGTGGTTTTCGGACACCAAATAAATCAGTTGTTTGAGAGCATGAATAAAGATCAGATTTGTATGTTTTTGGATTTTGAGATTTCATTCATAAAATGTCTATACATACATCAATCGAAAAATTCAATGAGATCAAAACAACATTTTCGAACGCATCTCCTACCTTTTAGATTGTTTTGTGTGTACCAAGAGCTCTCCAGAATGACATTACAAGAACCGACAGTCGAATCATTGTTTTCGCATTCAAGAACAGAAAAAAGACAAGAAAAATGAAGCAAAAGAGTTTATAGACAGAATGTTTGCCAAGTATAAACAGAAAAATAATCTTCTTGGCACATTCTGCATTGTGAACTCACCGTCCGAAAGCCACAGCCAATGTCCGAAAACCTCTGCCAAGATTAGCCTCAAAAACATTGTTAATATAAAGTCTTTAGTATGAATTCAATATCTATCAAATTCAACAAAGATAATGTACGCAGAAAGATTAACAACTAATTATCGCTGTCTGTTTGGCAATCAATATACTTCACAGAGCACCGTTAGAACGCTCTGCCTCGTGAATATGACGCAATACCACAAAAGTTGAAAGATTTGAAAACGTCCTGTTTTTTATTAGTTTTGTGAGAAATGAAAAAGGTCCAAAACCCTTGAAAAAAAATAGGTAATCGGACCTTGATTACCCCCCAGCGCCGCCCCTGTTAGTATGGCTTTGCGGTTTGAAACCTTTCTTCTGCGAAGGCGCGCTAAGACACGGAAGGAATACAAGGAAGATATATTCAACTAACACGAGGCATTTGGGCCTAAACCGTTCAGTTGCACAAAGAAAACTGAGAAAAACAAGACAAGAAAAAAAGAAAAAGATCAAAACAAGGTAAATAAATACGTAATCGAAACATCCGTGTCCTAACACCCTTGATTTTACGAACATCAATTCCTCTAATTATAAGTAACTGAGTAAAATCATTTAATGTATAAATTGAGGTGCTAAAATATAGAGTTACTTTCAATCCATTGTGTTCATGTCCTTTTAGAATTAGTGTAGCCACGAATCTCTAAAGCATCGCTACAGGGGAATTTCCAACTCACATCCAAAGCCCAAAACCCAAGAACCAAAGCAATAATAACCACTGGCTTTAGGCTTAAAATGATGCGGTTTGCTACAATAAATTAAACTCAAATCAACTTCAAATAGACCAAATATACGCATAAACGAAGCATAATCAAAACGAATAAGAAACCAACGAATAACGCATACACAAGGAATAACGAAGAATACGAAGAAATTAATACAATACAACAGGGTCAATTATACTTACAAACTTTATTTCCTCGTAGCTATAAAGGCTCAGCAAAATCCAAAGCAAATGCCACCGCGTGCTGCCAAAGTTTCTTCGTGTCCCGGTCTTCTATCATGTTCACCTTCACTGTCTCTAGATGCCCCGAAAACAAGGCGCGCTTCGCTTTTATAGCTACGAGCATCGAACCGAGGCTTACAACTACGCTACGTGTCACTATATTACTGAACCAAATGAACAAAACAACTATACGACGTAAAAAACTTAACAGATGACAAACAACCAAATTTAATACACAGGGGACAACAGGTCCCGTGTCCCTAGAGTACATTTGTGCGTCACATCCGGCCCCAAACAGTGGACCAGACGGTAACTGTTTCCTTTTCTTGATCTCAAGCACAAATATCCTTCTCATCTATTTTCTCTATCTTCCGCTGCTTCAAGAAGGCATAGCTCGTCTATAGGTCGCAAAAGTTCTGATTTGCTTGTCTTCACCTTCGCAGAACGAACCAGACCGTCTCTTCCCTTTGTCACCTCAGTCACTCTTCCCAAAGGCCAAGAACCTCTTGGTAATGATTCATCCATCACCAAAACAATGTCATCGACGGCTAAGTTTCGCTTGACAGTTTGCCATTTTTGTCTCATCTGCAATATAGGTAAGTACTCTCTCGTCCATCTTCTCCAAAAAATGTCAGCAAGATATTGCACTTGTCGCCATCTTCTTCTTGAATAGCTATCAGATTTCACGAAAATGCCAGGTGAAAAACATTCATTTGATTTCAGAAGCAAAAGATGGTTTGGTGTCAGGGCATTGGCATCTTTTGGGTCATCGGACACTTTGGTTAATGGTCTTCCATTGATGATCGACTCAATCTCGCAGAAGAGGGTCTGAAGTCCTTCGTCATCCAGCAGCTGCTCTCGAAGAAGTGCCTGCATTATCTTTCTTGTTGATCTGATGATTCGTTCCCATACTCCACCCATATGAGAAGCTTTTGGAGGGTTTGGAATCCATTTGATTTCCTGCTGCAGAAAGTGCTGATGTATTTTGTCTTTATTCCATTGATCTATTGCTTCCTTGAGTTCACGATTGCCACCAACAAAGTTTTTTCCATTGTCAGATCGCATTTCTTGTGGTCGACCTCTTCTTGACATGAAGTGTCTTAATGCATGAATGAAGGAATCTGTATCCATACCATGAATTACTTCGATATGCACAGCACGAACTGCCAAACATGTGAAAAGTACACCATACCTTTTTTCTTGACAACGTCTTCTTTTCACCATGAACGGTCCAAAACAGTCGTATCCAACATACGTAAATGGAGTCATACCAGGATTGACTCGATCTGGTGGTAAATCTGCCATCTTTTGCAGGCCAGGCTTCTGTAATCTCTTCTTGCAATCAAAGCATTCATTGATTATCTTACGAACTGGAACTCTTGCCTTCACTATCCAAAATCTTTCCCTGATCAGTGAGAGAACATGTTCAACGCCAGAATGCCCAGACTTGTGATGGTAGTGTCTGACTATCAGATTAACAATGTGGTGCTGCTTCGGAAGTATAACGGGATGTTTCGCTTCGTCAGATAATGCTGCATGCTTTTTAGACGGCCACCAACGCAAAGCAGTTCTCCAAACAGCACTGGATCCAGTCTTCGCAAAGAGCTAGATTTGGACACAACAACTCTTGATCTCAGCTTGTTCATTTCATCTTCATATGCTTCTCTTTGTACCTGCCATAAAATGCATTTTTCAGCTTGTTGTATCTCTTCGACTGTCAGTTGACCAGTGCTAACCAACTGATTCGCTGCATCGCGCATGTTACTTCGCAACCATTGTTTAAAACGGAGAATCCATGCAACAGCTTTCTTCAGTCGCATCCAGTCAGAAAATTTCAGAAACATTAGAGAAATGATGCTTGCTTCTTTCTCGTCGTTGACTGCAAATGACCGCACTTTCTTTTTCAGCTCAACGTCATCATCAGGGATTTCATCAATTTCCGGCTTCACTAGCCATGATCTTTCACTCTGCCATAGAAATGGGGGACCCTGAATCCATCTGGAGCAACTTGACAACTGGTGAGCATGCAAGCCTCTTGAAGCGTCGTCTGCAGGATTCGAAGCGGTGTCGATGTACCTCCATTGTTCTGGGTCAGAGCCATCATGTATGATTGCCAGCCTGTTTGCAACGAATGTCTGGAATCTTCTGTTTTTATTGTATATGTAA
Source organism: Aurelia coerulea (assembly GCA_039566865.1). Classification (NCBI taxonomy): domain Eukaryota; kingdom Metazoa; phylum Cnidaria; class Scyphozoa; order Semaeostomeae; family Ulmaridae; genus Aurelia; species Aurelia coerulea. The sequence goes on along the minus strand of CM076960.1, from coordinate 8,140,774 downwards.
CTCAAAACTGCTTGGCTATCAGTCCAAAAGATTGATTTGTTGATTTCGCAGTCGAGCTCCTTTCTGATCATTTGGTCCAATTTCACTGCCACTGTAGCTGCTGATAACTCAAGACGTGGAATTGTCATATACTTCAAAGGGGATAGTCGTGATTTTCCAGTTACGAATGCACAGTGAACCGCGCCTTTGTTGTTAGTCATTCTGATGTATGAGACTGCTCCATAACCACCTTCAGAAGCATCTGAGAAATGGTGTAGCTCTGTCATGTTTGGTTCACCAAATGTTTCTGGCTTGAAGCATCTGTCAACAGAAAATTCTTGAAGTGTTTGTAGTTCTGCAAGCCATTGCTTCCAGCATTGACGTTCTTCTTCTGGGGCAGGATCATCCCATGCAAGCTTCTTCCGACATAACTGATGTAGAATCATCTTTGCTCGAAGGATAAACGGTGAGACAAATCCAAGGGGGTCATACACTTATGATACGATGCTCAATATACCTCGTCTTGTGTCTGGTTTGTCCTTGAAACCAATGTTGTATTGAAATTTATCTTTTTCTGTATTCCATTGAAGACCCAAGGCTCTTTCAGTTGGGAGCGTGTCCTTTTCAAAATCTACATTCTTCAGTTCCTTTGATAACTCAGAGTCTGGAATGACCTCCAATACTTCTCGCTTGTTACTTGTCCACTTCGTCAGATGGAATCCTCCATGAGATAGCAGCTCAGTAACTTCTTTGTACATTTTGATTGCAGATTGTGTATCCTTGACTGACTTCAACACGTCATCCACGTAGAAATTTCTGCGCACAGTTTCAGTGACTTCAAAGGCATGTCGGTCTGCATTGTCGACAGCTGTCTTCCTCAGAGCATAGCTTGCACAGCATGGTGACCATACACCACCAAACAAATGGACGAGCATCTGATACTCTTCTGGATCTTTGCTTAAATCACCATGGGGAAACCAAAGGAAGCGCAATGCATCAACATCATTTGGGTGAACACGTACCTGATGGAACATGGATTCAACATCTGCCATCAGTGCCACTGATTCCTGACGGAATCGGAGTAAAATGCCAACAAGTGAATTCGTGAAGTCAGGGCCTTGCAGTACATTGTCATTCAGTGATTTCCCACGGTATGTTGCTGCACAGTCGAAAACTATTCTGACTTTCTCGGGCTTCTTCGGATTGAACACATTGTGATGTGGGAGATACCAAACTGCTCCATCATTTCTACTGATCTGATCTTGAGGAACCTTTCTTGCGTGGTCTTTCACCATGAGATCATCAATAAAGTTGGTATACTTCTCACAGAGGCCAACATCCCTTGACAACTTCCTCTTCAGGTGTTTCAGTCTGTGTTCCGCCACTGATTTGTTGTTTGGCAGATATGGTTGGATGTCTCTCCACGGTATAGCAAGTTGATAATGCCCATCAACAAGTTTGGCTGTGTCATCGAGTACTGCTAGTGCCTTCTTATCTTCCATCGACATCGCTTTGCAGTTGTTGTCAGCAGTTGATTCACAAAAGTCACGATTGATGTACTGCTTGAATTGTTTCTCTAACGTGTCATCATTTTCGCAGGAAGAAATGAGATAGCATTGCTTACGGTTTTTACCATATCTCCAAAGTGGTCCATTAAGCGTCCAACCGAATTTTGTCTTCACTGCATAAGGTCCACCATTTTGTGCTCTTCTAATCTCTTCTGGTTGCAACGCCTCTGGCACATCCACACCAATAAGGAGACCAACATCTTGATTCGCAAGGGCCCTTGGGACTGTTACACCATGCAGGTAGGGCCAATTGTCTACATCATCTTGCTTTGTGATTGATTCCAATGACACATTCAGTTTCTTCACAGAGAAGGCATTTGGGACTTCAATCATGACATTCTCGTCCAGATCCATGACATCCAAGTTGACCATGACACAGTCATGTTGCTCTTCATTGTTAACTGTAGCCAAAGACATTTTGCATCTTGTTCCAGTGATTCCAAGCTTCTTCAAGATGTCTTCTGTGCAGAATGAAGCAGTTGAGCCAGTATCTAGCATAGCATATGTACATATCACCTTGCTCTGTCCATTTCCTTTGATCTTTACTGGCACAATTGTTAATCCTTTGCTACATCCGGCCCCAGTGTGCATATTCGATCCAACAAACTGACTTTGATTTGTTCTTCTGGAATGCTGCTGATCTGTAGCTGCTCCAGATATTGTTGTCTCTCGACGTTTCTTCTCGAAAGCCATAACTGCTTCATGTAACGATGTCATGTGTTTTCTTCTCAAAGGACAACTAGGCACTTTGCGTTCGTTTCGACGCTTGCAGCCAGCTGAGAAGTGACTCGAACAAACAGTTGTCACACAGTTTGCGAGAACGAATGAATTGGAGTTGTTCCACGCCAGTTTTGCCTTTGAAATCTTCACATACTTCTAGTTTATGCTTGCCTTCACAAAGATAGCATCTTGCATTGCCTTCAATGTCATTTGGTTTCTGGTCAGCATTTGTCTGGATGTTGAAGTTCACGTGCCTGCTGTGGCTTGACTTATCAGCAACATGTCCAGGTCGTCTCATGCGTTTGTCCCTTGTTGTCTGCTTATTGCCATCCCTTTCCATGAGTGTACCAAATACAGGGTCGTTCTTTTCAACAGCTACCATTCTCACCAATTTTCTAACATCTTCGATGTTTGGGTTGTGTCCACGCTCTCGGAATTCATAAACCCTTGATTGCCAGCGAGATTTGACGAAACCAGGACATCTCTCCAGAATCTTCACTAAGCAGTCTTCATTGTTGACTTGATTTAGTCTCCCTGTTGCCTTGAGTGTAAGTTCACAATTGTGTAAATCATCTGCCAGATCAATCAATGCTTCTCGATCACCAGGTTTTATCATTGGTCCATTCGTCACTTTGCATATCCAAGAATTAGTCACTTTGTACACATTTCCAAATCTTTCTGCCAGCAACTTCTTGGCCTCCTTGTATCCTTCTGATGGGCTCAGCAAAATGCAATTTTCTATCACCTTCTTTGCCTTTCCAGTACAGTATTGAATGAGAAGTTGAAGCTGCCTGCTAGAATCACAAAGATCTTTTTCCACATTATTTTCAAAGGATTTTATGAAAGAGAAATATTTTAAAGGATCACCATCAAATGTCATCAGTTCAGATTTCGGTAGCAATGTAGCAGCAGCTAATTTACGCATAGTTTCAAGATATTCAATACCTGAGTCATTTATTTCATTTTGCACGGAGATGCTTTCTTCTGGGGAAACATTCATGTCATAGTGCTGCAGGGATTCTTGTTGCATGCAAGGAAATGGTAACTGTGAAGGAGCACCAACAACATGATCTTGTTCACCACTGCGCGACACACCAGGCATTTGCAACTGTGGAGGAGCAGAGTGTACTTGGGGGTTCACTGTTTCACCAAAGGACTCATTCACTGACAACTGAGGTGGAGCACCAATCACATGACCTTGAACGCCACTGCGTGAGATGACACTGCGCGACACACCAGGCATTTGCAACTGTGGAGGAGCGGACTGGACATGGGGATTCAATGGCTCACCAAAGGACTGACACACTGACAACTGAGGAGGAGCACCAATCACATGACCTTGAACGCCACTGCGTGAGATGACACTGCGCGACACACCAGGCATTTGCAACTGTGGAGGAGCGGACTGGACATGGGGATTCAATGGCTCACCAAAGGACTGACACACTGACAACTGAGGAGGAGCACCAATCACATGACCTTGAACGCCACTGCTTGAGATGACACTGCCCGACACACGAGGCATTTGCAACTGTGGAGGAGCGGACTGGACATGGGGATTCAATGGCTCACCAAAGGACTGACACACTGACAACTGAGGAGGAGCACCAATCACATGACCTTGAACGCCACTGCGTGAGATGACACTGCGCGACACACCAGGCATTTGCAACTGTGGAGGATATAATGTTTCTGGGTTGCTGTGTTTGGGTTGAGGTGCCTTAGACCGCGATTACGAATAAGAACACATGGCTAAACAAGAACTGAACTGTAACGCTAAACCCTAAAACTAGAACTGATCTTACTCGAGATCAACTGGTAACTATCTTAGTTAAATCACGTGCTTAGATCTTAAATGTCATTGATGCGGACATCATATCTCTCCCTTACTTTGAATAAATGTTCATTACATTTTAAATCATTGTATAGAAAGTATCTTTCGCGATAATTTAAGAATTATAAATGTTTTGTCCGTATCTCTGAACTGACTGTCTGTTTCGAACAGGATAACGAGCATTGTTCTCTCTTTCATCTGGCAAACCATTATCAATATCATGATCCAAATAGTCTGTCTCTGTGTCACTGTTCCCCTCATCGTCAACTTTTCCTGCGAATTTCTTGAAAAACGAGATGTTTCGAGTTATAAAATGTCCATTTCTCAAGACTGTGATTCGACTTCCTCTTCGCGTAACTACTTTGTAAGGTTTTGGGTTATATCGTGTTGACAGTTTGTTTTCTTTTGTTTGACGAACAAGAACGGTATCCCCAACGACGATTTCTGAATTCTTTGCTCGAGATTTCTCATCTGCGCGATCTTTCATTTTGGCTTTTGCGATCGAATCTTTCTCTTTTAGCTCTTGATGAAAGTTACTCTTGTTTTCTTTTACCGGATGTGGCAGTTTCGTGCGGATATTGCGATTAAATAACAATGTTGCAGGCGAATGTCCGGTAGTAAAATGAGGAGTTGCTCTATAATTCAAGAGGAACTTGAAAATAGCACGTTTCCAATCTTTTCCTTCTAGATTTGCTGTGCGAATAGCTTTTTCAAGTGGCTGCATGAATCGTTCCACTTCCGCATTGCCTTGCGGCCGTAAAGGTGAACTAGGCTTATGTGTCGCTCCCAATTCTTTCATAAACTGATAAAATTCGTGACCAGGAAAAGGAGGTCCATTGTCACTCTTCACGAATTGTGACAATCCATGGGTGGCGAAGATTCGTTCTAACTTTGGTATGGTTACTTTCGATGAAGTTGAGCTTACGATTTCTACTTCTGAAAAACGGCTATAGGCATCAATTACCACGAGCAGATATTCACCTCCGGGAAATGGTCCACAGAAGTCTATATTAACGGTATGCCAAACTTCGGGAGGCAAATCTGTCATTTTCAAAGGTTCTGGTTGACTCTTTGAACTTGTAGCTTGACAAGAAATGCATGTATCGATTTTTTGTTGAACAAGATTGTCAATGCCAGGAAACCATACTTTTTCCCGCAATAATCTCTTTATTTTGACTAGGCCCTGGTGACCCTCGTGTGAGATTTCGATGGCTTTTTGTCGTAAAATGGTTGGCAAAACAATACGTGATCCTTGTAAAATTATTCCACTGTCCTCAGCAATGGAGAGTTCATCTCTGATTTTGCTGAACGCTTGTAATTCAGCCTTCAAAATTTCTGGATCGAGATTGGGCTTGTTGATAAAATTCCACTGATTTGTTTGTAGTAATGTGTAAGATGCTGCAGAGTTTTATCGGATTTTGTTGCATCTTGGATTTCAGACAGTGTCATTGCTTTCGGTACGGTATGACTCACGATAAAATTCAAATACTTTGCTGAAATGGCTGCAAATTCATCTGTATTCACATTCGTAGAAGTAGGATGATGGCGAGATAAAAAGTCTGACGGATTGTCTAGTCCTTTGATATACTTTCGATTCTTGCCGGAGGTTTGGACATAGGGTTGTTTAGAATCATCTCAACTGGCTTACAATCGGTTATCAGTGTAAAATGTCCACCATAAAGGTACAGATTCAATCGTTCGATAGCCCAAACAATGGCTAGTGCTTCTCGTTCAGTTTGGGAGTATTTCTTTTCCACGTCCGTGAGTGAACGACTGACATAAGCGACAATCTTTCTGTCATCTTGATCTGCAGATTTCTGAGATAAAATAGCGGACAATCCGGTTGGTGATGTATTCACATCCGGTTGGTAATCCATCTGTCACAAGCTCTGTTTCTTTGTTTTGATCGAAATAGGCCATAACTGTGCTGCTTGCGAGTGCAGATTTGACAGCTTGAAATGATTTTGCATGCTGCGATGTCCACCGGAAAGTTGCGTGTTTCTTTGTTAAATCTCTCAGCGACTGTGTAAGATCACTGAAATTACGAATGAATTTTGAACAGTATGTCGCCAATCCAAGAAAACTTCTGACATCCTTTGCTGTAGTGGGCGGAGGAGCGTTGTGGATCGCTTCGACTTTGACTGGGTCTGGTGATATTCCTTCGCTTGAGAATACAAAACCGAAAATTGTAAGATTGTCTTGATTGAACTTGCATTTTTCCCTATTGAGAGTGAGTCCTCTTTCTGAAAAGCGTTGAAAAACTGCTCTGAGGGTGCTGTCATGTTCGGCTTGCGTTTTTCCAAAAACTATCACGTCGTCGCTCATGTTGATAACATTTGGGATGTCTCGAATCTGGTCATGAATGGCTTGTTGAAAGATTTCACTGGCTGAGTTTGTGCCAAAATTGAGTTTCCTGTAGCGTCGTAGACCTTTGTGTGTTGCAAATGTCGTGATATAACGGCTTTCTTCAGCAAGTGTTAATTGATGATATCCAGCTCGGGGATCAAGTTTCGAAAAAACCTTTGCTCCATTCATTGCATGGATTAACTCATCAACTGTTGGTGTCGGATGACGTTCCCTTTGTATTGCTTTGTTAGCCATTCGCATGTCGACGCAGAGGCGTACGTCACCATCCTTTTTAGGTATGACAACTAGAGGCGAAACGAATGGAGTTGGACCTTGTACTTTCTCAATGATACCCTGCTGTTCCAATTGTTCAAGTGCTGCTGAAACTTTCTTTCGCATGTGAAATGGAGTACGTCTTGCTGGTTGAGCAACAGGAGACACGCCTTGGTCAATATGTAATTTGACCTCGAAATCTTTGAGTTCTCCAATTCCTTCAAATATGTTTGCGAACTCGTCAATCAATTGTTCGTGTGTTGGTTTCGGCTGTTCTTCCACTTTGTGAACTTTTACTTGAATGAGGCCTAAGGTAGTAGCTGACTGATAGCTGAGTAAACAACCGTAATGTCCTTGTACAACATGAACTTCAGAAACGGTGATTTTGTGGCTTGATTCTAGCGTAGCTTCAAATTTCCCCAAAACTGGTAATTGTGTGGGAGAACCATATGCAAAAACTCGAGTGTTGGAACGATGCAGCGGTATTTTCGCAACTTTTTGCATCTCGTTGTATGTCGATTCATCAATGATGTCGATCGATGCGCCGGTATCAACCATCATAGTTACGGGTACATCGTTCATCTTGATTTTGGCATGTGGAGCTTTTTTTCCTTCGGTTTTGGGCTTTAATGTAAACAAATACTCATCTTCGCTACTGCTTTGATCGGCCTGACTGACAGTACGAACTGCTTGGTGTGTTTTTGGTGCTGCTTCCTGCTTGGGTTTACTTCGACAAACAGCGGCAAAATGGTTGTCTTTTCCACACTTTGAACATACTTTTCCTTTTGCGGGGCATTGGTTGCTTTTGTGCGGCCATTGTCTACCACAGTTTCCGCAAGTGTTCGATTTTGGATATGTGCAAGGGTTGCGTTGTTGCTTGTTTGGCTGGCCTAGTCGAGATTTTCGACGAACGGAGATCTTGTTGGTGGTTTCTTCGGTGATTCCCATTGAAGCAAATGTTTTCTCGATTCCCGTCGCTTGAACCTCATTTGCTTCTAGCGCACGAGCTTTGGCAAGTAAGTTTTGCGAGAGATACATCTGTCTCTAGGAACGCAAATCTTCTGAGTCGTTTCGATGTGCAATGTTGAATGATTGCGGACTTGACTTCGATGTCTTTATCAGCAAAACTACATGTCTGTGCGAGTTTGCGTAAACGAGTAGCGAACTGATCTACTGTTTCATTCGGCAATTGGACTGCAGTGCGGAACTTAAAAATTTCGTAGTCCACATTTTTCTTCGGTGTGAAATACTCATCAAGTTTTTCCATGGCCTTTTTGTAATTATTGCTTTCGCCAGTGTCGGCTAACGTATCGAAAATTTCTTGAGTAGCTTGTCCTGCCTAATATAGAAGAAGTGCTCTCTTCTGTGTTGCATCAGTGACGCCAAGGGCTGCGATGTACGTTTCAAAACGTCGCTTCCACGCCTTCCATCTTGGGCCTAGAGATGTGGGATCAGATCATCTTGGGCATTCTGCTTTGAGCCATGATTCTTGTGAATTTACTTCGTCGCCATTTATAATGTTTCTGGGTTGCTGTGTTTGGGTTGAGGTGCCTTAGACCGCGATTACGAATAAGAACACATGGCTAAACAAGAACTGAACTGTAACGCTAAACCCTAAAACTAGAACTGATCTTACTCGATATCAACTGGTAACTATCTTATTTAAATCACGTGCTTAGATCTTAAATGTCATAGATGCTAGGACATCATAGAGGAGCAGACTGGACATGGGGATTCACTGGCTCACCAAAGGACTGACTCATTGACAACTGAGGAGGAGCACCAATCACATGACCTTGAACACCACTGCGTGAGATGACACTGCGCGACACACCAGGCATGGGCAACTGTGGAGGAGCGGACTGGACATGGGGATTCACTGGCTCACCAAAGGACTGACTCATTGACAACTGAGGAGGAGCACCAATCACATGACCTTGAACGCCACTGCATGAGATGACACTGCGCGACACACCAGGCATGGGCAACTGTGGAGGAGCGGACTGGACATGGGGATTCACTGGCTCACCAAAGGACTGACTCACTGACAACTGAGGAGGAGCACCAATCACATGACCTTGAACGCCACTGCGTGAGATGACACTGCGCGACACACCAGGCATGGGCAACTGTGGAGGAGCAGAGTGTACATGGGGGTTCACTGGTCCACGTCCAACATACGGAGTTGCAGACTGAGCATGTGATATCACGGTCTCAAAATCATTGCAAACTTGATCCTCTGCTTCAAGTTTCCTCAACTGTATCTCCATTTCCAAATCCTCTCTTTGTTGTTGCAACTGTATCTCTCGATTTGCAAGTGATTGTTTCATCTTCAAAAATGATGCCTCTGCCATCAACGATGCCCTTCTTGTAGCATTTGTCAATCGTGTTTCCTGTAGAAGTCGCTCACTGGAATGCATCGATGATCTAGAAGACTTACAAGAATCAGTAGTAGAATGAATTTGGCTTACCGAGTCTTCAGGGGTAATATCATGCTCTCTGTCTGCTTGACCAGGCTGCTGAATTTGCTCAAAACGTAGGGCTATACGGTCTTTCATCGCCAGAAATCTCACTTCGGCTTCGTGAAAATATGCACGGCTTTCATCCAAATCGTCTTCTTCGACAAGAGAATCGCGATAGAGCTCACATGCACGACAGAATTCGTCAAAGGCTGTTTTCAAGTTGATTTCACTCGTGATCACTTCAGAGAGGGACGATTCGGCCAGCATGGTTTCTGCCACTCGGTTCAGTGCTCTCGTAAACCCACGCTTTGCATTTGCTCTCGTCTGTTTCAGCCTTCTTCGTTCTTCGGCATCTATTCGTCTTCTGTTGCGGGACTCTGAATCTGACATCACCAAATACTCATCTGATATTCCAAAGTTTTCTTGCTCATCCATCATTAAAGTTTGAAACTGATGTAGCCACGAATCTCTAAAGCATCGCTACAGGGGAATTTTCCAACTCACATCCAAAGCCCAAAACCCAAGAACCAAAGCAATAATAACCACTGGCTTTAGGCTTAAAATGATGCGGTTTGCTGCAATAAATTAAACTCAAATCAACTTCAAATAGACCAAATATACGCATAAACGAAACATAATCAAAACGAATGAGAAACCAACGAATAATGCATACACAAGGAATAACGAAGAATACGAAGAAATTAATACAATACAACAGGGTCAATTATACTTACAAACTTTATTTCCTCGTAGCTATAAAGGCTCAGCAAAATCCAAAGCAAATGCCACCGCATGCTGCCAAAGTTTCTTCGTGTCCCGGTCTTCTATCATGTTCACCTTCACTGTCTCTAGAAGCCCCGAAAGCAAGGCGCGCTTCGCTTTTATAGCTACGAGCATCGAACCGAGGCTTACAACTACGCTACGTGTCACTATATTACTGAACCAAATGAACAAAACAACTATACGACGTAAACAACTTAACAGATGAAAAACAACCAAATTTAATACACAGGGGACAACAGGTCCCGTGTCCCTAGAGTACATTTGTGCGTCACAATTAGCAATAAATAATTAAACAGAAAGGAAAAGAAATGATTTGATTTGATTTGATTTGATTACAAAATAACTGGGTAAAACGAAATTTAAGACCTAAATTTAAGTATCAACAAAAGAAAACCTCTTTCAATCAATTATATCCTTTTAAAATCAGCAAAAAAAGTAAGCAAAAAGAAAAAGAAATATATTCTCAAGACTAAAGAAGATGAATGTTCAACCTAAAGTTTTTGCAATATAAAAACCATTTTGTCAACAATTGTCACTACTTTTGAGTTTCACAATTGCGGGATTTTATAAAATTCTTACATGAAGACATAAAAGTTGATATCGATCACAATCGTAAACATTTTTATGACACTTTTCTGAATAAACCCAGATCGCATCACTCCCTGACTAATGTTATTTCTAGTTGTTAGCGCTATTTGGATTGGTGACACCCCCCACTTAGAACCGTACTGTAACTCATAAGCAAGATTTGAAAAGTTTCTTCGCTTCCAATTGACCTCTGATCGCTTCTAGTAGTGTTTTCTTAAATATCTAACATTCTCTAGTTTCCAATATGCAGTTTCCCATAAAAGAGAGATGAATGTATAGTAAAGCATTCACCAAACCACAAAGGAGAACCATGTTACTTTGTATAATCTGGCTTTGTGCAGATGGTTTTTTCATCTTGGTAGCCAATTTTCTATTGCTATTCTGTTGCTATTTGATTGCCAATTTTGCTGCCAAAATTGTTCTTGCAAGCTGGTAAAACTCAGTGTCGGTGTGGTGAATGGAAAAAGGGAGAATGCACGAATGAATGAATGAATGAATGAATGAACGAATGAATGAATGAACGAACGAATGAACGAACGAACGAATGAATGAATGAATGAATGAATGAATGAATGAATGGCAAATGACGAATGACGAATGACGAATGACGAATGACGAATGACGAATGACGAATGACGAATGACGAATGACGAATGAGTGAATTACTATAACTTGAACTTGGAACATATCAAGTAGAAATGTTATATCATTGCTATCTTCAAAAATTGTAAAATAGCTTTTCTCAGAGAAGAGAAACCCAATGTAACATAGTTTACATTATGAATTTTGACGAAATCACAAGCAAAAGCAGTTGCGAAGCTTCTTAATTTTTCAATGAATGAAAAGTTGACGAAAGTGCACGGCTAAATTCTCCAGCCACAAACCAAGGATGGGGATGTGATCAAGCATTTCAAATCCTGTCGCGCAAAGCCATTTTACATGCAAGAAACACTTGTCACCTATGCTTTAAACATGTTAACTTGACAAATGACTACAAATAGATACATGGACCTTATTCTACTAGCCAGTTATTCAAATGCAAATAATTTGGTGGACTTGAGGCTTTTGGCGTAAATGAATTTGAACAGATGTATAAGCCAATTACGTCTTATCCTGGCTACCATGTGAAGATAAGAGCAGCAATATCGAAGAAGCCGCTAGAAATGACTCTATAAACAAACGACTTTATCCCGATTCATTTACTTTGTTTGGTGCCATTCACTGAGTTCGTGACGGGGACAATGTACAATGGCACAATGAATTAGTTTCTGCCATGTAAACTTGGTCGTGGAACCATGATCTGGAAAAACACGAAGAACCTGTGTGCGTTGCAACATTTTAGAATAGCGTTGAAGAGCAGAAATTAAAAAACTGCATATTGAAATCAATTCATTGACCAATATTCTCCGCACTGCCTGACCCAAAAAAGAGGCATCTTATATTTTCCCTACATTATCAGCATGGGCAGAGCAGAAACTTTTCCACAAGCACGATTATTAGTCGCAGCTACAAGGACTATGAGCAGCTCTAGCTCGCTGTAACATTGTCGAAATAAGACAACATTTGACATTCTCAGTCCTAGAGCTTAGAATCTTGATTTATGTGGACAAAAAGGGGATCTAGTCAAACACTTCCTCAGATCAGATTGTGCATTGATGTTAGTGAGATGCTAGTATCAAAGTAGTTTGTCGACATTTTCCATCCTTTGACAACAGACAGTGCGGTCTTTGGGTGAGAGAAATCTGTACTTGAAAATCAATTGATCTCCTCTTCGTTGTGAGAACCACCTAGACTTATGACGATGAGTCCCTTGTATCCCTGCGGTACCTTGCTCACAGGGACTCATAATGAAACAGTTAAAAACCTGACCCTATTTTGTAAAGTCTCGCTTTCAGATTGCCTGCCAGAGAGCCCAAACATTTTGCGAAATATTTTTGCGAAACTTCCAAGGACTTGTCTTTTTGTATGAAGAAAAAAACTCTTTCGCTTATTTCAGGACGTTCGATTAGTTTCCCTAGAGACGTTCTAGAGTCCAAAGTCCACAGCAAGACTTCGCTCGTTCTTTGCAAGTAGCTAGGGTGGACGCGGACATAAAAGCAAAGCAATAAGTTCTAAAAATAAGAAATAAGTTTTCCCTGTTCCTGCAGCCAGACACGAAGATATCTCCACCCTTCAAAACTTTAAATAAACAGCCTAGAATTAGCACAACTCAACTGCAGACTGTGTTTCTGTTTTGTGCAGAAGCTCCGAGTCAGCCATCTTGCATTTTGTTTGGCGAATCAAGATTGTAAAATCGCTAAATCGCGAAAATTAAAAGATGAACAGCCTCCCTTTGCTACTTGCCCTGCCAGACCTCGCCTGATTGGCTAAAGTTCCAGCAGATTTGCCGTAACCATGGTAATTCGCAAATCTCGCAAGCTGATTGGTATGCTAGGAATCCCAGCATATTAGGCCTAAATAGGGTCAGGTTTTTCAGAGTAATATTATGAGTCTCTGTTGACCGAAGCGCCATCATCAAGTCAAAGAGCACAGGGAAACAAGAGACTCATCGGCATAAGTCTAAGAACCACCCGCTCGTTTAAAGAGGATGTAATAATTCTGAAATCGCTCAAAAATTATCCGAAATCCGAAAGTTTATTCTTGAAAATGGTCTATCGCTTCAACTTAACGCTCAATCTCAACTTTGAACTATCGCCTTATCACGGCACAGTAGCGTGCCCTGACCTTAGTCTTAAAACATTGCATACTGTAGAGAACACTGAGCTAGATGTCAACAGGGTAATTTGTCAGAGTTTCAGTACGAATAGAATGCTTTCACAATCTTCATGTCTGCAATGCACTGGGTGTCTCAAACGATTTATTCCGAGTTTGTAAGTCTGCTGTGGAGAAGCTGTGTGCTATGGCAAAGGTTTCATTTTTTGAGTTTGTGATTTTCTTGGAGTATATTGGGAAAGTAACTGCAACGTCATTGTGCGAAAAGGGCAAAGTCAGAGATTGCTGGAAAAGCCACAGGCCTTGCACTTCTGTACACCTACTGAACTTGTCAAGCCATCGACATTTCAATTTAATATTTTTACAATGCAGCAAACAAAAGAACTAAGTTTTGGAAACTGGCTTGCAGTATACCGGATATCAACTTAAATACGAATGTTTAGTTTGCCAAATTGGTCGTATCGTTCTCAAATTACCAGCGATTTTACAAAATGCTAGCAGTTTTGACCAAGGACTGTAGGCGTAAAATGGGAGCTATGCGACCAATTTTGACAAACTACATTTTCTTTTGATATTTAGCTACAGAGGTATTATCAGTTATAGGAGGCTGATAAAGGATTGGTAGCTACCGAGAGTCCCTAATTCAAGATTCAAGATTCAAGATTCAAGATCCAAGATCCAAAGATCCGGAATTCAAGATTCAAAATGAAACACCCTAATTCAAGATCCGGAATTCAAGATTCAAAATGAAACACCCTAATTCAAGATCTGGAATTCAAGATTCAAAATGAAAACACCCTAATTCAAGATCCGGAATTCAAGATTCAAAATGAAACGCCCTAATTCAAGATTTGGAATTCAAGATTCAAAATGAAGCACCCTAATTCAAGATCCGGAATTCAAGATTCAAAATGAAAACACCCTAATTCAAGATCCGGAATTCAAGATTCAATATGAAACGCCCTAATTCAAGATTTGGAATTCAAGATTCAAAATGAAAACACCCTAGTTCAAGATCCGGAATTCAAGATTCAAAATGAAGCACCCTAATTCAAGATCCGGAATTCAAGATTCAAAATGAAAACACCCTAATTCAAGATCCGGAATTCAAGATTCAAAATGAAGCACCCTAATTCAAGATCCGGAATTCAAGATTCAAAATGAAAGCACCCTAATTCAAGCTCCAGAATTCAAGATGGTATTCCAGTGATTTTTTAAGTGAACTGCGCTAATTTAGGAATCTTAAGGCCCAATCTTTCTAACGTTTAAAAACCATGATTAAAAAAGATAAGAAACGTTTGCAATTTATATTTTTGGAGCAGTACAGTAAATACAAATTTTCGGCAGCGTTTTAGGCGTTTTAGGTACTTGTAGATAGCTTACTAAGAAATTTCAAAGCCCCTTCATATAAGCAATGCTGGACACTGACTTAGTATCTGATTTTCACATTCTCTCACAGTAATAGCAACTGTCAAAGATGGGTGTACTTGGTGTGAACATTTTTGCTCCTAATTGTCTGTTCATCAACAAGTTTTTAAGTGTTTCAATTTCTAAAACTTCATATCTTGAATTTTGGCTCCCTTGGCTCTAATGAGTGGAGGGTCACATATAATGGATATTTATTTGAATTTCTTTCAAATGAATTCAGCTCTTAGATATTAATTGCAATATGATGTCCAGTGTTCCAGATGTTGACCAATATCGAATAGTGAGAAAGTTCCTTGTTTGGCCTCTCAAGAATTCATGCCTAGGCCATACAAGAAACCTTATCGCGGCTCACTATTTGTCATTATCTAGAATAGTGGACATCATATTTCAATATATCTTTAGGAGCTGAAATCACCTCAAAGAAAATTGAATAAACATCCATTGTATTCGACTCCACTCAGTACTGCTGGATCCAAATTGAGTTTTTTTCAAAATTGAAACATTTGAAACTTCTTTAATTCCGAACTGCGGTGTTTTCATTTTGAATCTTGAATTCTGGATCTTGAATTAGGGTGTTTTCATCTTGAATCTTGAATTCTGGATCTTGAATTAGGGTGTTTCATTTTGAATCTTGAATTCTGGATCTTGAATTAGGGTGTTTTCATCTTGAATCTTGAATTCTGGATCTTGAATTAGGGTGCTTCATTTTGAATCTTGAATTCTGGATCTTGAATTAGGGTGTTTCATTTGAATCTTGAATTCTGGATCTTGAATTAGGGTGTTTTCATCTTGAATCTTGAATTCCGAATCTTGAATTAGGGTGTTTCATTTTGAATCTTGAATTCTGGATCTTGAATTAGGGTGTTTCATTTTGAATCTTGAATTCTGGATCTTGAATTAGGGTGTTTCATTTTGAATCTTGAATTCCGGATCTTGAATTTGGGTGCTTCATTCTGGATCTTGAATTCCGGATCTTGAATTATGGTGTTTCATTTTGAATGTTGAATTCCAGATCTCGAATTAGGGTGTTTCATTCTGGATCTTGAATTCCGATCTTTGGATCTTGGACCTTGGGTCTTGAATCTTGAATTAGGGACTCCCGGTAGCTACCAGCTTTCAAGACAAGAGTATGAACATATCAAAAGACTCACACGGTAGTTGCAAAAGAGTTTTTGAAAATAAAGTTTGCTAGTAAATTTAGATGTTCCAAGTTTGATAAGCACATTATTTGATAGACACATCTTATGCGACATTGCCTGGGGTCTTGTACATTTCCTTGTTCTAGAAGCGACATATTCATTAAATTTCTCCTTATCTTCAATACTTCGAAACTGCCGCGTGACCCATGTAACCGCTCATGAAATTTACTTCAAGTGCAATTTGTATTAAAGCCCAAATTTAATTTTGGACATATTGCAAAGTGGTCGCACGGCATTGGATTTGTGGGAAATGTTACTTTCACAAGCTACCTAGTTTCGAAGCATACTCTAAAATCTGTAACAACGGTTGTCAAATTGAGTTTCTTTCCTGCACAACCACACCCCACGGAACGTGTGTGCAGTACAGTGGGGGGCGTGCAGTACAGTGGGGGGTGTTCAGTACAGTGGGGAGGCAACCTTGAGTACAGTGGGGGATGTTCAGTACAGTGGGGGCATACCATGATGTGTGTGGGGAGGCATTATCAGTACGGTGGGGGATATTCAGTACAGTGGGGAGGCATCCAGAGCACAGTGGAGGGATACCATGATGTGTGTGGGGAGGCATGTTGGAGTACAGTGGGGGGGTGTTCAGTACAGTGGGGAGGCATTCAGAGTACAGTGGGGGATATTCAGTACAGTGGGGAGGCATCTGGATTTCAATGGAGGGATACCATGATGCGTTTGGGGAGGCATTATCAGTACAGTGGGGGATATTCAGTACAGTGGGGATTCATCCGGATTCATCTGAATATCCCCCACCGTACTGATAATGCCTCCCCACAGACATCATGGTATGCCCCCACTGTACTGAACATCCCCCCACTATACTCAAGGTATGCCCCCACTGTACTCATGATGCCTCCCCACTGTACTGAGCACCCTCCACTGTACTCAGAGATGCCTCCCCACTGTACTGAACACCCCCCACGGTACTGCACACCCCCACTGTACTGCACACACGTTCCGTGGGGTGAACCACTTAAATTTGTTTCTCATGCCCTTGACACTGCTCTTACATCACGCAAAACTCGAGTTTTCGAACGAAATCGCAAGGTATACCTAGCTTCCTGGCCAAAAACATAGCATGTAAACTATTATTGCTCAGCATGTCGTTTTTCGTGCCGTATTTTCATTTTCTCTCTCCCGAATGAATAAAACAATGATAAGCTATTCAATTTATTGGATCCTTGACAAAGACACACAAATGGAGATTTGCAAAATAATCAAATGTTAATGATTTTTCAAAATTTTCCCCTTTTGTTGGTTCACCCAATATATCAAAATTTTATTACGCTGCAAATTTAAAGCCATGCTAGAAATTTACATCGCTAAAGTTATTTGATTTTGGCATTGATGGTGATAATACAGTTGCCATACTGCTGCAATCACTTGTCTGATCACTCAAAGAATATCCAAAATTCTATAATGAATTGAATCCCTTTTTATACAACACTTTCCTGAACAAGGCAACTATGATGTCATAAACCCTTTGCAGCAGCCATTCTAGACATTCTAACGGGGCACAAAGGTCTTGGACACCCTGTAGTTGCAAAAGGCCTTAGAATGCACCATCAAACATCTGCGGCAAAGTTGTCTTGGTTTTTGTCACGCGTGGGGGGGGGGGTCTTAAAGGTACCTGGGGATGTGCCGCGAGTAAGTGTATACTTTTTCGGACCCCTAGTCTAGCCAGGGGTATACTTTTTTGCAATTTTGATCAAGTCACGTTTTTCAACTAAAGTAGTCTGGGCAAGAGTCTTTCATCCTGACAACCCATTTCTATTGATAATAAACTAAATTTTCGCGAAAAGAATCAACCTTTGATATTTCCGAGTTCGAAGGAACAATTTTGAGATAACTGCCTACTCTAATGGCTTTGAAATGAATCTAGCTAAGGGTATTTTTTTTTTATATTAGTCTAGCCAAGGGTATCATTTTTGAAGAAATTTGTCTAGCCAAGTGTACCATTTTTGAAAAAGTTAGTCTAGCCAACGGTAACACTTTGACTATGCTCGGGACAGACCCCTACCAAAAATTTTGCCAAGAACCAACCCCCCCCCCCGCCGCCTTGGTTTTTTAGGACTATCAGCATTAAATGCCAACAAATAATGTTCTGAATAGCGTTTGCTATTAATAAAGAAGCAATGCCTCCCTATTATATATTTTTAAGATTGCGTTCCTTTTCATTCTGATGCAATCCAACAAACAACACGTGATGATACTGCACTTCCTTTCCTTTGTTTAGAGGTCCTTGTATGACTAAAGCTGAATTTCTATTACAACTAAAAATCAAATGTGCCAAGAAATGGACAAGCATGAGTTTCAGAATGTCCAACAGAACAATTTTAAATTGACTTATTCATTACTTGCTTCAAATGCATTCATGAACAAAATAATTGGGCTTTTTATTGTGTAAGGTGTGAAACTGAAAATTCACACATTTCGGGCAGCATTCTTCAAACCAAGGCACGAGAGGTGGCCAGACCACAACCCGTGAACAAATCTCACACCGATAAAAGTATGCATTTAACGAGAAACACGCATGTCTGATGGCTGATGGCCGTGAACCACTTGAAGAGGGAGCTCATAAAACCAAAGGATATGGTGCAAGGAAATCTTTGCAAAAGAGAACTCCATGTACTTATTACCAGAAACTCGACACTGAAGGATTTAGGAGGATGTCTATTTCTCATTTTCAGTTAGTACGACCAGTTAGGAACATTCAAAGTTATCCCCCGTATTCTTTATTGCTTGGAAAACCATAGCATATTTTAACAATATTTTCTCCACGTTTTCTTCACCTGGTTCTTATCTTTTAGTACTTGGAAAATACTTGAGTAATGTCAAGAGAATGGCACAGCTTCTTTGAGTACTCAAATACGGAGAATTTTAAGAAAATTTCGGTACTGGGTCATATTCTTAGCGTCATGTTTAATATACTTGCGCAATTCTTGCTGTTTCGTTTTCTTGCTGCAGAAGTGAGGCTAGCCACATCTATTATGTCGCCTTTCCCTCGTTATTTGTCTGCTGTAGACTTGGTCTATTGCCAACATTGCTTTACTCAATGTAAGCTCCTATTTTAAACTCACGTCAGTCACAAGGACATAACGCCATTTGAATTTGATTTGCGCAAAGATGATGGCATGGGGAATTTCTGGGCTTCCCGGTAGGCCAGTCCACCCTTGGCCATTTGAATTTGATCCAAGTGGCAAAATACTGTACATCAATGATTGCTATTTTCCAGTCAGTGGAATTTTCGGCACGGACTATCCGATTTTAGATATTCCTTCCGGCGATTTTCATTCATTCTGCTAACCTATCCTGCAGTAGCCTTGACGCCAAGTCGAAAATATAAGAGTGACTACCCACTTCAAGACAGGACCAGTAGTTAAGGGACCTATCTCCGTGGAGTATACCTGGTGAGCCAGAAAAAGGTGGCCCCATTGTTGAAAATTGATAGCACTAAGATTACTAGATGAATTGGAATGACTCGAATTCTGCATGATAGCCGAGAGATTAAAGTATTTCTCTCGTTTTCTCCAGTTTTTATGAGCACTTGAAGTACAGGTAAATTCGACTCATACGAAAATTTCAAGGTTGCGATGTGCATGAAAAAGACCGAAAACATTTTGCCAAATTTGACTCAGGAAATAGTCCCAGTTATTGCAACAACAACGACAGCATTTTTTACATATTTGTTTTTCCTTTTTATCAATTGAGTTGGATTTGGCCAGAAACAGTTCTATCTGTGCGCTCTGGAACTAGGTTCAGTTGTAGTCATGGCAACCTTCTACAGCTCAAGATTCTCATTTACTGCGGTGAAGCTCATGAGAGTGGCCTTAAAAATGAGGAACTCCTTGTTGAAAATGACGGTTTTGTTGATTCTTGGATCGAGGAAAAGTTCATCTAATACTTGCGGCTTTGTTCATGGCTAAAAATCACTGAAAACTTGAATTTTGAAGTGTTTTAGCATCTGAGGCTTGAGCCAGCAACTTAGGTCCATCCGCCGTTGCCTGGAACACTCAGCTTTTCGTACAGTGTTGCTATGGTTTCCATATCTGGAAATGAAATCGACGGAAACAATTTCATCCCAATTTTAAATGTGAAGGTTCATGAGTCGTAGTTTGAGCGTCCATCAGTTTATCAATAGTGACAACTATGAACATGTAATTAGTCTATGATCAAATCACGAAGAAATTTCTCATTTTCACAGGTGAGATTTATTGCCATGGGATTGAATATCTTCAATTTTTGTTTGAAAATCTATTTCTTTCACTCCTGAGTGAGGTGAAATGCTTTTGCGTATTGCTCTTTGCGAGGAGATTCCTTGCTATTTGATCATATAGGCCCTTTTCTGACAAGTCTCTGCCAACCAATTGCTCTAAAGTCAAATTTACCTGTATTTTCTATGATCATAAAAACGTGACAAAATCCCAAAAATACCTCGGCCTTTCAACTTTTAACTAAAAGTTGACTCATTCAATTCCGTCAAGTACTCTTCTCGTTGCTATGAATTTTTGGGAACAGAACTTTTCTGGTTCACCCGATATAAAATCTGGATAGATAATTCATAAATACACTTTAACTTGGTTTAAACGTTTCGATCCAAACTTCGCCAATAACTGTTCTTGCAATGATTCAGGCGCCCACCTAAAATATTATGTTACAACAGAGTGGCAATATATTAAGAAGATACAAAGGCCTTATGTACAACTTCACGAGACATATTCTAACTAAAGTCAAGCGAGGCTTAGTTTTACAATTTCGCTGTAATTCAAATTCAGTGACCTTTGGTTTCAAATCACTTCTGAAAGTCCATTCATCAAAACTACATCTCTGTTCATTCTGCAAGGAGAACACAGCCTCTCTATTTGGGTCCCAGAAAGTGCACCTTTTATCGACAATTGTGGTCATATCTGTTGAGAAATTTAGATCATATCTTTCAGCGACTTTTGAAAATGATTTTTTACAGTGACAGTATGTCATTGCAGATAAAACCATTTTTACAAACATTTGCTTCTTAACCAAATCCTGTTCAGAACATGCAGGAGAAAGTGTATATTGTTTAACAAAATATAGGATCATGCATATTGTTCAGACTTCCTAGGAAAAATAGAAATCCGTTCTCAGACGGAGAAGAAGCAATAAGTGAAGGCAATGGTCCCAAACTGTTAAGTGTAATAACTGTCAATAACAGCAACTGCTTGAAAACAATAAATAGTACTAAAACCGCATATTAAGCTTGAAAGTTTATAAAAAACATTGTTGAATAGAAACTGAAAATAGTGATTTCTAACCTAAATGAAATGACTTTGATTTGAAAGTACTAAAGCTCTGCTAAACGAGCTAATTGGAAGTTAGCTGATAAGAGAGCTAACTATAGTATGGAGTAAAATTAAGATGGGGGGGCTGCTGTTGGTATTCTCTCTCCCCTTTCGGATCGTACCCGACAATTCGATGTCACTTACCGTAGATGATATATTTTTCATGATTATCATCATTAACTATAGCTAAATTCTCTCGATGAAACTCACGTCCTTGCTAAAAGGGACTGACAACGGTGCGGTGGACACCTTATAACGGCAGACCAGTCTTTTTGGAGCCACTAGAACTAAGACTCAGTCTTACAATATTTTCGGTCAAAAGGCTATGCCCTTGTATGCTGGGTGAGTCAATGAAAACAATCCACGTTTGAAAAATGCTGCTCCCTGAATATCAAAGCAATAATACCGAAAATTGTCTGGTTTCATTGCCAGTATGTTTAATTAGATCCAGTAGTTTACCCAACTTCAATCGGTCATTCCTTCCTGTTGATATGGAGACTTTCTGCAGAAAGCCCCTGTCAAAAACCCCGGTGGGACGGGGTACTTGACTTTCAATTGTACTGGGGTGTGCATTCCAAGAAACATTTTTTTCATCTGGCTTTAGAATGCTTCCCTCGAAGTGATAGCCGGCTTTAGAAAAAATCGGCGAAAAGTATACTCCAAAGCATAAAAATTTATCGAAAAACAATGAAATCACATTTTTATCAACCGGCTTTAGAAAAATTGCTTTCTTTTGATACCTGGCATTAGAAAAAAGAAGCAAAACGATACCCGGAAAGGAGTATACATCCCGTCAGCAAAATATACTAAGTACCCCCCCCCCCCCCCGGGTCAAAAACCTGCAAAAACGAGTGAAATGACGAGCAAACTTTTCTTCGTTTTCCTTCCTAACAATAATGACAATGTATTAGCATGTAGTTTTTCCTCTTTGTAGAGTGGAGTCCCTCTGAATAAGTGTTTCATGCTACAGAGGAGACTTTTGATATTAGCAAATTTTCTTATTTCTAAGGTTTCTCAACATGACTTTCTCTAAAAACTCCCCTGCAAAATCTGAACGGAGTCACCGATTTCAATGAGGTAAATTTTAAGATATATTTTACCTTGTCCATTGTTAAATAGTATATTTGCCATTACTATAGACTTGATACCCAGGGAGCAGCAGCAGCCTTTCAAGCAGCTTCCTTTCGAGTGGGATTGTTCTTATTGGTTCACCCGGTTTGTGTATTTGTTTGTACGGTTGGAAAAAGCGTCTTCAAGCTGTCTGAGGAAAGTTAGTCCACATTCCGATTCAAATTTCAAATAAATTTTAGTTGAAAATCGTTGCCTCTTTACAGTATTAGATGATTTGACATGATCATTCAGTGCTCCATTGCCCAATATGCAATAAATTGCTTCGCTACCTAATGATGCCTCTTAATCCTGTACAATAGAGACCTACAGTTTATAGACGTGCAAAGTGAGACTTGATTAGTTACTGAATGGCATTTCTTTTCTTTGGGATGGGATTACATTTCTTGAGAGAGTGCTATGAAGGAGGCTTTGTGACCAAAGATTCCCTTTATCAAAATGTCAAAATCCTGAAAATCCTGCTTTCCGACTATGAAAATGAGAAGATTCCCAACCCAGCCTTTTTGCTAGAAATCTTGAATTTTGCAGAAACTTTTTAAAAAACTACTTCGAAGCTCATAATTTAAACCCCTTGATATCCCTCTTGTCAGACGAGAATATGTCAAGACTAAGAAACTGAATATTAATTTCAAAACCTTGTGTCTTTTTGATGCTCTAAAAAACCAAGACTCGCTATTTGATCTAGGCTCAGAGACATTGGCACCAGATAATTATGGCCAAGCAGAGCAGTTTTCTGTGAGTAATAATTAATGCCAAATTAAGCTTGGTCTTCTCAAGCTATGTCTTAATTTACCGCGAAGATTTCTGTCTGGTCTCAAAACATTTTTCAAATTGTTTACTGTATAATTTGTTCAAATTTGATTGTGCGATCTGAATGTACCTATTTAGCATTTGTTGCATCGTGTCTTGACTTTCAGAGGTCTGTAGAGCAAAGTCTCTGTGGATTTTCTTCTTTTGACCTGAATGTATAGTACATAGTTTGTGCATGGCTGTAATTCCTTGATCGTTCTTGAAAAAACCGCCCGTTGTCGTTTGCGTATTCGCTTTATCAAACATGTGACCCTCGTAATTCCTACTTCATAGGACGGCTTGAAACAAATATTATTTGGTTTACTTTTGTGCTGTCGGTCATCTTTGCCGATAAATAGGCAAAACTGTTGTTTGCCATTACCTGCGATCCAAGCAATCGTAACACTGTTGCATGTACGTAGCATAGGCCATTCCTTCACAGCTTTGCCTCGCGGCAGCTTTGGAAATGGTCCTCTGCGTTTGTTTGTTGATAAGAACACTCTCATGTTGACATCATGATCAAATTTTGGCGTTATCGAAATGAAATATTTGCCTATTTGTGCAGCTCTGATAATTTGTGTTTTGAGTCTTTTCACGTCTATTTGCTGTAGAACAAGACCGCCTTTTGATAAGTAAATCGTGACAGGCCCTTCACAAGCAACATACGTGAGACGCAACGCCCCGCGGATCTCGTTCTCAAAGTACAACACGTGGTAACCTTCGTTCATGTCGATTTTCAGATTTAGGTTTGATCCGTGCTTAAGGCGACTCACTCTGGTAGATCTATCGACTGGAAGGGTTAATCCATTGTATGAGCGGCTTCTTTTTGAAAAGGGATTGACAGCAAAGACATTGATGAAGCTCATCTCACTCGAGTTTAAATGCTTTCTCATTTCGAAGTGATGGCGACCATGGAAACAATCCAGAATTAATACATCGTGTGGGTTCTTTTCCTTCATGTCATAAATTTCGCACAAATGATCAATGTTTCGTCTTGTATTCACCGATACACAATATTGAACTCTAGCGTCCATTCTCTGTGTTTCTTCATTCAGCTTTGCAGGTTTCCAATACAGGTGGAAAAAGGCTTCATTTATCTGCGCAATAGAGATTTGATTGTCTGGTGGTAGGAAAGGTACCTGTAGGTCCATTGTGCTCCCTGCAAGAACTGAAACCCTTACGCCCTGCTTTTCCTTCATAAACGAATGCATCTCTACCTTGTAAAACCCACTTGGCGCGGAATGCAACACAAAATGTTGCGAATCTTTCGTGTCATACGTTGCCAGGGCAACAGACATACTGTTCCCATGGGAATTTCGCACACGTAGAAATGACTTGGGTCCTTTACGCTTTCTCTTTGTATTGATTTCCACTCTTTTCCAAACATTTCCCAAGTTTCCAATTTCTAGAAAACTGACTTTCCATTGCAATGATGCGAAACACATAGGATCAACAAAAATTGTTATTGGTAGTCCTTGCTGTCGTACCTCGAAAAATACCTCCACCACTTTCCATGGCTTTATCTCGATAAAATTTCCTGCTCCGTTTGTCTTTAACTCGGTCGTGAGATTAATGGCTACTGAATTGCCAATTAATTGAACTAACCGTTGTTTCGTTTCACGTTTCGGTAGCAATTTCTCGGCATGAACATGAGCTGCAATTAAAGCCAAGATGAAAATATGCTTTGAGACCATTTGAACGACCTTGCTGATTTCCATCCTTCTCTCTCGAGTATCAGACGTGTCTGGTGACGTCCAGAGTTGGTCAACTCCCGTCTACGCTGCGGTATTTCTTTTATGCTGTATTCTAAGAGAGTCTTAAACTCATTTATACGTTTACTATTCATCCCCGATGACACCTTAGGTACCTGCAATCAACCGCAGAAGTTTAACCGGCACTGCAATCTAGGAATTTGACATAACCTTTTTAATCTCCTTAATTCTCTTTCCACACCGAACATGTTAGGAAGCTGAGTTTTGAATTCGAAGCATGTTGATGTGCGGATCACTTCGAATTATCAATCTTTTGAGAGTCAGAACTTTCTTCAACTACACTACAAACTCGACGGGGCAGGATCTAAGAACAACATTGCATTCATCATTAAACACCCATTGCTAACCATGATCCTTTGTGGCGCCAAAATCGACTTACGTGTTATCTAAAAGTCGTTTTTGGCCTAAATTCTATTTGCCTCATTCTGCGCACAAGGATCATCGTTCACAATGGGTCTTTAATCAACAAAATTTCGTATTTTCAAGCATCTTGCTTTTCTAAATGATGACAAAGAGTTCCTTGTAATTTGTTTAAGCTTTCTCGAATTCTTATCGTTTTCATTGTTTAGGGATCAGCTGTGCCTTTCCAAATATTAGAGGATTCAATGAAAAAACCCTTGGGCACAGTCAGGTTGATTCAAGTTGAAGTCTGATTCATATAAGGTTTCAAGGTTAGTCAACAAATGAATGTCAACGTTCCTTCAACATAAGTTTTCTGTAGCAAATTCAGCTTTAGAATTAAAATATTATGACGCTGATACCCGGTGGGTGCAATTGGGTACCAAATGTATTGGCATGCTTGTACGAAGATGAAACATTTGATTTTATGCTCTAATGTTTAAAACACCACAAAAGACTCTACCTCTGAGCATGCATTGTTGGCGTTAGTGGCAGAAACTCAAAGTAGTCTGTATCTTTGTTACCTCAGACAACAAAATATATCTGACATTCACACCCAAAACAAAATTGTCTTTGTAAAAGCTTTTTGATCTTCTTTTTGTAAGGAGTCTCAATTCCAACTGAAAATTCTTGAAGAAAATTCATACCCTATTTTAATGTTCTCTGCCAAGGTCTTTAAAATGCACCCACTGGGGGTTCATGCAGCGTTGGTTGAAAGGGGAATGGACATGGCTGAAAGCTGGCCCAGGCCAAGTTAAAACTATACCCCATTGCATTTGATAACTGTGGCACCTGCCATTTCTTTGTGTAACAAAAGAAACTATGGGTGTGTATGCGTTTTCTATAGCCTATCTACAGCGGCCACCCGATATAGCAATAGCTATGTCTGTTTCTTCTAATGTCGTTACATTTCAGCGTTCACAAAAATGAAGAATCGATATTTTTTCGAAGTTTTTTCATTGATGTTTACCCACTGCGGAGTATTTCAGTTGAAAGGTAGAGTAGAAATTATAATAGTGCCTATAGTATACAGGATAAGCTGCATGCTAGTTTCGACTGATTTAAAATATTCCTGATCTATAATTTTGCAATTGACCTTACCAAAATCCCTGATCACCATAAAATTAGGTACAATTAGTCTGAGTCCTTTAATTGGTATATAAATGCCAATCTAACCTATAAAACTAACAGAGTGTAAACAGCAAAAAGTTGAGACAATTAGAAGAAAAAAACTTATACGTTCAGTGCCTAAGAATATGAGTTGAGCCAGTATATAGATAAATCATAAATCAAGAACATGTTTTCATCGATAAATCCATGAAGGTATTCCTAAGTGAAAACATTTGTTTCAATGTTGGAAAATCTAACTTCTTGATTTCCTAAAGACGCGACAGACCAAAAATCATACACATGTAAACCGGTTGGACAGGTTTTGAGGCAAAGTGAGCCTGGAGACCAGGCTTTTCAGGTTCAAGATTGTAAACAAACCGATATTTCAAACATTTATGTTACGATGTCTACCTCAATACACCTATTCTTTTATAGGAAAATAACAATTTGGGCCATAGTACTGAGTATTTTTAAAATTAGCAGATTTTGGGTACTCAGAGTTTCTTACGAGTTTCTTAGAGGTTCCAGAGCAATCTTCATGTTCACTACCTGTGCCCTCGTGAACAATTCAAAACAAGCTTTTTTAAGCCTTTAAAATGTTTAGAAATTTACTCAAGTATCTTACAAGATACAGGAAGCAAGTGAAAGGAAAGTAAACATATGTGAAGGATTTCCTTTATCAAAATAGATAGTTTCTTAACTCATATTTTCCCAGTACTGGAGTTTCTTACTTTTTGGCGATCTGAGAGTTGAGTTTCTTATGGGCAGTTTCTTTAAAAAAAATACGTGTATTCTTAGTTCTTTCATATCATCATGAAACTTTTTTTACTATTCTTAATGGAATAAAACTTGGCATCTTTAATGCTGCGTTTCGTTAGAATTATTATTTCAGATTTCGGAAGGATTTGTACATTACAAAATAAAGTTTGTCTGTCACTTGTGGGCGTCCATAGTAAAGTCTCTTTTGATAGCCAAGTTCTTACTCGTTAGCAGAAGTTCCAAATCAAAGCAGTGGTCAATTTGTTGTGCAGCACTTTGCACGATGTATCATAAGAGTCCTCCATGTTTCTTGAGTAGGAAATAAAGTCACCATAAAATTTGCAAAATGTGTTTTCAGAGAGACCAGAAAACGTTTTGCATTTGATACTCCTTCATTTGATACTCCTTCACCCAAAAAGTGAACTCTTTGAAAAATCATCGAACTTTGATTATGTCAGCGATCGTACACATTTCAAGTGTGCATATGTATAAAGAACCAAACGGATTCCAGATAAATTACCAAATCTTTTTGATTTTGAATTGTGAAAATTTGCGCTTTTTCGAGAAAACTCCAAAGCCACAAGAAATGATGACAATTATGAATTCGTATTCAAGCGACATGACTTGAATTGGTTGCTGTTTCTTTTTGAGACTTGAAGGTTCTTGTTCTATTAAAATTAGTTATTTTCTAATTTACTCTTGCTCAAAAAAATGGTTTTTCGTGCCATCATTTCATCAAGTCTTTTGCCAGTTCATCAACGAAAGGATCGAAAACGATCATGTATGTGAATATAACGGGTGGACCAAACGATGTGAAACTCTGAGAATAGGAAGCAATCAAAATTTGGTTGACGCAAGAAAGAAAGAGATATATTTTGTGATTTTTGCTCTATTTTTCAAAGCATTGGACATGAAGCTAAAATCTAATCCACAAAAAATCTGTTTCTTTGAAAAATGTGAAAAGAGGCCTAAAACCCTCGATCATAAATAAAAACAATCTCCTCACGCAAACACCTTTCATGCTAAACCAGGAGTTACTGGTCAAGTCTTTATAAAAGCAGTAACGTATGTGATCTGATCGTTCTGTTAAAATCATTTTTTTTAAGTCTTGAGGGAAATGAAATGTATTTGCATGCTGCTCAAAGTGAGGTTTTTTCGCGCATTTCAAAGGAATGGAATTTAAATAAATCTGACTATACCCATACTTACAATGCTCAGAGAAATAGAAAAAGTTTCAAAAATACTTCCGTCTTTCGGTGATCAACCAATCTTTAATTCATTCAAATACGCTACGTGTATGTATGACGAATTTTCAAACATTTAAAGTCATTTTGGTCCAACCGGGTATATTTGGTCTTTGATATAACTGCACTAGAGGACAGTTTAATCATCTACCGGGCGTCTCAGAAAAAAGTACCTCCTTTTGACTGGAAATAGGAACCAAGCAATAAGATATTATTGCTCCTCTACTTCAAAGCTAAATTTATCAATGTTCAACTTAGATGCACGTACCTTGCATTTAGAAATTGTCCACCAAACACCAGAGATACAGGTTCGCAAAGTCAAAATTTACAGTGCACCCAAAACCAGAGGTTTTGAAAAGGGCCTAATCATGATTTGTATCGTGGACATTTTCCAAAGTACCTGTAGACTTTAAGTTTCCGTGTTTTGCTTTTGATAAGAATAAAAGATGCATGGACATGGCGCTGATTAAACAAATATAGTAAAAATGTGGTAAGAGTGATAAAATCGTGCCACATCTCCAAAATAAGCGTGCATGTGCTTCTTTTCCTCTTCTTTAATACAAAACACGTGGGATCGAATGCAATGCAAGGACTTTTCCTCAAAAGAAAAGTTACTTCAAGAACAATTGAAGTAATTCAAGGTATAAATCTTTTCAAAAATAAAAAGTAAAGGTCAAAGTCGAAAATTCGTTTGCAAAATGCCTGTTTGTTGTCAAATTATGGCTAGGCCATTTCTCAAAACCTCTGGTTTCAGGTGCACTCCAAATTTTGACCTTGTGAACTCATATCTCCGGTGTTTGGTGGTCGATTTCCAAATGCAAGGTATGTGCATTTAAGTTGAAGACCAACAAATGTAGCAATGAATTCAAAAAGTCCCGAAATATTATCATTTTGTTGCCTTGTTGAGTCAAAAGGGGGTACTTTTTTTGAGACACCCGGTATAACATAACAAATGTTGGTCATTTTTCAAAAAGTTTCAATATTTATTGGGTACACAGTACGAAAGGTGTACTGGAATGAAAATTGTTTTCTTTGAAACTGTTCCTGTAATATCTGCATGAATAAAAACCCGTTGATTGGTAAAGTACGAGTTGTGAGTTGCGATTTGCGAGTTACAAGTTGCAAGTTGCGAGTTGATGCTTCCTGCGAGTTGCGAGTTGATAGTGAAAAGTACGAGTTGGTACATTTGGAATGCGAGTTGCGAGTTCAATAAACAAACTTCAAATTTCCTACTTTTGTAGCTAAAACATCGAGATTTTTAGAGTCTTTATAAAATCAAGGGATTTAAAGACAAATGACGGATATATAGTGCCTAGTTTAAAAATAGAACAAAAGATGGCTTAGTGCTTTCATTTGTCTGATTGATTTGCTAATCTCTCGATATCATCAAATACAATGGAATTCAATAGGTTATATTTAGATTGCCCAGGCCCCTGATTTAAGTCACCTTATATCTCCGTCATTTGTCTTTAAGGTAACTCTGCTTTCCGCTCTAGTGCACAGCGAGATGCCGTTTCGCAAAACCACTCTCCTCGGAAAACAGTTAATTTCTCTATTATTCGGCCTAGCGAAAAGCGGTAAAAAGACTGTTGCTTTTGTATAGTCTGGGCAATCGAAAGATGTATAAATCGCAATGTTTCCGTCAACGCTGGCTGCGCAAATCCTAGTTCAAATCTTTTTGTTGATTTCAGAAAAGTGGATTTATCTCCAAAACTACTCGAAAAAGTTTCAATTTTCTTCCGTTCCACTTTAGCTGGGTGGTTGATCTACAACTTCATCAAGATTGATTAAAGAAGCTAGGCTAGATTTCCTGTAATAGAATTCTATGTTTCTGTTTACTTTTCGAGAGCGAAGGGGAGAAACCTTGGTCAACAGATAACCATGTTTTGAAGCACGCTTGCAGAAGCTCAGGCTTCAAATAACTTAAGAAATGCTTCCATCGGCAAACAAATGAACGTCATCTGTTGGGAATACCACACCCAAGTCTCAATAGACATCCTTAGTGCACTTGTAAAAGTCTCATTTGCATCTATCGGTTAAATGTTACTGACTTTTACCAGCAACTCCAACAAATCATGTTTTAGGTATCTTTCGAGACTTTCATGAGCATTCACAAAATATCAATCTAAAAATAAACTTTTTACAAAAGCGTTCAACTCCTTCTGTACTTTTCCCTTTCGATGTTGAAAAGTAAGCAGAAATATAAAATTCGATTGCAGGAAATCTAGCCTAGCCTTTTCAATCAGACTTTGCAAAGTTGTAGATCAACTACCTAGCTACAGATGGAACGGAAGAAAATTTCAAAATTTTTCGAGTTGTTTTGGAGATAAATCCACTTTTCTGAAAACAACAAAAAGATTTGAACTAGGATTTGCAAAGCCAGCATTGACGGAAAAGTTTCGATTTACACATCTTTCGATTGCGAAGACTATTCAGAACAACATCCTTTTTTACTGCTTTTTGATACCCCGAATGATATTGGAGAAATTAACTGTCTTCTGAGTAGAGTGGTTTTGCAAAACAGCACCTCGCTGTTTACTGGAGCGGAAAGCAGAGTTACCTTAAAGAAGAGTTCCTCAATATCCATCAAATCGAATTCTATAATTTAGCATAATTTGCAGAGGGCCGCTAAAT
The DNA here is from genome assembly GCA_039566865.1 of Aurelia coerulea. Taxonomy (NCBI): domain Eukaryota; kingdom Metazoa; phylum Cnidaria; class Scyphozoa; order Semaeostomeae; family Ulmaridae; genus Aurelia; species Aurelia coerulea. Next base: position 8,109,726 of record CM076960.1, on the reverse strand, counting down.
TAGATATGCTTTTGAGGTCAAAGAATTATTATTTTCTTCAGTATTTCTCTTTGGTAATGCGCCTTTTCTACGAAGCACCTAGCAACCCATAACCAAGAATTGACAAAGTTAGAGTTTCTTAATTTTCTGGAAAGCCACTACAGTTTCTTATAAGGGGTTATTGTGTTGAAAAATGACTGCACATCAGGCCTGACCGAAGTAAATGCTGCAAATCAGACTGAAACAATTCCGGACACGAGTGATATATCACTCTGTCGAAAATACCTACAAATTTGAGATGCAGAGGGTGTATATGGAAGTGTTGCCAATTCCTTGAACAGCAAATCATTTTTGCTAAATAGCATCAGACTTTACAGACTAAGTAGCATCAGACTAAATAGCATCAGACAGTACGTTATCTATCACATACCGGCCACTAAGTGCGAATAACGTGAAAGTCTAAAATTGAATCATCTGATGGAAAAGCTTGAATCCATTCAATACTCTGATGCACTAGCAGCAACTGGTGCATGGAAAGGTACATCTCGAGAGAAGCTGTATAAGGAACTTGGATGGGAATCGCTTAACCTCAGATGTTGGAGCAGGCGTCTTGTTCTACGTTGCAAATTCGTTAACAACCTAGCACCGGATTATACGAGGCACTCTATTCCACCCCTTCCACAATCTAACTATCGCCTTCGTAAACCAGCTATAATCGGGCAAATATGTGCAAGAACAGTGAGTTTTGATGCAAGCTTTTACCCAAACTGTCTTTCGGAATGGAATAAACTTGACTCGGAGATAAGACAATCACCAACTCTGGGCATGTTCAAAAAGAACCTTTTTTCACTCATTCGCCCCCTACCCCGTCCAGTCTACAGCATCCATGACCCAAAAGGCTTGGCAATTCTAACACAACTTCGTGTGGGTCTAAGTAAGCTAAATGTTCACAAATTTAAACACAACTTTAAAGATACAGTAAATCCAATGTGCTCGATCAACGATGGAGTTGAGGATACGGAACACTTTTTGCTGCTCTGCCATAACTATGATGTGCAAAGACAGGGTCTTCTCGATGCCAGTAACACCATATTACAACCTCAAGGCTTATCAAACCTCCCTAATGAAGCGCTTCTCAAAATACTTTTATATGGTGATGCAAGTTTGCCACTTATGTCAAACACGATGATCCTGGAGGCTACATTGAAGTATGTATACGTAACAGAGCGATTTGAATGAAATAACGCCATTTTCTTTTTCTTTAACGTAACGCACAGTGAGCTCAGCGAATCCTAATGAACTCTCGCTTTTAAGGACCCATTTTCAAGGACATAATCCATTGAATACCAATTCGCGGCCCAAAGAACCCTTGACTAACGAGATATGACTTATTCATGGTTTCTTTGAGGGTCCGCTGTGTGGAGAGATCACTGCAGATCGGTTATTTTATTCGTGTAGTTCCTTGTTAGTTTATTCTTTTGTATTTAAATCATTATCCTTAGTATTAGTCCCGTATTAGTGTTTGTATTAGTATTTAGGTTAAGTGTAATAGCTGCAGGGCTGCAATGTATTTTCATGCTCCTTGCGCTATCGTCTCATAATGTTAATGTTTGTTAGTATCTGCATGTCAAGGTAACATGAAAGAGTCATGGAAGGCAATTAACGAACTCCTCAATAAGAGATCAAAGTCTAGCAACATTGATTGTCTCAAAGAGTCTGGTTCAGAGACTGTTCACAAAAAAGATATTTCTGATGCAATGAACAGTTTCTTTTGCTCAGTAGGTAAGGATCTTGCCGATAAAATCGATCCAGCCCCAAATCCCCTCCTTGCAGGTGACTATGAAATTAACAAGCATAAGACAAAATTCCATTTCAGGACTATTGTAGTGCAGGAGATCAGGGATGCATTTGCCAAGGTTAAAACAGCAAAGAGCTTTGGGATTGACAACATATCTAGCTACTTTCTGAAGCTTGCACTGCCTTTCATTGAAAATTCACTTGCTTTCTTGTTTAATACATCTATTGAAACAAGTCGCTTTCCTGACTCATGGAAAGTTGCTAGAGTTACTCCAATTTTCAAAGATGGAGATAGGACTGACAAGTCTAACTATAGACCAATATCAGTCTTGCCTGTGATCTCAAGGCTCTTTGAAAAACTAGTAACAAAACAGCTGTACCAGTATATGAATGATAACGGTCATTTTTCATCTGGCCAATCCGGCTTTTTACGCCTTCATTCAACAGTAACATGCTTACTTAAAAATACTGACGACTGGTACAATGGATTGGATCTTGGTAGGCTTGTGGGTTTAGTGTTCATTGACCTCAAAAAGGCATTTGACACTGTAGATCATAATATCCTCTGCAAAAAGCTCGAGCTTTACGGTGTACAGCAACGTGAACTCTCGTGGTTTAAATCCTACCTTTCCAGCCGGAAACAATTTTGTAGGGTTAATGGGGTTGATTCAAAAGTTGGGGGCATAGAAGTTGGCGTTCCGCAAGGTTCATGTCTTGGGCCTCTTCTCTTCCTCATCTACATCAATGATCTCCCACAAGCTGTCCAAGATTCCACCGTTTCCATGTATGCTGATGACACCAGTTTATGCTACCAGTCTCATGATTTGACTCGGCTGAATGAGGCTATTAACAGTGACCTTAGGAAGCTGGACACTTGGTTACAAGGCAACAAGCTTTCCCTGAATGTTGCGAAAACTCATTCCATGCTTATTTCTACTAAGCAGAAACACAACATTCTCAAAAGTCAAAATAAAGACTTGGAACTGAAAATTCGCGATAATGAGCTTGAAGTAGTCAAAAAGACAAAATACCTTGGTGTGCAAATTGACTGCTCCTTGGATTGGAAAGAACAAATCAAGGCAGTTTCCAGCAAGGTCTCCAGGGCAGTTGGTTTTTTGAGACATGCCAAGTCTTTTCTCCCACAAGAAACTTTGCGAACTCTCTACACAGGTATTGTTGAGCCCCACTTTCGATACTGTTGTTCTGTTTGGGGCCGTGCTGGTTCAACTGAAATTAATCAGTTGCAAAAACTTCAAAAACGTGCTGCTAGGATTGTAACGCATAGCAGCTTCGATGCCCCAAGCAGACCCCTTATCGAAGAGCTGGGATGGAAGACCATTGACGAACTTGTAGCCTATGAGTCTCAGACAATGGTCTTCAAGTCCTTAAATGAGCTGGCTCCACAATACCTGTGTGACCTCTTCACACGAAATTCGCAGTGTTCATCCTACAGCCTTCGTAATACAGGAACCGACCTTAGGTTACCCAAGAAAAGGTCAAATAATGGCCAGAGATGTTTCTCCTACAGAGGTGCAAAACTGTGGAATAGCCTGTCAGCCGAGTCTAAGCAGGCAGCCTCACTGAAGAGTTTCAAGACTATTTAGGTACAGGCATCTTTTTCTTTCGCTTGATTTTAAATTTTAAACATTATTGTACATAGGTTTTGAATATTGTAAATAAGGTTTTATAGTTTGATTTAATTAATAGCTTTTTACTTTGTTTCTGTAGATTTTAATTATTGTTTTTATAGGAGGGCCCCTTGAAAACCAGCTTCTGCTGAAGGGCAACCCTCCTTAAAAGAATTAAATATGAAAATATATGAATGTAGATTGTAAATTTTAGGAGAATTCTGAAAAAAAGACTTTACAGGAGTAGTGTGATGCCTCTCGAAAACACAATCAAGGTGCTTAAAGGTTCTTTCGTTAAAGATGCTTTGTAGATGCTTTTCCGAATCGAAAAACACCCTCACAGGCTCAATTTCCTCCAATTTCCGAGCTCAGAAATTAACATGGGCTTAAAAAAGTCGTCTCGAAAGGGAAAGATAATGAACTCTCCTTTAATTTTCTTTCCAGACAACTTAGGCAAGTCCCCAGTTTACAGTATTACAATAGAATTTTTGAACCAATGTTATTCATGTGAAGCATGAATTTAATTAATTTTGCGAAGGAGCGCCTTTGAAACCATTCATCAGTTTCTGCAAATTCTCTCGATACAAAACCCAATCTCGAACGTAAATCGTCTGCTGATTCAATAATTTTTTAAAATGCCTTTCAAAGCAAAGGACATCGATCACAAAGAGAAGGACATAATTTTCTAGCCAACAGCATTCTGCCTACAAAAGGGTATTAAGAAAGCACTGAATAAAATATCAAGACACAGGCAAATTTTATTACTCAACACCCCCCTTCGCAACCATTCAATCTATATTTCAATGAAATGATGCAAGTAATATGGGATTCCCTGCCATTGTATGTATCAGCCAATCAACATAAAAGGCGGGAAAACGTAGCTCACCACTGTCCAATCAGTAACCAGGGCGGGAAAGCTTAACCAATCAGAGCCGTCGTTCTGCCGCACAATATATCGTTTATCAGATTGCTAGTAGGTCTAAATTTTGAAGCAATCAAGCAAAGTCACTCTTGCTTCGAATTCTCAAAACAAGATGCCGCCAATTCGAAGAAGCAGGAGAGACTCAACGAGAGCGAGCACTCAAGCTAGTGGTGCCGCCAATAACGAAAATAATAACGAAAATCGAGGTGCCTCTGTAGTTCAGCCAGTGATTCCAGCCAACAATGAGGCTCCAGCAGCTGCCCCGGCACTTGGAGGAGATGTTTTTTCATTGGAGCAAATGCGGCAGGTGTCACAAATGGTAAAAGAAGCCATTGATGCAGCAATGCAGCAACTTCGCCCAGCTCCAGCGAGTGCCCCATCACAAAATGTCGTTGCAACAAATTCGACAGAACAAACCAACAACCAAAGTCAAATCAGAGGTGCGGCCTCCAATATCGTGGGCCTAGGCCAAGAGGTTCAAAGTTTACATTCCTTGGGTTTGTCGAGTTTCCCACAAAATCTCCATGCTGACTCATCACAAGGCTTTTCCTTGCCCATTCCAGCCCATGCATTCAATGTGGATGGTGGTTTCACTGAGATACCACAGCAAATGGTCAACACAATTCAGAGGGGTGAGTTCTTTGATTTGAGTCAATTGCTGCCAGAAAATCTGTACAAAATTGTTTTCGAAATGAAAGAGTCAGATAACCTGGCTGTCTTGATGGGAGAGAACAATGAGCTAAAATTGGTACCAAAGAGGCAACGTAAAGTTATAACCACGATCGAAGAGTGGACAACAGCTTTCAATACTTACACCAAGATCATTGTTGATAAGTTCCCAGCAAGAGCATCTGAACTCTTGAACTATTTAGACATAATTAGACAGGCAGCCACGTATCAGCGATCAAATGCCTGGTTAATGTATGATGTGAAATTTCGCCATAAGGCCGCAAAGGTTAAATCTCTTTCATGGTCCGTCATAGATCCGCAGCTGTGGCTGCGCACTTTTACAGGCACTCAGGCACAAGTTGAATTAGATAGTATTCTTTTTAACAATGGACCCTCGCAAAATCGTAGATTTAGCACACAGAGGGACGGACCGGTCAGAATTGCAAATGACAGTATCAACAACACATTCCTTCGGTAATATTTATACAGCTGTTAGAAGCTGCGGATTTTCTTGTCTTGGGGTATTGCGCAGGCGCAATTGTGGGAGGCAATTGTCCTAAAAGGCCTAATTTTGCCTAGACTTCGAAAATTCGCGCACGTATTTTCTCCTAAACTTTAAAAGAAAACATTCTCGTAAAATCCACTTAGATAGGCCCTTAACCTGTCTATGGGGATTTACAGGCACATCCGTGAATGGACCCTTACCCATTCCGGACCCCGCCAGAATATGGGCTGTTTTTTCTGAAACCCCATCAGATAGACCCATACCTAGCTGATGGGGCAGGCATATCCGTGAATGGACCCTTACCCATTCCGGACCCCGCCTGAATATGGGCTGTTTTTTCTGAAACCCCATCCGATAGACCCATACCTAGCTGATGGGGCAGGCACATCCGTGAATGGACCCTTACCCAGTCCGGACCCCGCCTGAAAAATTCGAGCTGCGATGTATAGACAGACCCTTACCTGTCTTGCATCGTCGGCAACCCGTGGGACAATTGCCGCCTTCGGTGCGTCTCCAATACCTCCATTTAACCAGAACTTAGACGAACAGTAGTATGTAGCATTTTAGAATGTTAGATAAAGTTGAAAAAGAAATGCTTGTCCTTAGCTTTATCCTGCTGGGAATGCACAACGAAAACCCTGAGAGTGAAAACGGAAAGATCAGATTTAGGCCATCGTCAAAAGTTTTCGCGGATGAGACCAAATTAAACGTTATTCATGTGAAGCATGAATTTAATTAATTTTGCGAAGGAGCGCCTTTGAAACCATTCATCAGTTTCTGCAAATTCTCTCGATACAAAACCCAATCTCGAACGTAAATCGTCTGCTGATTCAATAATTTTTTAAAATGCCTTTCAAAGCAAAGGACATCGATCACAAAGAGAAGGACATAATTTTCTAGCCAACAGCATTCTGCCTACAAAAGGGTATTAAGAAAGCACTGAATAAAATATCAAGACACAGGCAAATTTTATTACTCAACACCCCCCTTCGCAACCATTCAATCTATATTTCAATGAAATGATGCAAGTAATATGGGATTCCCTGCCATTGTATGTATCAGCCAATCAACATAAAAGGCGGGAAAACGTAGCTCACCACTGTCCAATCAGTAACCAGGGCGGGAAAGCTTAACCAATCAGAGCCGTCGTTCTGCCGCACAATATATCGTTTATCAGATTGCTAGTAGGTCTAAATTTTGAAGCAATCAAGCAAAGTCACTCTTGCTTCGAATTCTCAAAACAAGATGCCACCAATTCGAAGAAGCAGGAGAGACTCAACGAGAGCGAGCACTCAAGCTAGTGGTGCCGCCAATAACGAAAATCCCAGCCCTCCCACCCGGATTGCTCTATGTAAAGCATATGATGTAGAATTCGTGTAATCGTATTAGGCTTTCGAAGGACATTTATAAAACGAGATATGTATAACAAATGATGCTGGTAGAACTTAAAAAATTTTGTTTGTTCTTGTTGCGAGTTTCGCTTTAAATTTTCTGAGGCCAGCGGGGGAGGCAATTGTCCTAAAAGGCCTAATTTTGCCTAGACTTCGAAAATTCGCGCACGTATTTTCTCTTAAACTTTAAAAGAAAACATTCTCGTAAAATCCACTTAGATAGGCCCTTAACCTGTCTATGGGGATTTACAGGCACATCCGTGAATGGACCCTTACCCATTCCGGACCCCGCCAGAATATGGGCTGTTTTTTCTGAAACCCCATCAGATAGACCCATACCTAGCTGATGGGGCAGGCATATCCGTGAATGGACCCTTACCCATTCCGGACCCCGCCTGAATATGGGCTGTTTTTTCTGAAACCCCATCCGATAGACCCATACCTAGCTGATGGGGCAGGCACATCCGTGAATGGACCCTTACCCAGTCCGGACCCCGCCTGAAAAACTCGAGCTGCGATGTATAGACAGACCCTTACCTGTCTTGCATCGTCGGCAACCCGTGGGACAATTGCCGCCTTCGGTGCGTCTCCAATACCTCCATTTAACTAGAACTTAGACGAACAGTAGTATGTAGCATTTTAGAATGTTAGATAAAGTTGAAAAAGAAATGCTTGTCCTTAGCTTTATCCTGCTGGGAATGCACAACGAAAACCCTGAGAGTGAAAACGGAAAGATCAGATTTAGGCCATCGTCAAAAGTTTTCGCGGATGAGACCAAATTAACTGAGGAATAAAATCCGCAAAATGTAAAAGTTTCTTAATCATTTGAAGAATAGGCCTGTAGTTATGGCTTCGCATGGAGAAAATCCACAAAACAGTTGAAGAAGCATTCATTCAGAAGGAAACAGACAACTCGCAATTTTAGTTTCAACTCGCACTTTCGAGTTTCCAACTCGCAACTTTCCTTCAAATTGCAACTCATAACTCGCAGATTAAGTGCAACTCGTAACTCGTAACTCGCACAATAAGTGCAACTCGCAACTGCAAACTCGCTACTCGCAACTCGCAACTCGCACATTACCACATCACTAAAAGCTGAACTTATTGAGTGTTGATTTAGCATCTGCTACAATTAAAGACAATGAGATGTCCTTCACTAAGTACTACTTCTTTCAGAACATTTTCAAATGACTGAATGACAATAGAATATACCATAGACTGTCTTGATCAATTTGATATGCCCCTGAGCTACAAAATCAAAATGAGATTACTAATATAAACAAAAGCTTGCATCAATATCAAGTAGAAATGTAAGATTAAATTTGATTTTTGTAAGCGAAGAATTCTAACTTCGAAGAATATTGATATTTGTCAGAAAAGTAAATTTTTAATGAGAAGAGAAACTTTAATGTAAAGAAAACTAGTGGTTTGATACGCGAGCAGCATTTATCTATTATTTACCAAATTTACCACACCAGCATAGCATTGATCAACAGCAGAGCCATTTAAGGAAGTCAGTTTCTCAATTGAAGCATGGTATATTTGGACGAAACTTAGCATTTACAATAATGAAATTGTGAATTGAAATGGAGCAATTAATATAGTATAGGCAGTCTTTGAATCCACAACATTCGCAGGATGCATCAATGTTCTGACAACTCAGCTATTTTTCAGCAGATTCGCCTCAGCATAGCCACAGTAATCTTTAAGAAATTGATTCAAATGTTTATTTGATATAATTCTCTCCCTGGATCGAATGGTCTGAAACGGTTGTTATGTGACTGACTGGAATTCCAGAAAGCGCATTGTTGATATCACAGTCATTCTTGGTATTGTTGCCACATCCACATTTGAAAATCCTACAATATTTCCGTTAATTTAGACACTATGGTGGCGTGTGGGGCCCTTTTGTGTGCCTTTGGGCTGGTCTCATCATCGAGAGCAATTTCCAAAATTTGCGTTTTCGACATATCAACCTGGAAACATTTGTTTAACATTTTCAAAATTGAATAATATGGTTTGGCACAAGGGATATTCTCTCCTCGATTAGTTTACCTGGAAACAAACGGGTGCTAAGATCTAAGTTGAAGATTGATAAAGTTAGCTTTGAACTCGGATAGTAATGATATCTTATCGATTTGTTCCTATTTCCACTCAAAAGGGGGTACTTTTTTTGAGACACCCGGTATGTAAGACAGCAATACGAGGATGGTTCAACGAGTGTGCCCCTGGTGGTATCAAAGAGACGGGTAGCACCATTGTCGGCAACGAGAACTCCTAGAATGGAGCTCATGGGGGCAATTCTTAGCTTACGGTTAGCATTTTCCGTAGCTAGAGTCCTGAAAGTTGATCAGAAATCATTGATCTTTTGATAGACAAGTAACCTATTTTCATCCAATTACTCACTCTCTCTCTCAATTCAACTAAGATACCCGCGTGCTCCGGAAGTCACAATTTCGGTAATATTCCAAGCAGATCATACAAAAAAAGATGAATCGTTAGCAGCAAAATATAGCTATACCATAAAACCTCAAAGATGTCTACTCCATAACTCTGAAAAACCAAACCCTTGCAATAACAGAAGTAAGATAAGCAATGGATTGAAGGCTTTTAGGAGTTTTTGTAATGCAAAAAATCGCCAAGACTGCTGGCTGCCATGCACTAAATTGAGTATATTCCGTCTATCCTAGCCTACGAGTAGACCAATTATCCTAAAAAATGAGGGGTATACGAAATAAGCCCTGTTCACACGACACAAACTAACCCGGGGCGAACCTGGGTTAAACTAACCTAGGTTACATTTTTGTAGTGTGAACGCGACTAACCTGGGTTCGCCCCGGGTTAAACTAACCCACCTCAGGAGGTGGGTTCGCCCTGGGTCGAACCTGGGTTAGTTTTGGAAAATGTCGTGTGAACGCAAAACTTGGGGCGAACCTAGGTTAGTTTCGATCTCATGCACTGAAGTTGTGTTATTATCACAGATATCTATCCATTCTAAACTGTTATACATATTCATTTGGTCATTCTATACGCTATGAATTGAGGAAAAATAGACCGAGGATCAACTTGGGAGGACGAAGAAGTTTTTTTATGATACGCTTGCGATACGAAGCCATATGATTTCGAGCAGAAACTCGATTCTTTTCTAGCCGCCTTTTTCGTGTTAAAGCTCGCCTCTTCATAAACACATGCGATGCCAAAACCATACATTTTAAAACAAATATCTGCCGGCAAAACATAAGCATGCACAAAGCATTGTCATCTTGGTTTCTGTCCGCCATTTTCTCAAATTCTTGCTTTGTTATCTTACCAACTGCGCATGCGGGAATAAAACTAACCCAGGTTCGCCCCAGTTTTGCGTTCACACACATTTTGAGGATCTTTTCGTGTGAACAGACACGGGTTGAACCAGGGTTAGTTTAACCCAGGTTCGCCCCGGGTTAGTTTGTGCCGTGTGAACAGGGCTATAAAGAGACAAAGCTTGCTACGGCTGCCCAGTTAATTACGTTAATCCTCTATTCAAATAATGTGTGAAGCCCGTCTAAACAAAGGCTGCATAAATTAAGTTCTAGAAATCTGGAACTGCAGTAGCAAGCTTTCGCTAAGTAATTCGTAGACCCTTTCTCCAGTTGCATAATGGGTCTATCCACGATGTATCGTTCATCTACCTCAACAAGTTGTAGGTTGAATGTTAGCCTGAGGAAGACCTTACTGACTGCTACATTTATTACAGAAATGGAAGTCAGAATAATTTTGGCAAGAGCATCGCCTGTAGCTAACTGCCGACTTCCACCTTCTAGCAATTGTAGGGGCGTCCCTCGAGAGTTAAAAGAAGAGTCTGAATGCAAGCAAGTCCCATTGCAAAAGGTTTTGTATGCCATCCAAGTATTTTGTTAGGAGGATATAAAGGATATCGCCTCATGATTCTTTTTCTACCTAGACAAAAACAAGGCTATAAACTTCCACGAAGGATACCACTGGCCAAAATATTTCCTGGGAGAGATATTGGGTATAACTCGTAGATCATAAGCAAGCAATGGTTCAAAAAGAAGACGGCAGGAAAAACATACCAGTTTCGTCACTCTGAATCTTTTTTGCGAAAATATTGACACTATTTGATGGTGGATCATGAGTGGTAGGAGACTGCTGTGTTAGCCAAAACACAGCAATCGCCAAGAAACATTTATATAATTTACTCTTTCTTATTTATTGTGTTCGGCCTAATATTCACGACCTCCTGCGGGCGCCGGCATATTGCATTGATCCTACGCATGCGTATTGGGGGATTCCTCGCCCCTTCTCGTTTTCGCGTTGGAGACATCCCAGTAACTCATTCCGAGGCACACAATCAATGCAATATGGCGGCACCCAGGACGAAGTTGTTGGTGCTTCGCGTGCAGCTTGTCGCGAATATTAGGACATGAAAAGAAGATACAACCTAAGTATAGTAAGTTTGAATAAATATGTTTCTTTATGAAGTGATTTTTTAGGCTAACACAGCAGTCTCCTACCACCCATGCAAAAAGTAGCTATGTCGCACCTGCTGATGCCCTTATACAAAAGTTAAAGTGGCCAACTATCGCTGGAATTATCAAACGAGAGGAAGGGACGATTGTTTACAAATCCTGAAATGGTCTTGCACCGACGTATCTCTCGAATAATTTGTCAAAGAACTCAATACGTGACACTGTCAAGTTGAGAATCTCTGAGACTGACTTACGTGTCCCTCTTTTTAAAACGAGTAATGGGCAAAAGTCATTCTCATATCGTGGTGTGCATCTGTTGAACAGCCTTGAACCTGAGGTTAAGCAAGCACCCTCTTTATATGCTTTCAAACATCGACTTTAAAGCATGATCATGGGTGGTGGTATGCAGTTGGATTGGACAGGTGTCTGTCGGACTCTTTGCCTGCCATGGGGTGCTACATGAAAGTGTGGCATTTCAGGGTGGGCGTGGGGTCTGATTTGTTCTGGTCCGGTCTGATTGTGTCCTGCCACTCTCGGTTTTATCACTCTCCGTTTTATCATTACATATTAATTTTAATTTCACTTTAGTTTTGTCATTAGATTATTTATTTTCGCTTGTAGATTTTAACATGTTAATTTTAAATTGTAAATTTTTGTCACGGCCCCCTGAAAAGCGACCTTTGTCGACGGGGTTACTGTGTATAAAGGATATAAAATGAAATGAAAATGCCTGACACTCATCAGGGTAAGAAAGGGTAGGGAATAACTGAAAAACGTAACTAAAGTCTAATACCCATCTGTGTTTCGAAATAAGCCATTCGGGACTGAGAAAATTCTGAGGTAGATAGTATAATGTTTGAATATGAATCATAAACGTGTAAAAGCTCTTTGTAAGGGAATTGCAAACCTGCACTGACATGAAAGGTTCTCAGCAGCGTTTATCAAGGACTTGCTTGATATTACGGTCACAATAAGACACGAGACGTGCTAAGATATACGTGCTGAGAAATTGCTGGCCCAAGCTTGAACACAGCCTCAAACACTATACATCGTATGCAATAGAAGATTAACGAAGAAATATGATTCTTTCTGGACCATCAAACAGAGCGATGCTTCGACAACAGATCCAGTCAAACCAAAAATAGTTTTTTGTGGTGGCCATTTTATGGGCCTAAGCCCATCGCCTAAAAGCCAAACGAGGAAGCATAGAGCTAAATGAGGAAGCATTTGACTAGAAAGACGGCAATTCAACACTTAAATGAAAGGGAAGCAAGAATTATTTCATACTATCACAGCAAAAATTTTATTATACTATCACAGCGGAAATTCGATATTGAAATTTGCTAATGTCCGGTAACACATCACTTGCATCAACCCCAGCCGGAAGGAGCTCAAAGCATGGTTGGTACTCAGAGTACAACAAATTTGTGCATTTTTCACAAACCAGCAGAGCTGAAATATTACTTATTGGAGATTCGATTATAAATGGCTTGACAAGGTATCATTCAGTATGGTCAAAATATTTCAGGCCACTTCAAGCTTTGAACTTTGGGATCGGAGGAGACCGGACACAGCACGTGCTGCGGAGAGTCAGAAATGGAGAGATTCCAAAGAATCTCTGTATCTGTGTCATTCACTGCGGCACGAATAACATTGATCGAGACACGCCTTCCGACATTGTCGATGGAATTACTTTAATTGTCTCGGCTTTCCAGACAGCAAAACCAAATGCAAAAATCATAATCACGGGATTGCTACCACGCGATTTGACACCTGGACATCGTCGACAAAGCATCAACAGCCTGAATAAGAAATTGAAACAGTGGTGCCAGAGCCCAGCACAAAAAAATGTTTATTTCCTCGAACCAGAGTATGACTGGGTTCTTCCAGATGGTATGCTCAACACTAATTTATACCATACAGACCATCTGCATCTGGTAGAGTCGGGAAACGAAAAATTTTCTAAATCAATTTGCGATTTTATTTTGAATTTAATGCAAGGTCACGTCCATCCACATCAAAGACACGCCCAACCATCCTTCCACACATCCACTTCCATAAAACCATCTCGTCCTATGATTACAACCCCAAATTCATCTCCAAACATACCCCCAAAGCCACATCCACCAAAAATCACATCCACAAAGCCACATTCACCAAAGACCACATCCACAAAAACATCTCCACCTAAGAGTCCACCACCAAAACCACACCCACCAAAGACCACATCCATTAAACCATCTCCACCAAAGATCACATCCACAAAAACATCTCCACCTAAAATCACACCACAAAAACCACATCCACCTAAGACCACAAAACCATCTCCGCCAAAGACCACATCCACAAAAACATCTCCACCTAAAATCACACCACCAAAACCACATCCACCAAAGTCCACATCCACAAAAACATCTCCGCCAAAGACCACATCCACAAAAACATCTCCACCTAAAATCACACCACCAAAACCAAATCCACCAAGTACCACATCCACAAAACCATCTCCACCAAAGACCACATCCACAAAAACATCTCCACCTAAAATCACACCACCAAAACCGCAACCACCAAGTACCACATCCACAAAACCATCTCCACCAAAGACCACATCCATAAAATCAGCTCCACCTAAGATCACACCACCAAAACCACATCCACCAAAGACCACATCCATAAAAACATCTCCACCTAAGATCACACCACCAAAACCACATCCACCAAAGACCACATCCACAAAAACATCTCCACCAAAGACCACATCCATGATAACATCTCTACCTAAGATCACACCACCAAAACCACATACACCAAAAACCACATCCACAAAACCATCTCCACCAAAGACCACATCCACAAAATCAGCTCCACCTAAGATCACACCACCAAAACCACATCCACCAAAGACCACATCCACAAAACCATGTCCACCAAAGATCACATCCACAAAAACATCTCCACCTAAAATCACACCACAAAAACCACATCCACCTAAGACCACATCCACAAAAACATCTCCGCCAAAGACCACATCCACAAAACCATGTCCACCAAAGACCACATCCACAAAAACATCTCCACCTAAAATCACACCACCAAAACCAAATCCACCAAGTACCACATCCACAAAACCATCTCCACCAAAGACCACATCCACAAAAACATCTCCACCTAAAATCACACCACCAAAACTGCAACCACCAAGTACCACATCCACAAAACCATCTCCACCAAAGACCACATCCACAAAAACATCTCCACCTAAGATCACACCACCATCCACCAAAGACCACATCCACAAAACCATGTCCACCAAAGACCACATCTACACAACCATCTCTGCCGAAGACCACATCTACAAAACCATCACCACCAAAGACCACACCCACAAAACCATCTCCAAACTCATCCACATTCACAAAACCATCTCCACAAAAGCCCACACACATAAAATCACCTCCACGAAAGAAGCAAAAATCAACACATACACCAGCCTCATACACATTACATAAATTGTCATTTGGTTTTAGATTAATTCAGTTTCTTTTAATTTTTTGGTTCTTGATAGAAAATTTTAATTTTGATTTAGGAAATGGGGGCTTAGTTATTAGAATTGGGTGGTTGGGGGGTTCTGAAACTTGTTTCAAATTGGCAGGGATAGCTTCCCACATTGCAAACAGCTTTTTATTGCCATTTATTTCAATAGGCATTTTTATTCTTGGCCACTGGCTCTCAAAAGAGATACTGACTAAATACAAATTAAGAAATAGTTTCCGCTACCAGTTCCTAAAGAAAAGATTAGGGTTACAGAAGCCAGGGCGCAGGTTGGGCTGCTTTATGTCATGTCTGACACTGTCCCTCCTTGTCATCCTCGCCTACAATGAGGAGGGAAATGCAAAAATCAACCCCTTCCGCACCCTTGAGCATCAACAAAACAAAGAACTTTTTACAAATGATTGCCTCTCCATTATTGAAGAAATTAGAGCTGAATGCCTAAAACAACAGCTATCAGCTAGTGCCTTGATACACTTGAAATGCAGAAATCACAGACTATTTTTCAGGTTTCTGCTGCTACTCTCTGGTGATATTCATCTCCACCCTGGACCTACCTATTACCCATGCTCTCTTTGCACTAAATCAGTTAGGAAAGGATTACCCTGCAACCAATGTGGACTTTGGGTGCACAAAAGATGTGATAAAATTTCAGATGTAGACTATGATATATACTCTAGGGTTCCTAAAAGTGAAGTAACATATATTTGTCTACATTTTAAACGTAGATCAGGGGAAAATTATTTAGATCAACTGCCCTTTGCGGAAGTCTCCTTTACAGAAAACCCCTTTGAAGAATTGAATACCCCTAATTTGGATGTAAATATTGAGGAACATTTAACAGACACAGATATATGGGCAAATTTTAGGCAAAGAGGTTTACATTTTCTCCATTTAAACATAAATAGCCTGTTATCCAAAATTGACGAACTTCGTCTGATTGCCCATAAGACCAATGCAGCAGTCATTGGGATTTCAGAAACTAAGCTAGATAATTCTGTCCTAGATGGTGAAGTAAGCATTGATGGGTATGAGATAAAAAGATGTGACAGAAATAGACATGGCGGAGGAGTAGCTTGCTACATAAGGACAGATTTAGTATTCAATCCTAGAGAAAATTTTTCAACAGACATTGAGAATATATTTTTTGATATCAAGCTACCAAAATCAAAACCAATCCTCGTTGGATGGAATCCTTTACAGGCCTCCAACAACAATTGGTTTTTAGATAAACTAACACTGGCTATTTCCAAAACAAATAACTTTGACAACCAAGAGGTTTACATTCTTGGAGATCTAAACATCAACTTGAACTATGATAATGATATATCAAACGGAATTAAAAGATATAAAGAGTTTTGCTCCCTCCATGGATTGAAGCAAATAATTAAAACACCTACTCGTACCACTGATAGATCGACCTCCCTCCTTGACCACATACTTACAAACTCATTTCCTAACATTTCTCAACAAGGGGTTCTTGATTTGGGTCTGTCCGATCATCAACTGATTTATTGCACAAGGAAGACAACCCACACCAAAATACATGATCATACTTATATCAAGATCCGTACATTAAAGAATTACACAAAACAGCTCTTTCTTGATAAACTAAGCCAAATCACATTTCCAAAATACCTTGATTTTGATAATATTAATGTTGCCTATTCCCATTTTGTTGAACTTGTCACAAATATAATTGATGAAATTGCCCCCGTGAAGGAGATTCGTATCAGAAAAAACTCACAGGAGTGGATGGACCAGGAAGTCCTCGAGGGGATTAGAATTCGAGACAAATTACTGACAAAATTTAGGTCATCTAAAATTCACATTGATTATGTAAATTTCAAGAGAGCTCGCAATCACGTCCAAAACTTGATTAAAAAGAAGAAAATACCCTATATTGTTGGAAAACTAAACGAGAACATAGGAAAACCGAAAGATTTATGGAAGTGTCTAAAATCTCTCGGATTGTCATCAGGAAACAACTCACCCCCTAAAATTAGTCTAAATGTTAAAGGCAAACCATCTTTTGACGATAAAACAAATGCCGAAATTTTTAAGGACTTTTTCTCAAATCTGGCTTCAAATTTAGTAAAGAAACTTAACCCATCCCCACATAGACTAGACAATGTGCGAAAGTATTACCAGCACATGAAACTTTCTGAACCATTTTCATTGCTTCCCACATCCTCGGAAAATGTCCTCAAACTCTTAGAAGAGATAAACCCCTCAAAAGCGACAGGTTTGGATAATATAGCAGGGAAATTCCTCAAAGATGGTGCATCCGCCTTAGCCGAGCCGATAACCGAACTATGTAATCTCTCAATCTTACAATCTAAGTTTCCTGATGGTTGCAAACAAGCAAAACTAAAACCACTTTTCAAAAAAGGATCGAAAGATGATCCCAAAAACTATCGACCAATTTCTTTGCTTCCTCAACTCTCAAAAATTATTGAAAAAATAATTCATGGTCAAGTACAAAAGTACCTTGATGATAAGAAAATATTGTACAGATACCAATCTGGCTTTCGTGCTCATCACTCAACAGATACCTGATTATCTTACTTGAGTGATAAGATCCTTCAAGGATTTGAAACTGGAATGTTTACAGGCATGATCTTAATTGACCTTCAAAAAGCATTTGATACAATTGACCATAACATCTTTCTGGATAAAATGGCATGCCTTGGCTTTAGCAAATCCGCCATTTTGTGGTTTAAATCTTACCTTCAGGACCGTTCTTCTGCCGTCAATATTGGCAAGGAATACTCAAATCATGGTAGTCTGTCATGTGGGGTCCCTCAGGGGTCAATTCTTGGCCCACTCATATTCCTTCTTTACGTGAATGACATGGCACGAGCGGTCGACTACGACCTGCTTCTGTATGCAGACGATTCTTTTTTAATTGTTAGAGACAAAAACATTGAACTAATAGAGAGCAATTTAAATAGAAATTTCAATTCCCTCTGTGATTGGTTTGTAGAAAACAAACTAAGCATTCAGTTTGGAGAGGACAAAACCAAATCCATTCTCTTTGGACAAAAAAAAAAGCAAGAAGTTGAAAAGTTGGACATTAGGAGAGGTGACATAAGGATTAAACAACATTCAACAGTCACATATCTGGGATGTGTCCTAGATGAAAATCTCTCTGGGGAGTCGATGGCGACTAAGATGCTTGGAAAAATAAATGGCAAGCTAAAATTCCTATACAGGAAACAAAACTTCCAGGATAAATCCCTTCGCAGGTTGCTTTTAAATGCTCTTATTCAACCTCATTTTGATTATGCATGCACTTCTTGGTATCCAGGGTTGAATAAGAGGCTGTCCAAAAAAATTCAGACGGCACAAAACAAATGCATTCGTTTTTACCTCGATTTAAAAAACACAGCACATATTGGGGTCACAGAATTCAAGTCTATAGATTGGTTCCCTACAAAGAACAGGATGGATCAATGTGTCTGTGTCAACATAATGAAGTTTTTCAGAGAAACTGCCCCAGCATACAGTGCTGAGATATTCCGTCCATTCAACCAGGGCCGAACAACACGAAGGTCCAAGTTCAAATTGTATATTCCATTTCGCAAAACTACTGCTGGACAAAAATGTCTATCTTATCTAGGGCCCAAAACATGGAATAGTCTTTCATCAGAGATTAAATCAACAAACAATATCGACACATTCAAACATAAGATCAAAGAGAATTTTTTCCAAAACATACAAAAAGAGGAAGATGACATATATGTCTTCTATTAAGACTTGTCATCATCTCTCCCGATCTCTCCCGATCTTATAAACCATGTTTTATACCGTAAAGAAACTACAGTTTAGTATATATTTTTTTTTCTTACGTTTTTCGTTGTACCAGCACCTCTAAGGGGACCATTATGGAATTAAGGTCATCTTGACCTTTTAATGCTATCCCTGCCACTGTAATTAGGGGTGTTTTTCCTTTACGTTTTTAACATTATTTATTGTATTGTATCTATTTTTATATTATATAACTTGTAAATAATTGTAATTGTGGCAAAATGATACATACATACATACACATAGACTGCTAGTCTTTCATAGGAGAAATTAGGAGAATTATGACTAAATAAGGTTGAAGTCAAGAACAAACTATTAACAAGAAATCATAGGTAAAATCATCAAGTGTCTGGCACTGGATTTTATAAAAATTATATATTCACAGGGGACTCTCTGTTCAAACGAGATTCATTTAACATAACATGAGCTAATGGTGGTCGTGTAAACTGCTGCTAACAAGCAGTTTAAACGTGTAAACAAGAAATCATAGGTAAAATCATCAAGTGTCTGGCACTGGATTTTATAAAGATCATATATTCACAGGGGACTCTCTGTTCAAACGAGATTCATTTAGCATAACATGAGCTAATGGTTGTCGTGTAAACTGCTGCTAGAAAATTGGGAACTGTGACAAACATATACTCTGGATGACACGATATCAATTCTATCAATTCATGATCCGCACTTTGCTGCTATCGTAGGGAAGAAAACGTTCAATGGAGCAGTACAGTGTTGTTATCAAAATTGATTTTGGCTACAGTGATGAAGATGTACGCAAAACAGCGCCAAAGCAAACAAAATTGGCAGTGGGAAAGAGATAGAAACACACAAACATCTAAGCAGTATCTTTCTTAGCAGGCAGAAATAAAACAATTACAAGCAGCGAAGTTCTGTTCACAAAGAATGACTGCTTTTCCTTTTGACCCACGGAGTACAGAGTACTCAGAGGAGTCTATGAGACAGAGACAAATTTCGTGTCTCCTATGTCATGAGTAGTGCGGTCGTTTTATTCATTTATTTGCTATTTTTGCAACAACTAGAACCGGTAGAAAGCCTTGGAACAATCACGGGTCACAATAAGCTACCGATTTTATACGTCATGAGGGGGCCTGAGCGAGCATGGAATTTCGTCTTATTAGTCATAACTTTGGGAATGTTTGAGAAAAGCTGGAGTCGATTGTAGTGTAGTGACGTATGTGGTATTGTATATTTAGGTGCGTCACTTGACGTAGACCGCATGCGTTAGAAACCAAGATGGCTACCAGCTAGGCTCGTTCCAAGTTTCGCCATATACTTCGGCTACGAGGACGCTATATCTGGCGACGAGGATTCACAACAATTGTATTTTTCAGATTATCAATCATTTGTACAACAATGGCACATGCTTTGCCCGCTTTTCCAGCTTTTGATGTGGAAGAAGATCAATGTGGGTTGAACTTACGACGGCAAGAATACGTTGAACGGTTTCAGAACTTTTTACTCGCGTTAAATATGAAGGATGAAACTAGGAGGCGAGCAAAGCCATTACATTTTGCAGGTGAAGGGGCTTACAGAATCTTCAAAACACTCCCCGACACTGGAGAGCCCAAAGATTTTGACTTAGCGATCGAGAAGCTTATTGATTATTTTGCACCGAAACAGAACAAGGAGTATGAACGTTACATCTTTAGGCAGGCCCAACAAGATTCTGCAGAAAGCTAAGATGCCTTTCATACACGTCTGAGGAATTTATCACTGACATGCCAGTTTCCAGAGGCAGATTCAGAAATCATAACCCAAATAATTCAAGGTTGTTCCGCAGGAGCCCTAAGAAGAAGAATTTTGAGAGAGCCTACAATGAAATTGTCTGATATTCTGGATCTTGGTAGAGCCATGGAATCATCAAATAGACAAGCATCTGAAATTGAAAGTAAAACTGCAGGATCAGTCAATAAAATTGGGAAAAGAGCCACGTATCCAAGGAAAGAAGAACATGAAAAGCCAACAAAATCATGCTACAACTGTGGAGGATCATATCCCTGGAGCATTCAGGAGGCAGAATGTGCCCTGCCATAAGAAAGAAATGCTATAATTGTGAGAAGTATGATCATTTTAGTAAAGTCTGCAGAAGAAAATGAAAAGGTGATTATGATGAATCCAAAGTTCATCATATAGCAAGTTCCAAAGAGAATACAGTTGACTCCAGCTCTGATGCCCGGGGGGGGGGTGACTCCTATATGTAGCTGAACGGGGACGTGCCGCCCATAAGGATGGGTTCGAAAGCTTCAAAATCCCTAAATATGGGTCTCAAAATGCAGTGATTCCAATAGAAATGGGTTGGTTTTACTGTCCTGAAACCTTAATAATGGGTTTTGACGACATGGTATTGATATTGGGAGTTGCATTCTAAGCCAAAGTAAAAGATCTTTCTTCAAAAATTTTCCTCATGCTCTAATTCATGGGATAACTGTCACAAAACTATCCAAGTTTTTCTTGTCGCTAATGGCAAGCGTGATATTGGGAGATGCATTCTAAGCCAAAGTAAAAGATCTTTCTTCAAAAATTTTCCTCATGCTCTAATTCATGGGATAACTGTCACAAAACTATCCAAGATTTTCTTGTCGCTAATGGCAAGTGTGATACTGGGAGAGGCATTCTAAGCCAAAGTAAAGGATCTTTCTTCAAAAATTTTCCTATGCTCTAGTTCATGGGATAACTGTCACAAAACTATCCAAGTTTTTCTTGTCGCTAATGGCAAGCGTGATATTGGGAGATGCATTCTAAGCCAAAGTAAAGGATCTTTCTTCAAAAATTTTCCTCATGCTCTAATTCATGGGATAACTGTCACAAAACTATCCAAGTTTTTCTTGTCGCTAATGGCAAGCGTGATATTGGGAGATGCATTCTAAGCCAAAGTAAAAGATCTTTCTTCAAAAATTTTCCTCATGCTCTAATTCATGGGATAACTGTCACAAAACTATCCAAGTTTTTCTTGTCGCTAATGGCAAGCGTGATATTGGGAGATGCATTCTAAGCCAAAGTAAAGGATCTTTCTTCAAAAATTTTCCTCATGCTCTAATTCATGGGATAAACTGTGACAAAACTATCCAAGTTTTTCTTGTCGCTAGTGGCAAGTATGATATTGGGAGATGCATTCTAAGCCAAAGTAAAGGACGTGGCCCCAAAAATTTTCCTGGGGGCTTTGCCCCCAGACCCCTCATTTCAATCCCCCCTCTTAATTTACCCTGGCCACGCAAATGATTGTAAGCAAAAGTAAAGGATGTTTCTTCAAAAATGTTCCTCGTGCTTTGATTTATAGGATGATAGCTGTCACAAAACTATCAGGTTTCCTCGTCGCTAAAGGCAAGCATGATATTAGGCGATGAGTTTTAAGCCAAAGTAAAGGATGTTTCTTCAAAATAGTCCTCGTAGTATTAGAAGATGCATTCTAAGCCTAAGTAAATGGTGTGGTCCAAAATTTTTTCCTAACGCCTTGCCCTCAGACCCCTCATTTAATTTGCCCCTATTGCAATAAATTTTCTTGTGGGCTTCGCCTCCAGACCGTCACAATTTACATTAGTCACTCAGATGTCTGAATCTAGCCTTGGGGCAGGTCAGGGTCTGAAAAGAGTAAGCGTAAGAAAGTTGCAACATTGCCAATCTCGTCAGAAACTTGACGACTATGCTTGATATAAGGGGGCGCCATTTCGCTGCCGGCCCCACCGGACGAAAAAAGCCAGGCCGCCACTGTAGATCTCAAGAAACATATCTGCAGCAGTGTTGGGACCACAGTGGCAATTCATGAGTTTAAAAGATGAGAAACAAATTAAGAAGCTTTCTAGTACTAAAATGCGAAAATTTGCTTGTTGAATTATGAAACGTTTAGTGCTATGGCCAGATCCAAGTTTCTTATAAAGAAAAAACATATAAAATGTTAGTTGTAGTTTATTTACGTTCTTATTCAATCCCTTGCATGTTACATACAGTTCAATTTGGAAACCATAAAACTGGGTATGTTTTTCTCCAAATCCTTAAAAGTGGGTATGAAAAAAGTATGTGAATTGATAAGGGTGGGTATGACGCTACAATTTGGGCGGCACGCCCCCGTCATATTTTGGTCCAAGTTACCCCCCCGGGCTCTGATGATGAATTTGTTTACACAGTTACAAGACAAAATCAATACAATGCAAGACCAAAACCAGAAGCAACCATCAGTATTGGAAGATCCAAGATTAGCATGCTGATCGACACAGGTGCAAGTGTAAATATAATACAGGTTGTCTCAGAAAAATTGTTCGACGTTTGATTAAATGTTGAAAAATAACGATAAAAGGTACATCTGGTTTCAGCTTTCGCACAAACTTGAACTTCGAACGCTCGTAATTCCGTGAATATTTAGCCGATTTAATAGTTTCTATTCTGGTGTCTAAAATTAACTTAAAATCTTAGCAATATGGTTATGTTAACAGGGAGCACATTCATCATGTCGTTATCTTTTTTATATTTAATCAAACGTCGAACAATTTTTTTGGGACGCCCTGTAGACATGGTCACATTCAAAGAATTTTTCTCCAGCAGTTAATCTTCAAAGCTCTTGTACAAAAATGCATGCCTATTGAAATGTAAACAGTCTTTTAGTTGAAGGGAAATTTACAACAATGGTGTTGAAACAAGAAGAAGATATGCCACAGAACATTTTATGTTATACAAGGTTCAAGTGGATGTCTACTCAGCTATGATACAGCCAGTGATTTAGGGCTCATTATATCAAAAGTTGATGCAATCAGAGAGCAGAAGCCTCTCAGTCACGAGCCAAGTCGAAGGAAGGAAAAGTCAAGAGAGTCCACAGCTGTGTCCACAAGTTGTTAATGATTATCAAGATGTATTTGAGGGCATTGGGAAGCTAAAAGGAGTAAAAGTCAAGATTACTGTTGACTAAACTGTTCCACCAGTGGCACAATCAGCGAGGAGAATTCCATTCCATATTCTGAAATCACTGTCAAAGAAGCTCAGAGAACTTGAGGAGCAGCAACTAATTGAAAGAGTACCAGAGAATATCAGTACCCCATGGTTAGTCCCTTGGTAGTTTTTCCAAAGCCAAAAAATCCACAAGAACTGTGGATTTGTGTTGATATGCGCAAAGTGATCACAGCTGTAGAGAGGGTACGACACCCTTCTCCAACCGTTGACGAAGTAGTTGAGAAGCTCAGTGGAGCAGCAGTGTTTTCAACATTGGATCTTACATCAGGCTATCATCAGCTTGAACTTGATGAAGACAGTCGTTATCTGACCACATTTGCCACTCACAAAGGACTCTTCCGCTATACAAGATTAATTTTTGGTTTATCTTCCAGTTCAGAAATTTTTCAGCATGAAATACAGCAGTGTCTTGAGGGAATACCAGGAACACTGAACATAAGCGATGATATTCTAATTTTTGGAAAATATCAAGAAAGTCATGATGCAGCCCTCCACAATGTATTGGAAATGTTCAGAAAGAAAAATCTGAGAGCAAATTTGAGCAAGTGTGCATTGAACAAGAAAAATTTTGATTTCTTTGGTTGCCATTTTAGTCAGGTTGGAACTGCACCAAGTCAACACAAGATAAGGCAATCAGAAGCTTTCTAGGTATGACAAACTACCTATCACGTTTTATTCCAAATTATGCCACCCTAACAGAGCCTCTTAGACAACCAACAAAGAAAGATGTCAAATGGACATGGGCAGATGATCAACAGAGCTCTTTTATTAAGGTTAAAGAAGCTATTATAAGCAGTCATGTAATGTCATATTTTGACCCTTGCAAAGATACAGAGATCATTGCAGATGCCAGTCCTGTAGGAGTAGGTGCTTTATTATGTCAAAGGAAAAGCTAAAAGATAGAACAGAGAAAATTTCCGCAACTGCATGTGCAAGCAAAGCCCTGATAGATATGTTGCCAAATATGGGCATGTCATAGTCACGTGACCAATTATATAACAATGAACTATTGCTAATTTGATGCGATACTAAATTTGATTCAAAGTCACCCAAGTTCCTGTGTTTTATCATGCTTAGTTTAAGAGTAATTACAGGAAGTATGGTTGGGGGGCCTATTTTGCCCCCCCCCACGTAGAATAGGGTTAAAGATTGCAATACAACCTTGCCAAGGCGGGTTGTATTGCAAATGATGAAAAATCTGTTGGGGAGCCAACAAATTTATTAACATGGATTGGGGTTTCCATGGATTTTAATACCAATATTTTATTCATACCACAAAATCGGATAGATTCAATATTGAATCAAACAAATACACTTTTGCAAAAGCCCTATACAACTACAAGAAAGTTAGCTCAATTTGCAAGTAAATTATTGTCAACAAAAATGTTTTAGGAAACATCGTAAGCCTTAAATCAAGGTACTTATATGCTGTAATTGAAGCTGATCCTCTTAGGATGCTGTTCTAAACATGCTTAGAAATTCCTTTTTGGCAAAATAACATCAAATCGTTAAATTTCCGTAACATACGAGACTCGAATCTGATATCGGTAATTATATCTTCTGATGCCAGCGCTACAGGGGTTGGAGCGGTGCTCGATAATTTTTTAAATTAAAGATGCCTAAAATTTGGACAACAAGGCCGGTACGCACTTCGACTCTGATACTGCTTGTCCTGGACAAACACCAGCAGATTCAAATAGAATGCTGAGGCGCCACGAAAGAACAAATATGATGTGAGGTGTAAGCCCTCGTGCACATTTATCAAAATAATTCTCAAAAAAGTCTCAGAATTCTTAAGAATTTTCAAGAATCTTTCACATTCTGAAGGAATTCTTGAGTCAGATGAAAAGACATACCAGAATTTTTTAACAAGAATTCACAAGGAATTAAGAATATTCATAAGAATTCTCTCCAAACAGAAACAGTATAATAATGTGCGCAGGACCTGCTATTTTTTATGTTTATATGCTGATAGGCAGTTGAGGTGAATCACAACCAGTTCCGACGAGCAATGTAGCAAGAAAATGTTACTGCTTTGCGAATCAGCATATCAGCATAAAAAATATTTCACAAAACAGAAGGGGGTTTTATAATCAAGCTGCTCGAGAGTCCTTTCACCTAACAGTCTTGCTATTTACATGGATAGGATTACCTTTACGTATAGATTTACATTAAACAAACAGGTTAGCATCTTTTGAAAGTGGATGTCTTAATACAACTATTAACTAGATATAACAACAGTCAGCGAGTGCTGCCGATTAGTATTTGTATCAAATGCGACAGTAGCGAGGTCAATTTTATAGAAATTAATTGTATGATTATCGCTAAGGAAACGTGTATTATGTTTACAGTTGGGTAATGGTTCAAAATGTAAATGATTTAGAATATTGAGTTACTCTCCTCCGCCGGTTTCTAGTTCCTGAGTCAAAGGCTCTTGGCTCGGTAGTTCTGTAGTCCATGGTTCCGTGGTCCGTAATATTGAGTTCTGCATTGTCAGAAATAAACCTTTGTCGTCCATTGACGTAGTTAGGTCGTTAAGTAGTTAGGAAGAACTCATTATCTTTTGTTGGAGAACTTTTTTTGTTGTTTGTTGGATAAATGCTCAAAAGCCGCGAGCCCGCAAACCGCAGCCGTGAGCTGGCCCGTCTATCGACATAGCCTGACGGCAGACAGAGGACAGGCAGCAGGCAGACAGACAGGCTAATTTCGCTTGCTGATTGAAGCAGAATAGTTAGGCTGCCTTCGGCAGCAATAAGTAACTGCACAAAAACTTTGCGCTCTAGCATCTTTATAGGTGCATGACAAGACGTTTGGGCATTCTATCCACAACTACAATCATTAATCATAAGGTGTCCCTCTCCTATAGAGCCTGTTGCTGTTGTGGTGAATTAAGCTGGAATCCCACAAAACTTACGGAATAAATCGATAAAGCGCGATAAAGGAATAAAATCACATCGCAGTGTTCACCAAAAGCGAATACAAAGCCTGTAAACAAATAAAAACGCAGACTTTTCCCAACATAAACAAATTCAGCAAAGATCCAGCAACCCAAATAAATGCACAACAAGAAGTAAATAAATGAACGATCTCACGTAAGTCTGTAACGGGTCACTCCCGCAATCTCTTCTGGCTTCGTTTCTCTCGATAATATTTCTCACGGTTTGATAATGTCTCACGTAAACCTTCTCTCGATCTCTTCTTTTTACAACATGTCATTGTTCAATTTCCTCACGGCTCAATGAGTCCGCCTTACTCTCAAAAGCTTATTGTTCTCGTTTCTATGTAACTACGTCATTCCCCACACACTCCCCCTA
This sequence comes from Aurelia coerulea, assembly GCA_039566865.1. Taxonomy (NCBI): domain Eukaryota; kingdom Metazoa; phylum Cnidaria; class Scyphozoa; order Semaeostomeae; family Ulmaridae; genus Aurelia; species Aurelia coerulea. Next base: position 8,082,734 of record CM076960.1, on the reverse strand, counting down.
TTTGAATCTAAAGGATGTCAAATATAAAGTCACGTTCAAATGTCATTCTCTTCTTCATAATCAAGTGTTCCTTGAACATTGGCTGTAGCATCGATGGCCGCTTTCCTTTTTGGTCGAAATTCTCTTGCTTTGGCATCTAACTTCTTATCCTGCTTCTCCTTGCGTCTGCTGCAGTGCAGTTCGAGTGGATATAGGAACTGAACTGGTCTCTCCATGAATGATTTACCAGCTCGCAATTTCACTGCTCGCACGATGTTGTCTCTTCCTGGTATCAAATCTGTGATTATTCCTATCTTCCAGAGTGCGCGATTCTTCTCTTCGCCTTTGATCATGACTACATCTCCTATCTCTAGATGTGCCTGTTTCCCAGAATGGATAGCATTGTGCCTTTCTCTGAGAGCTCTTACATACTCTGATTCCCATCTCTTCCAGAGAACGTCCTTGCATTTACTCAAGTACTTTGCTCTCTTTCTCAGATCTCTATCTTGAATATCCGGTGGTTCTTCCTCTGGCAAGTAATTGGCCTTCCCGAAAATGAGCATGTTCGGTGTTAGTACGGGCAACTCTACATCATCTTCACAGTAGGTTAACGGTCTGTTGTTAAGCACGATTTGAATGTCTAGAAGAACATCTTGCATCTCTTTGAACGAAAGTTTTGCTGCTCCTATGACCTTGTACATTGCTGCTTTCACGATGCTCACCATCCTTTCAAACATCCCACCCCACCAGCTGGCACGGCTGAGGTTGAATTGCCATATTATTCCCTGCTGTGCGAGATACTCTTGAATCTTTTCACTCTTCCTGACTTTCTTTATCCACTTGGATGCAGCGATAAATGTGCTTCCGTTATCCGATATAATCTTTGATGGTCTCCCTCTTGCTGCAATGAATCGTTTGAAACTACATAGAAATTCCTCGCATGTCATGTTTGGCAACAGCTCTAAATGCAGACCTCTGGTTAGACTGCATGTGTAAAGGATGATGTGTGCTTTGCTTGTAGCTTTGTTCCCTGTCTTCACTGTGATTGGACCTGCGAAATCTACTCCCACCACATCGAATGGTATGCTTCCTTCAGATCTTTCTCGAGGCAAATTCCCTTGCGGAGGAGCTGGTGCATTTGTGGCATGAAATCTCTTGCATCCAGAGCATTTCGCTAAGACTCTCTTTGTAATGCTTCTCAGCTTTGGTATCCAGTAGTTGTCTCGAACTTTGGACATGGTAAGTGAAACTCCCCCATGCAATGTCTGCAGGTGTGCATTTTCCACAAGTTTCTCCGAGATAAGATGTCTAAATGGCAGGTAAACAGGGTAAACTCCTTGTATGCGTCCTCTACATTCGTAGACACCCTCTTCATTCTTGACTAAGTTTAGTCGCTGACAATCGTTCTTGAATTGGCTTGTTTCTTCAACGTCTCTCTGTGCCCTCTTTATCATGAAATTGATTTGCTCTTGGATCTCTAATGTTGTTAAAGGGCCTCTGACTCTCTGACTGTTCTTCGAATTGTTGATGAATCTCTTCATCCAAGCTAAGACTCTAACCGTGGTCCACCAGGTTTTTCTTTCAAGTAAGGCATCGATTGTGTCTGCTTCTCTCTCAACAGATACTTGCATAATTTCTTTCACGAGCTGTTTCTCTGAATCTGAATCCTCGCTTGGCTTGGTTACACTTGGTTTGGGTATTGTGTTGCAAACTTATCCAAATGCTGTTCCAGCGTTCCTCCTAGTAAAAAGGGACTGGGACCTAATCCAAACAAAGCTCTTGTTACTCTGTAAACAACCGGCTTCATGCTTTCTAAATCTTCAACCCAAAAGAATCGTAGAACATCTCTCTCAGTTTCTCTGATCACAACTTGGAGAAACGCTTGTTTCATGTCTCCTGCTAGAAACACTGGCTTGAATCTAACTCGCAAAAGGATATCTAGAATCTTTTGTTGTAACGGTGGGCCTATGTCTAGACATTCATTAAGTGATCGAGACTCAGAATCTGCTTTGGCTGATGCGTCGTATACTATACGTACTTTGGTGGACTGCGCGTTTTCCCTCACCACTGGTTTGTGTGGAATGTAATGTTCTGGCCCCTCTGGTGTCTCTGGTGCAACTTCCACAATCCCTTCTCTCAATTGTTCTTGAATGATTGCATGATACGCTTGCAGTAGCTGTGGTTGTTTTTCTAAACGTCGCATCAATGAATTGAATCTTGCTTTCGCAACTGTCTCATTTGTTGGCAATGCTGGATGTGTTGCCTTCCGTGGAAGTGATGTTTCGTACCTCCCATCCTCTCTTTGCACAAGTTGTTCCTTGAATTCTTCATAAACACTCTGCTGGTCGCCTTCTGGTCTATCCTCAACTCCGAGTACATCCAGACTGCACAGTTGCATGTAGTCATCATGAGAGCTTCTAGTGTACATGAGGGCTGAATTTTTTCCTTCCCTGCCTGGGGACATTATCACCCACCCAAAGCTAGTTTTCTCTGCTATAGGTTCTCCAGCCTCCCCCACTCTTGTTGGTGTTGATGTTTTGATTATTGAATAACTGCTTGCCCCTAAAATGACATGAACTGGCAAAATTTCTTTCCTGTCATCATCCTCCATTTTCACTCCTTTGAGATGTGCAGTTGCATCAATAACTTCCTGATATCTCGGATTTGGCAAGTTGAGGAGAACCTTTCTGTCGACTCCATTCACCTCTGATTTTATACTGAATTTCTCTGCAACATCACTGATTTCTATCTCATATACGTTTATGTTTCTAACTGATGTCCCTAATAATGTTTCAATTGATTTGTGCTCTTGTCTCACAGGATTCTTTTTGATCAAATCCAGTAGCGTGGAAGACATGTAGTTACTGCTCGATCCTGTGTCAAGGAGCGCCCTACACTTTACTCCCTCAACCTTGATTACAACCACTGGATGTATCACAGTGTTGTTGTTAGCTGCTGTCATTCCCGGCTCTCTTTGCTTGTTGTCACATATTGAAGTGTGGTGTCTCTTATGACAGACTTGACAATTTGTTTTGCTTCTGCAGTCACTTGCTCTGTGCTTCTCCCCAGTACAGTTAAAGCAAAGTCGCTTGCTACTCAAAATCTTTCGTCTCTCCTCCACAGTTTTCACTGACTCACAGTCTGAAGCTTTGTGGTCACTCTTATCACAATAGATGCATGATCGTGGTTTGGTTTGATCCTTTGTTGAATATGTTTTCTCTCTCTTAAAATCTCTTGATTGTGTTCTTGTTTGTGTTTGTGTTTCACCAATTTGCAAAGGGTTTCTGTCTATCCACCCCCTGAGTGCCTCAAGTAGCTCATGAAAGCCCCAGTTTTTCCACTCTGGATCCATTCTGGTGATGTCTGAACGGATACCCTCAAGTTTGTCTAATGTCATGCGCACATTTCCTGCTACATTCCCTAGCTTGCCTAGTGTGTCTAAAGCTTGAACATGACAAAGGAGTTGATCATAAAATTCATGGATTTTGGGACGAGATGTTCCATGAACGGTTGGCAAGGCAAAAATCTGCTGTATATGTGCATTCACAACTTCTGCATAATCTCCATATCTCTGTAGCAGAATTGTTTTAGCTCGTTCATACCCCCCACTGTCAACTGGAAGTTTTTCAATTGTTGATCGAACTTTAGGAATGACAAACTCCTTAAGATATGAAAACTTGGCTTCATCATTGATTGGAGCTTTATCAATTTGAGTGTGAAAGAGGCTCCAGAATCTTACCCAGTCTAAATGAGTGCCCTGAAACTTTGAGATTTGTAAATCTGGAAGCTTTGTTTGAACTCGCTTTGTCTCCGCCAAATCCAGCTTTTTCTTTTCAAGCTCCAGCGCAAATTTTTCCTGTCTAACCTGTCTTGCCACCTCAGCTTCTTCCTCTTCCTTTCTCGACCTCGCTTTCATCCTAGCCTCACGTTCTAGTTGCTCTACTCTCTGATTTTCTCTCATTTGCTCTTCGCATACTGATAATTTCGAATCAAGATTATCAATGGAACGTTCATATGGTTCTAGAGATTCCTTTGCTTTGTTTGTCCAGCTATCTATGGCCTCTTCCTGCTCGTCTAAATCGATAAAAATGCCCTGAATGTCCTGAATCAGGTCAAAACATTCGTCTATTTTAGTTCCTAAAAGTTTCCGTTGGCGATCAACTTTCCCCTGTCCCCCATCTCGCAAAATAGTCTTGGTAGATTTATCAAAATAAGCTAGTTTCTTTAAGGCAGACTGGAAGGTAGACTGCTTCGATGCAAGTTCAGATTTATTGTCAGCAGCTTCACTTCCACCCTCTTGCCTATTCGCTTCAAGATCCTTCGTTTTCCCTCTCGTCACGGACATGATAAAATTCGCAGATATATTCCGTAAAACCTAGAAGTTTGATTAAATCACAGTCTCGCAAGTAAACAGTCCCGTCGGAGGTGCCACTTTTGTGGTGAATTAAGCTGGAATCCCACAAAACTTACGGAATAAATCGATAAAGCGCGATAAAGGAATAAAATCACATCGCAGTGTTCACCAAAAGCGAATACAAAGCCTGTAAACAAATAAAAACGCAGACTTTTCCCAACATAAACAAATTCAGCAAAGATCCAGCAACCCAAATAAATGCACAACAAGAAGTAAATAAATGAACGATCTCACGTAAGTCTGTAACGGGTCACTCCCGCAATCTCTTCTGGCTTCGTTTCTCTCGATAATATTTCTCACGGTTTGATAATGTCTCACGTAAACCTTCTCTCGATCTCTTCTTTTTACAACATGTCATTGTTCAATTTCCTCACGGCTCAATGAGTCCGCCTTACTCTCAAAAGCTTATTGTTCTCGTTTCTATGTAACTACGTCATTCCCCACACTGTACATTCAAGGTGAATTATCAGATATTGTTGATAAGCTCTCTTAAATCAAATATGCATAAGCATGGTCGCTGAATTCAATTCAAACTTTTATTAATAAACGTAAGAATCTTCGAAATTAGGTGATTATAACCATTTGCACAATCTTCTAAAAGATGCAGATTGTTTTCGGCGTGGTGTACAACCACTTACCACCGACCACACCGACCAGTGCACCGACCACATACCACCGACCGCACCGACCACCGACCAGACCGACCACCGACCACCGACCAGCACCACCGACCACCGACCAACACCACCGACCACCGACCACGAAAACCACCGACCACCGACCAACAAACCACTTACCACCGACCATACTTATCACCGACCACCGACCACCGACCAACAATCCACTTACCACTTACCACCGACCAAGAAAACCACTTACCACTTACCACCGACCAAGAAAACCACTTACCACTTACCACCGACCAAGAAAACCACTTACCACTTACCACTTACCACCGACCAAGAAAACCACTTACCACCGACCACCGACCACCGACCAAGGAAACCACTTACCACCGACCAGCAAACAACCGATTATCTTGTGGACATTGTGACCTTTTTTTTTTTAATTTTCCAGTTGCATAAGAAACCGCTTATAAGAAATAGTAGGCTCAATTTTTCGAAAGCTGAATTTAAAAAGTAAAATTTTTGTTTTGACGTTTTTTGTTAAAGCTGAATTATAGTTTCAAATTAACTCTGAAACTAATGGCCCAAAAATTGAAGAAACTGCCTACCAGTCTAATAAAAATAACGCATAATCTGCATTTTGGTTTCTCCCGTCTTCAATGATCTTTTTCCGGTGGTGGTTTGTGGCAAGGCTCTGATCCTGTAATGAAATGATAAACCAATCTGTTTCCCCCTTTCAATTCACTTAATCCACATCTGTTGCATTAACTACGTACTTCACGGGAAGTCATATGGTAATACCTGCATCTAAATTTGGGTGATCTTCATACAATTTTTTGTTATTTTTCACTGTTCCCCTAAGAACTTGCTTTTATCTGCCGCACCATCATCGCATTACTCCGTTTTAATAGACTCTATGATAGTCCCAGTTATCGCATCACAACAGCAACAATAACAACAATAACAACAACAACAACAACAACAACAACATAATTTTACCCAAACCGGGACGTATAGACTTTCCGATAAAGGAATAAAATGGCACAGATTTGTGTGTTCTGACACAGGCATAGGCGCAGGAAGCTTTGCGCTGGGAGCTGCTCGGAGCTACATGTAGCCTTCTAAATGCAGAACTCCTGGATGAAGTTTTGTTCATTTACGTTGCATTGCAGCTGCAAATCCTTAAAATGGGCTCGGTGAACGAACGTTGACAAAGCGCGCATAACTGAACATGTACACGTATTTCTTTCATAAGAAACTAAGAATTTGGACCAGCACTGAAAATTTCTTAAAATTATCAGATTTTGAGTACTCAGAGTTTCTTACGAGTTTCTTAGAGGTACCATAACAATCTTCATGTTCACTACCCGTGCCCTCGTGAACACTTCAAAACAATATTGTTTGAGCCTTTCCAATGTTTAGACATTACTGAAGTACCTTAACGAGTAATATGATACTGGAAACAAATGAAAGTAAAGTGAAAAGGGTCAAGGATTTCCTTCATCAAAGTAAATAGATTCTTAACTTATATTCTCCCAGTACTGGAGTTTCTTAATTTTTTGGCGATCTGAGAGTTGAGTTTCTTATAAGCAGTTTCTTATAAAAAATACGTGTAGTGAACATTCCATGGTTTCCGCCAATGATAAAATGTGATGCAAATCATATGTTTAAAAATCAAATGTAAGCATTGAGACACAAAACAGACACATAAAAACCGGCCGTATGACTGCGTGAAGTTTCGAAAAAGGGCCTAGCCATGATTTGATATCATGGGAATTTTACAAAGCACCTGCAAACTTTATTTTTTCAGTCTTTATTTTGAAAAAAATTATGGACGCATGACCACGACTCTAACTAAGCGAATAGAATAAAAATGTGATATGAATGATAAACTCGTGCCACATCTCCAAAATAAGCGTGCATGTAGAGTAGCGTCGCCCATTATGGCCGGTCGCCCATTATAGCCGGCTAGCAAGAGAAATCAAATTTCAGGAGACTGATGACTAGTAATAAAATTGTAATTGCGCGGAAAATCTTAGCTGACATCTGTTTTATCATGATTTGACCTTCACTGAAGTTTCAGTTCATTTGCTTTGAAACCCGACGAGATGGTTTGTGCATATCTCTAATTGATTCTTTCAAGTATTGCAAATTTCACGATTCTATTTACATTCCTTCCTTCTTTTTCGTTCGCTCGACACCTTGCGGTTGGACATTTTTGAAATATGCTTTGATTTTTCAGAAGTCCTGTCTCTTGAGAGTAAATCTACAATGAAACCAAAGCAAAGTGACTTCTGATTCAGATTTAAGGTTATGAAGTCTGAGTGCTGCTAATTGCTATTTTCGTCGCCCATTATGCCCATCAGTTTGCCAGAGAAGTTTCAAATCGCTTCAAAATATTAAAATGCAACATTTATTTAAAAAAAACACCAATTTGGGTTAAAATCTTACTCACTAACTTGGCAAATCATCGAAACCCAAAAAAACGCAGCATTATATTAAGTCTATTTTCATTTTAGAAACTATGCCAAAACTCATCCATCCATGCACAAGAGATAAGGCAGGATTTAGAACAACTCGAAGCATGTATTTTAATAGCCAAAACTCGAAGTTTAAGTTAATTCTTATTGATATTTTTGGGTTTAAAGTACCAAATGATAAACAAAGAACAGTAATTAAAGCTGTTTTTCCTATTAAAACTTTTTACCAGAGCTGTGTTTATTGTTTCTCCTGCGGCCATAATGGGCGACGTTAGAAGAAAACGACGTTTTTACCCCCTTCTTTAAAATCTTCTAAAATCAGTATAAAGAGTTTACGTAAGAAATCAATACTCTGTGATCTTTTTCTCCATTAGTTGGTGATATCATCTGGCTATTTGGTTTTTTCATTGATTGCTCTTTTTGGATCTAACTGGGAACTTCGCAACGACATGGGCATAATGGGCGACACCACTCTACCCCTTTTATTTTTCTTTGATAAGAATAGCGTGTTCAATGGAATGCAACGCAAGGATCGATTCCTCAAAAGAAAAACAATATCATAAACAATTGAAGCATCTCAAAGTATAATTCTTTTCAAAAGTAAAACCTAAAAATCGAAATATGAACACAATTTCAAATTCTTTTGCACATTGCCGGTGATATCTGATCATATGGCTAGGCCGTTTATCAAATATGGTTAGGCCGTTTTTAGGTGTACTCTAAATTTCGACTTTGCGAGCTTTGGTAGACGATTCTAAAATGCAAGGTATGTGCATTCAAGTTGAAGATAAACAAATGTAGCTTTGTCTTCGGAAAGTCCCGATATCTTATCGTTTTGTTACTATACCCAATTTAAGCGGGTATTTTTTTGAGACACCCGGTAGATAAAACACAAAATCTCTGCCCCAATTTTAATTATCAATCTCCAATTTCAATTGTAAACCAACGGATGAACAGAAAATCATATTTACTTCACGTCAAACGAAGATGAACTCTTCCTAGTCTATATACTCCAAACGCATCACTTCAGAAAATGAAAATCTATTTAATCAGAAAATCAATTATTTTAGTATTGATATCAACTAGAACAGACAAATATTAGATATTGGATAGGGTATACGGGATTTCCAGGGCAGCCTACAACTTTGTAAGAAGAAACTCATTAAAATTATTTTTAAAATTTTACTCTATAAAATTTTGGTCGGTGGTCGGTGGTAAGTGGTTTTCTTGGTCGGTGGTCGGTGGTAAGTGGTAAGTGGTTTTCTTGGTCGGTGGTCGGTGGTAAGTGGTTTTCTTGGTCGGTGGTAAGTGGTAAGTGGTTTTCTTGGTCGGTGGTAAGTGGTAAGTGGTTTTCTTGGTCGGTGGTCGGTGGCCTTTTTGGTCGGTGGTAAGTGGTTTGTTGGTCGGTGGTAAGTGGTTTATTGGTCGGTGGTAAGTGGTTTTCTCGGTCGGTGGTCGGTGGTCGGTGGCTATCATGGTCGGTGGTAAGTGTGGTAAGTGGACGGTGGTAAGTGTGGTCGGTGGTATGTGGTCGGTGTGGTCGGTGGTAAGTGGTTGTACACCAGGCCGATTGTTTTCACCCACCAGTTGGTAAAGCCAGCCCGACACAGCAAGCCTCGTTGCGCTGACAGTAGTGCGGATTGAACCAATAATGACATCTACTAATTGAAATATAAGAGTTACACAGTGTCAAATGAATGATAAAAACCTTTTAAATCGAAGACAGATATACATTTAAGAATGAAATACCGTAGTATGTCAACTTGTGAATGAAAACAGACTGGAAGATTAATGGGAGCTCGCTGTTCTTGTGGAGAAGAAAGACCAGTTATCTACAGAATTCTTATCTCAATGTCTAGTATTATGAATGCCGCTAATCCCTTTGAAACCAACATTAGGCTATCTGTAAAAGGGGGAACGGGGAACCGGGGAACGGGGAATCGGGGAATCATCGGGGAATCGGGGAATCGGGGAATCTGTAAAAGGGGGAACATGGAAACTACACATTCCACAATTTTCTATATATTTTTTTATGAAACTGCGGCCAACACTGTATACCACAATAGAAAATCTTTTCATTTCCTTTCATGGGCGAGCAAAAATAAATCCAACAAAACAGATTTCATTCGAAATCTGTAAAAGGGGGAATATGAAAACCAAACGTGGAAATTGGAAGTACAACGCATCATATTGAAGATCTTTGCACGCAAATCTCGAATCTGGCATTAGAAAGTTGATATTTCCTATCTAAACGAAAATAACACAGCTTTTCAAAATCTGTAAAAGGGGGAATCTGTAAAAGGGGGAACTTCAGAACTACTAACTATAGAAGCATAATTTTGATACGAACATGATGCTGATGACTTGGTCTTACCAATGGACGCAGCAGAATTTTTAAGAAATTACCTAGGAAAGTATAAAATCGACATCAAATGCCAAATAACTGCTTTACGGCAAGTCTTTGATGCAATTTGTAGAACAATTGCGTGAGTTCGTGTCGAATTCCATGCAATGTCTGGTCTAGTCTATTTCAAATAGAGGTCAAACACTTTCAAAAGAAGCTAAAATGGGGAATTTTGTGAGTCACGTAATTCATGGCATCCCTCCAAGTCAAGGGGGTTGCTTGCAAGATGTCACTTCAGTGATCTGACGGTGAAATCATGGGTGGCAAGACGCCACAGATATTCTTGATTGCCGCAGTTCAGTTCCTTTCGCGGAGGAAAATATTCTTTACCACTACGGACGAGCTAGCGTAATATCTCCTCCACAGAAATGTATTTTCCTCTGTGGTGTCATATATGCTATGCTGAAACATACTGCGATGTTTGACAACTAATGGTGAAATCATGGGTTGTAGGATAAATTTAGGTTCCCGTGAATGAACTAAATTGGTTTCAAATAAATAATATAAATCACCCTTGTATCCTCCTTGTGTTTATCCTTCTCCCCCTTCTGGGGCAGCAAATAAGCTTCTTTCAGGTCTAATACTGCGACATTCACCTTGGCTAGGCTAGGCCCACCTCGTTGTTGAGAACGCACTCGCTCACCTCTCCTTCACATCTTCTGTCCCTGCGTGGCATTGTAGCTAAGAAGGATATTTTGAAACTCGATGCTTTCGCGCTCATTCTCAACAACAAGGTGGGCCTAGCCTAGCCAAGGTGAATGTCGCAGTATTAGACCTGAAAGAAGCTTATTTGCTGCCCCAGAAGGTAATGAGAAGGATAAACACAAGGAGGATACAAGGGTGATTTATATTATCTATTTGAAACCGATTTAGTTCATTCACGGGAACCTAAATTTATCCTACAACCCATGATTTCACCATTAGTTGTCAAACATCGCAGTATGTTTCAGCATAGCATATATGACACCACAGAGGAAAATACATTTCTGTGGAGGAGATATTACGCTAGCTCGTCCGTAGTGGTAAAGGATATTTTCCTCCGCGAAAGGAACTGAACTGCGGCAATCAAGAATATCTGTGGCGTCTTGCCACCCATGATTTCACCGTCAGATCACTGAAGTGAAATCTTGCAAGCAACCCCCTTGACTTGGAGGGATGCCATGAATTACGTGACTCACAAAATTCCCCATTTTAGCTTCTTTTGAAAGTGTTTGACCTCTATTTGAAATAGTCTAGACCAGACATTACATGGAATTCGACACGAACTCACGTAATTGTTCTACAAATTGCATCAAAGACTTGCCGTAAAGCAGTTATTTGGCATTTGATGTCGATTTTATACTTTCCTAGGTAATTTCTTAAAAATTCTGCTGCGTCCATTGGTAAGACCAAGTCATCAGCATCATGTTCGTATCAAAATCATGCTTCTATAGTTAGTAGTTCTGAAGTTCCCCCTTTTACAGATTCCCCCTTTTACAGATTTTGAAAAGCTGCGTTGTTTTCGTTTAGATAGGAAATATCAACTTTCTAATGCCAGATTCGAGATTTGCGTGCAAAGATCTTCAATATGATGCGTTGCACTTCCAATTTCCACGTTTGGTTTTCATATTCCCCCTTTTACAGATTTCGAATGAAATCTGTTTTGTTGGATTTATTTTTGCTCGCCCAAGAAAGGAAATGAAAAGATTTTCTATTGTGGTATACAGTGTTGGCCGCAGTTTCATAAAAAAATATATATAAAATTGTAGAATGTGTAGTTTCCATGTTCCCCCTTTTACAGATTCCCCGATTCCCCGATGATTCCCCGATTCCCCGTTCCCCGGTTCCCCGTTCCCCCTTTTACAGATAGCCATTATGCTTAGAGGTTTGTGTCAGTTTATGCTAAAATGTCAAGTTTGCTATATAAACAAAGGATAATGTGATTAATTAGGTGACAAGAGTTTTAACTCGAAGCAAAATCACTCTGGCTTTTTACTGATTTGTCATCTTTAAAAACAAGAAAAGATGTTCTTAAATTGGATCACAAGGGTGGGTTCCCTGATTCAAAATTTCCAAGAAATTCAAAATTCCCCCTTTATGAAAACGTGTACTACCGGGTGCACCAAAAAGAGGTCAAAAGTTTGCAAAATCGTAGTACTTTTTTCCTTTTTTATATACCTTCAAAAATTTACAATACATGTTACGGATTACTCCACCTACAAACAACTTAACGATACTACAAGAACTATACCATGAGGATACTATGACTACCCCAAGGCATTAAATGAAAAATAAGAGTAAAACTACATACAATTTTATATAAATGCTACGCACAATTAAGAGAACAGGAGAAAAAACAAAAGAAGAAGAACGATAAATACTTTCTCGGAGAATGTCTAACATTAGATGTCAGGTTGGGGCTGTAATAACTCAAAAATATGTCGCAAGAAAAACTCTTTTGGGTACGTGTTTTTTAATATCGTACCTCACATTTGAAATCTAATGCAAGACAGGATTTCCAAACAAATAGAAACGTTACTTTAAGAGAGATTTTCGAGTTCAAGTCACGAGAAAGGTTTTCATCGCCATATAATAATATCTGCGTAAAAGCATCGTTTGAAAGATTGGTGATTTGGACGAATGGCCGTAATAATTCAACAACTGCAGCGAGAAGATCTCTTCGTTGAACATCAAAAGAAGGCCAGGGCAACAAAAAGTGCTCAATATCCTCAATGCCCTCGCTCGTTGGGCATATTGGGTTCACGCTATCCCGAGCATTTTGCTTGCATTTGTGGTGGTTTAACTTGCTGAGACCTACCCTAAGTTGAGCAAGATTTGATGATCCTATTGGATCGTGAATTCCAAAGACAGATTTTGCAGAAGGGCCTATTATTGATGAAAGCTTTTTTTTTTAAATAGAAACGGATGGTGCAAGTCTCAATTAAGGTTCAAGCTTGTTCCATTCGGAGCTCCATCATTTTTCAGCGGATTTTTACGGGGATGGTAGCAAATTTTATTTGAAAATCTGAAGAGCAACATCATATAAAAGTTTGGCGAGAATCTTTTGCCCTTTCGTTGTAATCTTTAGGCAAACGGGGCAAAAATCTTTTTGGACACCCTGTAGAATGATTCAAAGAGGAACCTTGAACGTTCTGCGTTGTTTACTCTACAAGTAATACGAAACAGGAGTTCTCGAAGACCCAGTGATACATTCGTAAAACAATTTGAAGTGACAGCACCATGGTAAAAAGTCAAGGCCAAGGACAAGAAGAGCGTTCATAGAAGACAATCTGATGATCAAATCACTTCATTAAAGAACCTGGCTTTGACTAAGACTGAGGTCTTAGAAATTTCATAAACAGAGTTACCTGGAATTTAATTTGATAAACATCTCAAAGGCGTGGCTAGGAACGTTATTTCAGACGCAAAGACGTTTTTAAAACCTGGACCACACAAGAAAATACAAAATAACGATAGTCAAAACCAAGATTTTGTTGCAAATAGTAATATCTCTCAAAATAATGACTTCTCTATTACCTCAAGAGGATCAGGAGGATTATGCATGATAACACGTATTCAAGTTATCGCTGTAAAAGCTGAACTTTCAGGGAAACTTGATTGTGACCATGATCTTAGACCATTTTATAAATTTATGAAAGTGGTAATCTAGAGTGATTCCTTATAACTTAACGGAATGGATGAGATAAACCAGGTATAATGTAGATACTATTGGGCTATGTTGGCTATCAAACTAAACTTTAACCAACAGAAAGATAGGGTAGCGCGAGAAAGCTATCGCACTGCATTACTAGAATAACTTTATTTGATCGGGGGGGGGGGGGGAATTCCATCCCTCTAGTATATTTTTCTTTACACATTTTTCCATGTATGCAGCAGTCCTCTGAGATTTCTTAACTTTAACTTTATATCATAGAGCAATAAAATGGTAACAATTTGGATATTTTTTAGCGTTGTCTGCATGTTTACCAATCTGTCATACCGCACTCTGTGAAAAAAAACCGGGTGCCCCAAAAAAGTATGCAGATTTGGTTGACTCCAGCGATGTGAACTTAGCTTTAATCAAAGCTAATCACTTTCAAAATGTTCCTCGATAGTTAACTTGAACATAGATACCTCGTTTGTAGGTACTGATGCTTTGAGAGCAGAAATATCACTCTTGAAAGCTCAAATTTGCGTCAAGCTGCAAGCCAGAGCTTTGACCTTTTGGCCTAAGCATAAAAATATTGCTCAAATTTTATCAAGGCTATCGTTGATTTATACGCCGTGCCTGAAGAATTGGCTTGGTCAAAAGGCTAAAGCTCTGGTTTGCGGGAAGAGGCATATTTGAGCTTTCAAGATTTACATGTTTGCTCTCAAAGCACCAATGCTAAAAAACGAGTTACCTATGTCCAAGACAACTATCGAGGAAATTTTTTAGAGTGATTAGACATTTATTGAAGCTAAGTTCACATCGCTGGAGTCAACCAAATGAGTATACATTTTTGGGACACCAGGTACTTTGTATCTCTCTTAATCGTGTTTAATTGGTCCAATTAAGTCTAAATTGTGAATTTATATATGTTCTGATCTACCGGGTGTCCCAAAAAAAAGGTAACAGATTTGATCGGGGCTAGCGATAAGAATTGTTGTCGAATCGATCCCTAATAAGTTTTGAAGTATTCTTTGATAGTTAACTGGAAGATTAATACCTAGTTTATTGATACTTCATTGCTAAGTGATACTACACATGCCGCTCATATGGGCTGGTTTTTCATCTGAAATTCTCTAGATATGGGTCTGTTATTGACCATAATTGTGTTAGATGGGTATTTTTTTCGAAGTTTTCGTACTAATGGGTCCCATGATGATTGTCGGCAGCAAAAACCTGAACAGCTCCTTGTATTTTGCTTCAAGAACAAGAAAGCCAAGAAAGTACGATGTTTTGTTTGGAAAATAACATCGTTTGGTCAAAGCTGAAGAAATTTGAATAGACATGGTGTCTTTAAATCGACAACATTTATACACATGGGTTAGAAATTTCCTGATAATGCTTCAAATGGTTCCTAGTAATAAAATGGTTCCTTTTGTCAAAATCCAGATGCAGGTCGAATGAGGTCACAATGAAGTACCCCCCCCCCCACGGGGATGTAGTAGGACTGTAGGACTAATTATGTGTTGCTTAATTTACGTAATTATTCTTTTATCTAACTGTAGCCTCATTTCTATCTGTATATATAATGTATTGTTTTGTTGTATAATCAGTCAGTCTTTAGCCTCAATCGTACGTGTTTTGGTTTCCGCTCTCACAAGTTTTACTGCTCAAGATAACAGACAAGTCAGACCCTGTTATAAGGACAGGTCTATTAAATCTATCTATCATTCAATGCCTTTATGATATCAAAATAACTTTTAACAACTTCAAACAAAAAGTTGCACCTCTTTCCCGATATATGATGGATGTTTCTTTAAGAGCGAAGTGTTTGTGTCAGCATTCTGCGTGCAGAATGATACTATAAGAGCTCAGCAAAGAAAAAAAAACACGGATTTGTTGTCAATATGAGAAAGCAATAAGATACAAATCGCTTCAAATTTGATTCTATATCCAATTGTTTCTTAATTTTCAATTTGTTTATCAATCTCTTATTCATTCTTGAGTGCTATATCCCAGCCATACCTCTACCTGATTTTTTCATTGCTAATGATTTCTGATTATGCTTCCCACCTCTTCCTCCACGTCCCCTTCCGCCACTTCCCCGGTCCCCTCGCCCTCTATCAGGTCCATGCTCTTTAGTATCTTTCTTCTTCTCTCCTTCTCTTCCGTGGCCACCCCTTCCACCTCTGCTGTTGCCTCTGGAGCTACCACGGGTGCGTGCTCCACCTCTAGATCGGCCTCGAAATGCGCCTCCTCTACTTCCACGACCCCTTGCAGATGGTGCACCGAAGGTCATCTCATCAGGCTGAATTTCCTCCTGAAATAAATTTGATGAACTTCATTTTCAATTTCATCAGACCTAAACGGAGGTAACAAACATTTTTACATAATCTTATATTAAAACAACACCATGTGGGCGATAAAAATGCATTTCCAGTTTGAAAATCCTACTCAAAATGGATAAAACCTGGTTCTTAATTCTATTTGTTATTTTTGCCAAATTTAAAACTCAGAGAGCGTAACAAACCAGCCCAGGGAGACACTCAGCACATATGCATATGGGGGGGGGGTCAGTCCGAGAAATTTTCAGGAAACCCAAAAATATCAGTTTAGCTTCATTACAACACAAAAATATCAGCTCATTTTATACCTTGACACCTGTAAACGAACATAAAAGATCCTGAAACAATGCACATTGAGGCAATGATTGCCTCTAAAGAACCCAGAAATATCATTTTGACAATATTTGATGTCAAAAAATATCAAAAACATAATTTCAGTTTATTTGGACCCAAAAATATAACTTATGGCAATATTCTAAACCAAAAATATTGGACTTACCTCCCCGTATGTGCCGGTGCTGAGTGCCACCCCTGGGCTAACCAGCATATTTGTAGCCCTTGATTACTGTTTCCCACAGCCTCTCCTAGTTGGAGTAAAATTTTTTTGACACCCAAAAATAATGCAAATACTAGCCGTCAAAACCGTGGGTGGAAATAACATGGAAGAAAAAAAAAGGGTGAATATTGTTTCAAAGTCTTCAATATTCTATTGGGGAGAAGATCTTCATCAAAGCAAATTGGGGAAGAGACATCTAATTTTTAACTCAGCTGGAAGATGATTGGAGCATTACTATGAACATTGGGGAAAATTGCTACTAAACACTTATCGTTAGTTAAATAAATGAAATGAAAAAAAAAATGAAATTAATACAGGGTGTCACAAAAACATGTCCACCGTCTGAATGGTCGCTAAGGAGCAGCTATGAATCCGACTCTCCCCCTTTTTACATTTTTCAATAGAAGATGTTTCAACTTTGACTTTCAGACCAAGCATGCGTAACTCTGCTAAGTAGTTGCTGATTTATGAAGCAAATAAGTCAAAATTACCCGGTTGCCTAAAAAATCAGAGGACGGTCGACATTCTCCATTTATGTCAAATTCAGAGAAATTGAGTGAAATAAAGCATCTGGCCCATTTTCATGATTTACATAGGCGCACCAGCTAATCAAAGATTCTAATCCCTCATAGCTTCAATCTTTCTGAGTGGACGAGGAGGGTGAAAAAACTTAGCACCAACCCGAAAATTTTGAATTCATGGTCATGGGGTATTCACTTAAAACCAAAAATTTAGACCTGCCAGAAGAGCTTACAAGATATTAAAAGATTCGATAAGATGAAATCCCTCGGAGTGATAGTTGATGAAAAAGTAAGTTGGGATGAACAGTTTAAGCGCACCAAAGTCTTGCACCTTTAAAAAAATTGAAAGATGCCCTTCCAAAATCCCAACTTTTTAATATATGTCATGCGTTAATTGAGAGTCACCTGCGTTATGCTGATGTTATCTGGGGTACTCTTTCAAAACAAAACTAGCTGCTCTCCAACGCCTTCAAGACCGGACGTATTCAATAATAGCAAACGTAAGAATAAACGATGGTTGGTCAGCATCCTGGTTAAACGTAAAAAATCTTTTCCGTTGTGGTCGGAATGTTATGACCTACAAGAATCAGCAAGAATATGAACAGACTATGCCCTGAAAGCGTTGGGATAAATAACAACCAAGATCTTTTCATTCAACCTACAATACGAGGCACTGTAAAGGTATCCAGATCCCTAGATATAGGAGTGAATTGGCAAAAAAAGGCTTTCATTATGCAACTTTCAACTCATGGAATTATACACCTGCCGAAATTTGCGACCTACTGACACTTGATCGTTTAAAAAAAGTTTTTTCGAATGGATGTTGTAAACAGGGATTAACGCAAAATGCTAAGGTTTCAAACAAATTTTTAGGACATTTTCACAAAAAACAAACAAAAAATTAAATATCTTACCTTTTCTGTATCGGAATCTCCTTCGCTACTACTACTTTCATTTCCACTTGATTCGTCACGTTTTTCAAGAGCTGCAAGGACGTTTGGTTTCACAAAGGATCTACGAAAAGAAGCATGTGTGATAAACCAGGTTGCCAGTCTTCCATGTGAATTGCAAAGAAGAAAATGTATACAAAGTGTAGGGTACGCATGTATTAGGATCAAGCCCTTGCCAAAACCAGAGAAAACCTTGGAAATACCGAGTGTTCCAATAAAAAGTGAAACATTTTACAAAATAAAAAAAAATAGATTATGTCACTGGTCTTTGCATTTTCCTCTCGTGTATTTGTATCAAAGATCAAATACTTTTGACGCATGATTGTTATTTTATTCTTTTGTGTGAGAGACAATGTAACTGCCATGCAAAAACGTGTTTTAAGCAATATAATTCTAAAAAATATCGAGTTTCAGCCAGAAACATATTAGCGTGATTCCACATAAAGGTTCAAGTTTTACAAGATATAAGAACTCCCTCAAGACAAACAACAAATTCATTTTCTACTGAGGGAGGGGGGGGAGGTAAAGGGGGTAAAGTGTAACTTTGCAATCCTTTCTTGAGATTCCTTATAATGCTTCAAAACAAGGTAGCTTGTATAAGCACCAATTACCAAAAACTCAAGCCATTCTTAGACCTCAAGCCATTCTATCACTTTGCAATATGCCTAAGATTAATTTGATCATTGATGCAAACGAACATGAACAAAATTTCGTGATCGGTCAAATTTTCATAATTTTTCAAAAAGTGCCACTTTTTTGGGTAACCCAGTGCGTGTCCATGACTGTGATAACATGTATTCGCTCTTGAACTGTTAGAATTATTGCAGTGACCTTTTCAGCAGACTTGCTCCAAGTCTATTCCGTGGACTATCAGCATTAAAATAATATAATTACTCCTATGGGGGCCTAAGGAACTAAGATGACGCTGCGAAGGAGAAACGAGAAGGGTCCACGGAATAGACTTGGAGAAAGATAAGGCTCAAATCCTTACCGGAAATAAGAACACGCGGATATCATCCAACCTCACGAAAATTAGCCAATGACATTGCCGCTTTGTAACCACTTGAGACAAAATCAGTTGTTTGAGATGAATTTCTAGTATCCTTACGAAAATTGAAGTGGATGCTAAATTATTGCAGTTATCTGAAATATTTTTGGATAAATCAGTTGCAGAGATATCCGTCCAGAGTTGTTTACATGTTAGGGCAAATATCTTATTTGGAGCCGGAGCTACGAGCGTTTACCAGCCAAGGAAAGTTGATCTTATTTCAAAACTTCATATAAGTTGCTAGAAAGGAGATATAGCGATAAAAATTTCACAGAATATGTATATGGCCCTTGGCAATAACCCACATGCATTTGCTTTCCTTAGATCTCAAAATATTTGAAAAATTTTAGTGATTTTCAACAGGAAAGGCATATGGGCCTAAACTTTTCCTGGGTAAAAACCCATTATTGGGCCCGAAATCGGCAAAATATACATCCTCGACCAAGATAATTCACTCACCGTTGACTCCAGCGCCAATTTGAGCTCATTGTCCATTAAATTGGGGCTAACTTCGACAGAAAGCACACAGTTTTGTGCAAATTTGAAGAAGCTTCCATGTTCCATGCATTCTCGACGAGTGTGATATTTCTCCATTGTTTACAAACACACAAGGCAGTCTAGTGTCATAACTCAGGGGTAGTGGTAAAGTGCCATGGCCCTCTTGAACGTTTTGAAAATGGTTTTTTACATTGTTTGAAACATGACACTAATCGTGAAAATTGGTCGATGGTCATTCATTGTGGCTAATCCAAAGCGGGTAAATTTTCTGACAAACTTGGTATTTCAAAAATTAAGAGCAAAATAATCAAATAAAGAGACAATTACCTTCTAGACGTGAGATCCTTCAGTTCATCACGTGAATCCGCATCCATTGCTCCAACATTATGGGAATCGTAAGTATCATCATATTCATCATCGTACTCATCATACAAATGACTATAAGTGACGTCATTGTTAATTTCAGATTGTTCGTATCTATTCAAGTAATCGGCGAAAAATTGTGAGCTACTTTCGTTGTAAAAGATCTCATCCTCTTCTGTTTTGCTCATCCTGTCAGTCTTCTTATAGTAATGACCTTTACAGCGGGGAAAAAATTACATCATATTAGTATCAAACATGCCAAATCCCGTGCCAAATACTGTGTGTGAATAGACGATTGCGCTAAAGATGACGCCGAGGAACTTTTTACCAAGATGCATTGCATTCGAATTACAAATCTTCAGCGATTCTATAGGAATTCGATTAAAGAACGCAATTAATCTTGGTAAAAAATTCCTTGCCGCCATCTTTAGTGCAATCGTCTGTTGTTGAACCGAGTGAGTAAAAAAACGACCCGCATTTTGAAGGCCTTTCGCTGGATATCCAAGCAATAACAGTAGCAAATATTGTTGTTTGATGGCGGACATGTCTAATCAGATTCTAAAGTTTACCTGACTGAAATTGGCCTCTACGACGGATTTAATTGAAAAATCCACTCCAAGAATCTGCCAAAACAGCCCTACATCAGGATCAAATTTCCCTTATATTTCGGCCTTACTGTGATAACTTAAAACAACCTCCCAAGAGAATAACACGTGGCAATGGGTACATGTAATTGTAATTTTACTTCAAGAGCACAAAACTGACAAAATTTTGCCACTTTTGATAGCCAATTCAGAAATAGTCCGGTAGCAGAAAGGGGGTATTACAACCAAGAGAGGTAATTTATGAGACCAGACTATTGTGGTCAATTTTGGGGTGTAGAAATCTCCCTTTGTTTTCCTTTCTTGTAATAATGACACTCCCATGCATTCAAGCATTTTGTCCTCTTGGGAGAATGGTATCCCCTTGAATAAGTTATACATACTAGAAGGAAGAATTTTTGATTCCCCAAAGAGGATAGCACATGCCAAAGCGTTCTCAAATCCTTGCTTTAAGGTAAACACATTATAGATACTCGCTTGCAATTTTAGCATGTTTTTCATGGTTTCTAGAAAGGAAGAATTTTTAGAAAATCCCTTGTAAAATCTTAACGAAGCGACTGATTTCAGCCAGGAAAAATATTAAAAGTTATTGAACATGTTAGCTATTCAACTAGATATTGCAAAATACCATTGCTTATATATTCAGGGAGCAGTAGCCTTTCAAATGCCGGGCCTTTTTATTGAATGACAAGGTAGAATACATTAGCCGTAATTACCTGCAAGCCGCCCATCATTTCCGTCAACTGGGACAGTAGCTCGATTCTTTATGTTCCTCTCGGCATAATTTTTGGCAACGGTATGGTGCTCACGTTCAACTGCTGCCTGACCAACATGTCTGATTTCTCGCAAGAAGGGAGGAATGTTGTCTTCCAATATATTGTTAATGACATCTTGTGAATCACCATTGTAATGTACAATACAGGCGTGAAGGAACGAGTCATTTTCATCTGGAAGCATGCTTTTGACTTGCATTACGATCGATTGGATGAGGTCATTTGACAGAGAGGCCACAGCGCCCTGCAAAGTAAATGGACGGATACATAGCGATCAAGGCTAAGGATGGAACAAAAGGCTAAGGATGGAATAAAAAAGGCCACACAACACTAATTTAGACAGCCGCAACTTCCCTTGCTGCTTTTCAGTCCGTTGAGTTACTTTAAAGCAATAATATAAAAACATCAAATTTCTGTAAATTTAAAATATTACTGGACAATTGTGAGAAGAGCATATCTCGTAAAGGTAAGACAATTAAAACTAGTTGCTTCAAAGACGAGATTACTACATGGTATCAAGTGAGTTCAAAAAAGTAGCAAACACCAAATGAGTGAAAAAAATACTGGTACTATGGCTACAATTGTAGACAAAATCTACCGTGTGTCGCAACAAAATGGCCCATGTTTGGAATGATACCAACATTTGATTTCAAGGCCAATGTCCAAATTTTTCGCAAGCTGATTAACCCTATCTCACATAACAGTTTACCTTATCTCACATAAGAGTTCTGAAGTGGTCAATACCTTTGCTAAATCCTACCTACCACCCCCTCCCTCCCCCCCCTTCTCCTCTGCTATAGTATCTACGATCTTCTAACTTGGTGGTAAGAGCCCTTGATGCAAAAAATTCAGTTCGGTTCATTTTCATTTTCAAAAATCCATGTAATACATTTATAACTCTACACACCTACCTATCTAACAAACAAATACAAATTGAAATCAAATACAACATATAGCATTAAAAAACACAGGATGGTACTTAAAGCTAAATGTAAACAGACTAACTAGGTAGGTATGAAGAGCTATAATGAGATTGGGGGAATTTCTTAAAAGAGGGGCTCCTTAAACAATCAACATTGCGTGATTAAATCAAATTATATTTATTGTTATTGTTATTGTCATTGTTGCTGCTGCATGGCGATGTTAAAACTGTATTGCGATGTTATGCGATGTATTGCGATGTATTGCGATGTTATTTCATTCATTAAAGATATTAAAACTTGAAGATATGATTCACTTAAACATTCTAATATTTGTTTTTAAAGCTATCAATAAACTGTCACCAATCTACTTCCATAACTATTTCACTCCAAACTCTTCTACCCATAGGTTTGGAACTCGTCAGGCCACCAGAGGTGATCTATTCCTTTCTCTAAAAAGGACCACCCTCTATGGACTCAAAACAGTTCAATATTTTGGCTCTAAATTATGGAATACTCTTCCACTTTTCATACGTGTTGCTGGTTCTATTTCAATTTTTCGCTCTAAACTAAAAGCTCATTTCATTGACTCATATGTCTAATTTGAAAAATTGTTGAGGTTCATCTGGTTTTGTTTTATTTATAATGTTTTTAGTTTCTTTGTTTTTATGGGGGGGGGGGGGGCTCTCTCTCGATTAGTTCACCTATTTAGAGAGCTCCTCCTTAATAGGTCTATCCTATATACAATCATTTAATGTAGTCTTTGTATTGTTAAAAATGTAGTTTTAGTAGTGTATTCGTATTTAATTGTATTGTATTGTAATTGTTTAGAATTGTATGTAGGATAGATTGATAATCAAATGAAACTGAAACTGAAACTGAAACTGAAACTGAAACTATGGATGTGCAAAAGTTCTGCTGGATAACTTAATCATTTTTCAAAATTTGGAAGCACGAGTTTTGATGGGAGGCCATAAATATGACCACGTGAAACCTCTTCTTAAAGCTCTGCATTGGTTGCCAGTGGCACAAAGATTAGATTATAAAATTGCATTGTTGACATATAAATGCCTCAATGGATTTGCACCGAAATATCTTGTCGATCACTTGGAAGTTCAGGAAAGCTGCAGAGTAATGAGATCAAATAAGAAAAATAGACTGAAGCTACCAATGACTACCGGGCGAGTCAGAAAAAACGTGGGGGTGTTTGGCGGACTGTGACGTCGCGTTTAGCCACCCGACAGTTGTGAACTAAATTATTTCGAGCAGCCATAAATCTGACTTAGATCATAAACTTTTCCCCATCGAAATCGGTCATGTGATTCATTATTTAAAAAAAGCTTTTCTTCCTAAAACTTTGTATGGGAGTCTTGCAGACTGAGGAAACCTTTAACCAAGCCCCTTCAGCATTTTAGCCTTGCCAAAGCTGCAGGTACACGTGGTTTTATCTGGTGAGCATGAAACAGTTCGGAAATAGTGTTTTCTCCCCTGGGATGCCTTTTCACGTCATAACTTGTCCTGCAAAGAGAATATGTTTGAAAGACAGTAAAAACGCATGCTTCTTTGTGTTGTAAAGAGATTTATTTCAACAAGATCAACGCGATGTTTCATGACAAAAATATTTCATTCTCCCCTGATAATACCACGTGTACCTGCAGCTTTGGCAAGGGTAAAATGCTGAAGGCTCAGCAAATTGAATTTTCACAAATTCAAGCACAATTTTAGGGATACAGTGAACCCAATGTGCCCAACGAATGATGGCATTGAGGATACGGAGCACTTTTTGTTGCTTTGCCCTTCATTCGACATTCAACGACAAGATCTTCTCGCTGGAGTTTCAGAATTGTTGCGACCATTTGTCCAAATCAACGCCCTTCCAAACAATGTTCTGGTTCAATACTTATTGTATGGTAATGAAGAACTTTCTGACGAAGTGAATAAAAATATACTCGAACAGACTCTAAGTTTCATCCACAAAACAGGTCGGCTTGGATAACTTCAAACAATCGTTTTACGCCACACAACCACTATGTACACTTTTCCCCGTATATTTTGTAAGTCTGTTTCACATTTGATGTTAGGCACATCAAGGGTGAATGAAAATTCATCCACACAAAATTGACAGTATTTCGGACCATCGATATTGCGAATCAGAAACCCAGAGCTGACAGCATATGCGCAATGTGTTGGGCGTTGGGGACTCTGGAGGGGGATCAGTAGCGGTAGCAACTGCTGTCGTTGTTGTTCTCTCGTCCGGGGTTCTTATTGCTCAGCATCATACTACTATGCTGGCCTTACATCCAATGTGAAACGGATTCTAGTATTCATCAGTAATTTATCGTATTTTTAGCTTTATGTAGTTGCTTATTTAGTTGCTATTTTTTGCATGTCTTTATGTTAATGTCCACGGGGTAGTCATTGTCTTTTGCTCCTTGTGGTCCCGTCCCTGTAGTGTTGTATAGTCTGTAAAGTAATTAGAAAGTATGGTAGGATGTAGATGTAACATGTATTGTAACATTTTAAATGATTATATAAAAAAAAAGAAAAAAAAAGAGCTGACAGCATAGGCGCAATGTGTTGAGCGTTGGGGACTCTGGAGGGGGATCAGTAGCGGTAGCAACTGCTGTCGTTGTTGTTCTCTCGTCCGGGGTTCCTATTGCTCAGCATCATACCACTATGCTGGCCTGACATCCAATGTGAAACGGATTCTAGTATTTATCAGTAATTTATCGTATTTGTAGCTTTTTGTAGTTGTTTATTTAGTTGCTATTTTTTGCATGTCTTTATGTTAAAGTTCACCAGGTAGTCATTGTCTTTTGCTCCTTGTGGTCCCGTCACTGTAGTGTTGTATAGTCTGTAAAGTAATTAGAAAGTATGGTAGGATGTAGATGTAACATGTATTGTAACATTTTAAATGATTATATAAAAAAAATGCCGAAGGGGCTCTATCAAAGATTTCATAAGTTTGCAAAACTCCCATACAACGTCTTACAAAGAAAATATTTTCTGATTAATATATCAAGTGACCGATTTCGATGGGGAAAGGCTTATGATCTAAGTTAGACCTCTGGCTGCAAGAAAAAATTTAGTTCGTTACAATCGGGTTGCTGAACGCGACGTCACAATCCGCCAAATACCCCACGTTTCTTCTGCCTCACCCGGTAGGACTAAAATAGTTCGGGTCCTCTATAAAGACTGCGAATCATCATTTGAAACATTGCTCGCTCGAAGTGGCAGCAATAGTATACACATGAAAAACATACCGGGTGTCCCAAAAAAAAGGTAACAGATTTGAGTGTGACTAGCGGTAAGAATTTAAGTTGAATCGACCCCTGATAAACAGAGCGGAATAATCTTCTGATTGGCTGAAATCATTCCAAATGCCGCCCTGTTGATTTTATGCAAATTAGCCTCGCGCCATTACAAGTCAATGGAGAAGCTTCGGCCGAGGGGTGCAGGGCTAATTCCCTCGGCGGCATTCATGGGGTACATTCGGCAACCAAAGTGAAAGTTGAAATCTTCGAAGCGAAGGCCAATCCACAAATCTGTCATTTAGATTTTTGATTCATCGCCCCGATTTCAAGAAATTCGACATTTTCTGAAGGTATCGATATTGGCCTAGTCAACAGCAGCCTTTTGGGGAGCCATGATAACTGGAATGTCAATTTTTGCTGCATCCTTTGACTCTGATCCTCCGGTTTGGAGCTAAAACGACAACATGAACATGGTGGCCTAGAAACTCACAAGCCAGAGCATTTGTTGTTTGGGGGGCAAACAAGAGTTTACATGTGGTGGATTCATCAATCTGGATCAGCCTAGATGGCATCGAAATCAAGGACATATTGTGCAAACTAATGCAGGGTGGACAAAGACTGAATCCAAGAACAAACAAACAGGAGACAGAGACTGAGCTCAGTTTTATGCAACAGTTTCCTTTCGTTGTACAACCAAAAATTGACAGGCTCCTTTTTTCATGGATGGAACATCTCCTTTGTCCAGACCAAGAGGCAGAAAAGTCGAAACATGAAAGAAAATTCAAACAGAGAACTCTTAAACTAAGAAAACAATTTATGGCACTGCACTGTATTTAAAGTGCACAACTGATTTTTGCATAATTGAAAGTGGTCTCTGGTGCTTTGAAACTAAGCATGCTTGTTGGACTTTTGGACTAGAAGCTTGTTGGAGGGACACTGTAGATAAAAGGGATCATCCCGGGGGGGGGGGGGTACTTAGTATATTTGTCCGACGGAGATGTGCCGTTTTTAAGGGTATCGCTTTAACCAATTTTTTCTATCACAGGGTATCAAAATGAGGAAATTTTCTAGAGCATTTGTCAAAACATGCCAAAGGGGAATATTCTGCTTGATCGGGTCGTTTTTCGGTCAAATTTCATGTTTTTGAGTATACTTTTCACCAATTTTTTCTAGAACAGGTTATCATTTTGAGCGAAAAATTCTGGAGCAGGGTAAAAAAAATTTTCGTGGGCACACACCCCTGTACAAATTTAAGTCAAGTACCCCCCCCCCCCTCGGGGGATCATGCATCATGTCCGTGCCTCATCAGGAACACTGGTTTGGATGGGAAGCAAGTGCCACTTCTGTCCTTCCCTTGGAGGGGCAAAAGTGCCATTTTATTCATTGAAACTATGTTTTTCTTTGAAAATGTCAAATACAATATAATGGAAATCGTGAATTTACCTGCAAAGTCAAATTATGCTATTATTTTCTCTGGCTTTGCAATTTTTGGTCACATATTGGATTGTCGGATACAATGTAGGCTATTTATAATCCTATGAGATCTCCTCTTTTAACTCAGCTTATTCATTTTAAGATGTGATTTTCAATGGACAATGAAGGGATCTCATGGATCACAGGGAAGTTTGCTCATAAAATGCAGGAGCAAAAATCACTTGCAATAGTAAAGTGATGGAAATTTTGCTGAACAAATATACAATATATATTGAAATAGTTATTGTTTGGTTGGCAAAATTTTCACTCCTGCTTTGTAAAATTGGACTTCAGTAAACCTTTTAGATACATCTTTATACAAGAGGTTTGACTGAGTGACATTGGAGCTTCTATCTCTATTGTATACATCTGAAAATTCTTTAAAAATTTATAAGAAAGGAACTGCAAGCTGACATTTCGTTTCACATGAGTCAACACATTTTGAAATAATTTCTTGTTGTGTGCACTTGCTGTTTGCCAAGAGATTGTCAAATTCTGATCACAAGAACATCCACCCATAAAAGAATGGTACCCCATGTCACAGAAAGCATAAAAACAGGAAACATGCTTTGAAAATGTGGTGTTCATTGCATACCTTGTGTACATCTACATCCTTACAAAGTCAAGAGGGTTTCACAACTCTTGACACAGATATGAATTCTTGAAAGATTTGAATTTTGAATAATAATCTGCAAGGACTATCTTATGTAACACAAACTGTGCTTTCAACAAAGCAGAATTATGCTTTTGGGGGTACATTTCTTGCACCAAGTCATCAACTGTTTCATCAATGTCAGTATGTCTTCACGATAAAAATATATCAGGTGTCACAAGAGCAGACATACCACTACAAATTGAAGGATCTAATTCTTTTCATTTCCATTCTATTAGAATTTACAACTTATGCGCCAGATGATTATACACATATTTTTTTATTTAAGAAACTCAACTCTCAGATTGTCAAAAAATTAAGAAACTCCAGTACTGTGAAAAGATAACTTAGGAAACTATTTATTTTGAAAAAAAAACCTTTACAAGAATTTATACTTTCTTTTCACTCATTTTGTGAATCATATTACTTGGAAGGTACTTGAATGATGCCTAAACCAGTGGCAGACACCTGGGGGGGGTGAGGGGGGTGCGATCGCCCCCCAATGTTGGCTAGAACAAAGATCTTTTGTTCAAAAACAATAGAAACAAACAATGCTTTTTAACCGAAACAATAGCATGGCCCCCCAACATTTGGCAAAGTGTCCGCCACTGGCCTAAACATTATAGCAAGGCTTGAAAAGACCTTCTTTTGAAATGCTCACGAGGGAGCAGGTAGAGAACATGAAGATTGTTATGGAACCAGAAACTCGTAAGAAACTGTAAGTACTCAAAATCTGATAATTTTAAGAAACTTTCAGTACTGGCCAAAATTCTTAGTTTTTTTATAAAAAAGATACGTCTATATTCATTGCTGCAAATATTTGCTACTGTAATCTTAGGTTTTCCTTGAAAAAACCTCACTTTTCTTGCAAAATTACAAACAAGCATGTTTTCTTGGGTAAACCTAGTTTTCGTCGTAAACCTACTGATTAACCTGGTTTCCTTGAGTAAAGTACATTTTGGAAAAGAAGAAAAGGTTTTTGACAATGAGAGTCGTAAGCATGGGGGAAGAAATGGATTTCTGCCTGATTATGGCTGATTTTTGTAAAAATTTTCCAACATTGGGGGGCTATAATACCCCCCCCCCCAACCCCCATGTCTCCTACACCTATGGTGAAAGCATTTATGAGCTTCATACAGCTATATAATTGCTATTCAGAGATTCAGATTTAGTGATTCAGATTCAGTGATCCAATACAAAGATTCAGTTTCATGGACACTTGACACAGACAAACACATTTCCCAGAACTCTTCCTGTATTTTGCAGGAATCATTGTGTTTGCTCAGGAAATCCCTTTGATAACCTAACCCCACACAAATAGTTTGCTGCTGGGCTGCATTCCATATATTTAACACCAGACATTTCTATAATGAAGTTACAGTTTTCCATTTATCCTTCAATTCTTTTTCCAAAAAGTTTGCCTGTGGAATTTACATGGAATGCACCATAATTTTACAGCTGTTGAAATCTCGTTTCTCTTCCACATTATCAGAAGGAATTTCAGAGGTGCCTGTATTTGTTCATGGATTTTCATCAACAGTTCACTCTGCATTAGTTTGCACAATGTGTCCTTGATTTCGATGCCATCTAGGCTGATCCAGATTGATGAATCCACCACATGTAAACTCTTGTTTGCCCCCCAAACGACAAATGCTCTGGCTTGTGAGTTTCTAGGCCACCATGTTGTCGCTTTAGCTCCAAACCGGAGGATCAGAGTCAAAGGATGCAGCAAAAATTGACATTCCAGTTATCATGGCTCCCCAAAAGGCTGCTGTTGACTAGGCCAATATCGATACCTTCAGAAAATGTCGAATTTCTTGAAATCGGGGCGATGAATCAAAAATCTAAATGACAGATTTGTGGATTGGCCTTCGCTTCGAAGATTTCAACTTTCACTTTTGTTGCCGAATGTACCCCATGAATGCCGCCGAGGGAATTAGCCATGCACCCCTCGGCCGCAGCTTCTCCATTGACTTGTAATGGCGCGAGGCTAATTTGCATAAAATCAACAGGGCGGCATTTGGAATGATTTCAGCCAATCAGAAGATTATTCCGCTCTGTTCCCCTGATAAGTTTTGAAGTACTCTTAGATAGTTAACTTGAAGATTGATACCTTATTTGTTGATATTGGTGCATCAAGAGTTGGAATATTAATCTTGAAAGTCCAAATTTGCCTCCCACTCCAAACCAGAGCTTTTGGGATTTGGCCTAAGCTGTTAACTCGCTGTGCTGTGGAATCTCCTCAATCATAGCCAAGTACAAACAAGAAACCTCGTGCTTAGGAACACATTTTAGTGGAAATCTGACTCTGAACTTTACAATCAGATTCAAGAATTTAGCCCCGAAGAGACCCCTTTCTTGATTCTACAAAAACTTTAAATTATACCTGCCTGAGAAAAGTTATTCATCCGCGAAATAAGTCCCGTAGGCTTTCTTAGACCATCTTGCAATCTTTATTGCTTGAATGAAATGTTTTTTGCATCATCTCTCACGAAATTATTACGAAACAAGCAATCGTATATGCCCAAGGGAACATGAAAAATGCTCATTCGTGCTTGGCTTGGTGTACTTTTGTAAATGCATTTTGACTGGAGAAAAATATTCCTTGTTCAAACGGTTACCCAAAGGACCGATCCTTGTCCAAAAATGTCTTTGACTGAGGAGATTCCCCTAACCAGCGCGTTAGCAGTTTAGGCCAAAACCCAAAAGCTCTGGTTTGTAGATGGACGCAAATTTTGCCTTTCGAGATTAATATTTCAACTCTCGATGCGCCAATATCAACAAACGAGGTATTAATCTTCAAGTTAACTATCGAAGAGTACTTCAAAACTTATTTGGGATCGATTCGACTTATACTCTCATCGCTAGTTCCCATCAAATCTGTTACCTTTTTTTGGGACACCCGGTACAGAAACTGATGACAGAAATTTAAAAGTCCATGAATCACTTGAACCCTTCACTTGTATGGGAATTTCACGAAGAAACCCACAGCATACAATCTAAGAATACAAAACTTGTGCAAGCTGCCAACAAATAAGACAGTTGGCTTTGGAATCGAATCATTATCTTTTCGAGGTAGTTTCCTATGGAATACTCTTGATGACAGTAGCAAACAAGAACCAACACTGTCGCGTTTCAAAAAGAGGATCAAAGACTGGACTCCAGATAGATGCAGCTGTAAAATATATCGCTGATTAAAAAAACGTTCTTGTTCTATCTTGTATATGTTATGTTTGTATATAGCTGGTTTGAATTAGGATTATATTAATACTACTGTAAATATCAACTTTAAATATTGATATTGATTGATTGATATGCTGCTCCTGCAGTTTGAAACTCTTTACCGGACAATATAAAGAATACAATTGATGAAGAATACAGAACATTCCAACAAGTACACAACATTTGACGAGTTAGAATGAAACGAATAGTCTATCCTTTATACCCGGCTATCGACGTCAGAATGAACATGTTAACTGTTACCCATGACATTACGCACTTGACACCGACATTTATCACAATGAGAACATCTCCCTTCCCTTGTTATCGGTCCTCCCATTTCCCTCATTACTGAGCCTAGCCCTAACAAGTATATCCTTAATTAAGGTTCTTACATCTCCTAAATGCTGTTAAAGGTGGCTCAGGAAACCCCTCCGTATGCTCCTCCGAATTTGTGAGCATATGATGGAGTCTCTCGGCAACCTTCCTCAAACTTTGAGCGTTGGATGCTTTCTGTTAACACTAGTGAGACCTTTTCTCCCCTCCCTTGGCTGTTGGTCCTATTTCCCGCATTTGCTAAAACAGTCGTTCCATCCAGCCTGCGTACCCTGTCTATTTACTCGTTCACTAAAGACTGTCCTTGAGCCATCCGGGTAACTCGCCCACCCTCTTCTTAAATTGGTAACATATCCTACGAAACCTAAGAGCCTGGCCATCGGGATCGCTTTCTTTATGTGCCAGGGGTGACACGGTTTTTTATGCCAGTACTGATGTATATCTGTTGGCTTGCAAAACAAGTCTGTCGAAAGGACTCCCCCTCCCACACGCTAAGCTGAACATTTAAAAAAACAAACAATAGTTTTTTATTCTCATAAAATTTACAATAACAAACAATTACAACATTACAAAACAACGGCGAAGGGAGCATGGAAATACATAAAAAACCTAAAGCCTACACTTAACATAGCGACAAATATTACAAAACTACGAAAATGACTACAGTGGTGTCGTCCATTGTGTCCATGTTGTCGCAAATTTGAATTTTTCCTCAAAAAGTATAATCAAAAAGCAAACTAGCTAGTATACTTGCTAATCGGCCGTAATGGGCGACCGGGCACAACAGACGACGCCACTCTAAACATAAAGGAGGAAAGGTTTACGCGAGAGAGTTAGAGCATAAGCATCAGATCCTCAAAAAGACCACACGAAACTGTGCATCTCCCCAAAGACCCAACGCCCATGCTCGTTTTAGCAATTTATTGGAAGCGTTCTGAGGCCTTAATATATTTCAATGTCGCCTCAAGAATTTTTGTATTTGAATCAAAAGGTACTTGTTCGTGGCCATAAAGGAGTATTTGCAATAGTTCTTGGTTTGAAAAGTTTGATAGGCCATGAGGCCGTAATATTGCATTAACTAGTTTGTAAGTAAACTTATTCGTTTCGTGGCTACTGTTGAGATGATTGATGAAAGAGTTCAGCTTTTTCCCTGTGCATCCCGAAAAAGAAATATCATGGGTGAATCTCATCCAGATGAGGGGTTGTCAGGTGAAATATGCCAAACGAAGTATGCCAAACTAAAAGTAGAAATATCAAGAACGTGGGGATGCTTTGCAGCAACAGTTACAGTTGTACCCGTTGTTATGGGAGTATTTAGACTTGCTCCAAGTCTGTTTTGTCAACTGTAATAAGTCTACCGGAAAGTATATTACTAAACAGACTTGTTGAACTGCGGCCCTCATGAATAATTAATGAGTAATTTGATCCGAAGCGTCCCACATTTGGGACGCTGTCGGTACTTCTGATGTGGATTTCAGCCAATCATTGAGCTCTTAGAAACAAAAGAATACAATAGGCAAGCCACACTGAAGAGGAGATCGGGGTGTTGTGTTGCACGTTGCGCACTTCTGCTCACTGACTGAGCAATGATCAACAGCTCCACAGCAGAAGTTTAAATTTTGCAACGGAGAGCAATCGAGGCTTTGAAGACAGTTTTAAAAAACATCGAATTAACTATGGAAGAGCTGCGATCCTATCAAGTGGATGCTCTATGAGGATAAATGCACGGTCGCAATATGCTTGTAGCACGGTGAACTGGCTTTGGCAAATCGCTTTGCATATCATCACCAAAATTCTAAATGTTTGCACAAAGCTGCGAAGACAGTAAATGCCATGGGAAGTTTTTAAAGGTACTGCCAGTAAGGGATGGACAATTCCTCGTGCAAACAAGCACAGACTGGGGCCTAACAATCTACACATTCGCTCTTTATTGCCCTTATGACCAGAGCTTGGGAGAGTAGAAGAAAGAGCAACTTGTGAAAAAGACATGACCAATTGCAAGAAAAAAAACTCTGCAGTTTTTTAGTTATATAACCTGTGATATCTTTTCGATGAAAGATCAAATGCAGTCACCGACCCGACTGGAGGCAAAAGGATATATTGTATTGGTCATAGGCCTATGCTACTGCAAAATCTCAGGCATTTTCAATAGAAATTGATAGGAAATCCTGCAAAACAAAAATTAGGAAACGCCGAGGCTCTACTCTTTAAACATTTTAACATCAAATGTTTTTAGTGATTCAGCCTACTCTCAAGTTACAAATAGTTTTCCATAAGGAACAAGAGATAAAAGTACCGAAAGTACTTCAGTAAAATCTCACCCCTCCCTCAACATTTTCTCCTGGGATTTAGATGAATTATACAGTACATACTCTGTTATTCGACACTCTGTTATTCAATCTTCAAGTGATACTCTGTCATTCGATCTTCACAACATGTCGCTGCGTGCCGTCATCTTTCGTCAGCTTCCGTTTTTGAACGCAACCCCCTGTTTTTTTCAGTTGACCACAAGAGATTAGCTATCTCATTAATTATTCATGAGGTCCGGAGATATACAAGTCTATTTCGCTTTTCACTTTTCCCTTCAATTTTCTTTGACGAAATTTTTTTTGACGAAATAGACTTGGGGCAAGTCTAGGGAGTATTAGGATAAATCCCAAAAAGCTGACTTTCTTCTTGGAGCAATTGGACATTCGGACAGACATGGGAGTACTCAAAAAATCTGCCAACCTTGGAAAACGCGAATTCTTAGGAAAGTACTGTTTGTCTATGGCTTTTTGTTAGCGCTTGACAGTCTGAGGCCCCGTCCACACGTAAACGTTTACGTTCGTAAACGCATACATTGGTATACGTTTACACCTTGCGTCCACACGTAAACGGCGTTTCAGGTTACCCTAAACGCATACATTCGAAAACGCTTTCCAAAGTGGATACTTTTGAAAACGCTGTTTTCCCGTTTACATGTGGACGGTCGTAAACGCATACTTTCGTAAACGATGGCGTCATAGACATTGTCTTCATCCATCGCTTTCAGTTGTTTTGAAAACACTGTTTTCGCGTTTACATGTGGACGATCGTAAACGCATACTTTTGTAAACGGTAACATCACATCCACAATGCTCATTAATCGTTTTTAATTGCTTTGGCGTTTCAGTGTGGACGGAAATCAATCTATGCGTTTACAAACGTAAACGTATACGTGTGGACGGGGCCTGACTAAAGAGGGATCAGTATTTAAGAGCAATATTGTGTAATCAAATAATAATAATGATAGGATAGTAGAATTGCAAAAGACTGTGTTGCTATATCCTCTACCAGAATCATCCGACAGATGCCTGAGATTTGAGGAACTTGTTGTTACCAAAGCTCAAGAACGTCAATCTACTGATCAATTTACATTAAACGACAGCATCTGAAATCAGTGTGTAACAGAGACAATAGTAATAACGTCTCTTATATGAAAATCATCAACCAGTGTTCTCTTGTTTCTTGTCTTGTTTCAAATAACACTTTTCTTTTCAATCAACCCCGTCGACCAAACATATCACGAAGAAATTGAGCGACATTTCATAAAAAAGTTTCGCCCACAACAAGATCGAGATTGATAAAATAAAAGTCAATGGAACTTCACAGGAATGGAGCATGACGAGTCTGCGTGAACAAACGAAACTAGTCGCGTGATATAAACAATATTAGCGTTATATCTCAACCAGTTAGTTGTCATCTCTGTGTTTCGACTTCTATATACATATTTGCTGTCGTTTTATCGTCGTGCTGCAGTTTTTGGATCTAGAAATTAAGTTTTACGGTGCTTCGATAAAGAGTATGGCATTTCAAATTATTTTGTACTATTCAATTCACGACATCAAATATTTTCATCTCTAGAGGTACTAGACTAATTGAAAAAAGAGATGAAACAGAAATATCATTTGTATGAGTAATAACGGAGTTTGGTAATTCTTAGTGGCACAACAGTCACCTGAAAACAAGTAAGTATGCAAATTAATAATGTCTATAATGAAATCAAGCGAAATCAGAATCATAAAATTGGAATCATATCTACCGAACCAGAAATAAAACATACCTGTTCCTCTGGAGATGTTGCTCCATTCTCTTGCCCTTGGTCTAGATGTAGACTGCCAATGATTTGCTGAATATATTGAATCGTGTCTTCATGTCCAGTGAGATTTCTCAAGTCAATTCGTTTCAGTTCTTCACTCAATTTGTAATGCTTCTCGTAATGAATAATGAATCTGTAAAAGTAAAAACCGTCTTCTCAAGACTTACTAAAAGGAAAAACAACTCACCTGCCAGACCCGTGGATGAAAGGTGAAATTTCACCTCCCTGAAGAATCCTCATATGCAAGGCAGCGGAGGGGATCTAAGGCCTGGGTCAGAATGAAAAATGCTGGGCCTTAGAAAGCCTTGTTTCTCTATAGTTTCATTACGCTAACCCTATCTCACCTGGGGGTAGGGGGAGGTGGATTCTACCCAAAACCAAATTTTTGTTTGCCAATGCTAAAATGTGGAAAGCAGAATTCCAGGATTCTGTTACTTTGACTTTACATCTGTACTGCATCGAATGAAGAAACTTTCAAGATACCAAATATACCACTGTAACCATAAAAATTGTATAATTCTTCTTAATTTTTGCAGATATTAATCTTAAATATCTTCCATGTTATGCTTAAACATATACTTGTTAACATCCAACTCAATTTGCCACAAAAAGTGTCAATTTAGTGCCTCGCTTTATCGTTATAATCATGCCACTGATACTCATGAAATCATAAATTAAGTTCTTTTAATTGTAATAGCAACAGGAAAAATAGAGTTAATATGATTTAATCATGTGATTTTGATTGTTTGCATCGAGGACCACCCAATTACCAAATTAAAATATCACAGCTACCATAACAGCGAAGAAAAAGAAGGGACTGGAATCCACACCCTCAGGTACCGGTTCAAAACTCAAAGGTGAGATAAGGTTGAGGTTGTTCCTGACTTTGCGTGTTAGTGTTGCATCTACTAAAGATCATTCACATAGCTCAAATTCATAAAGAACTTTCTTTGCTCTATCATTGGTTAACACAAACTTTGCTCTGCTAGCATCAATTTCCATAGAATTTGACATTGCAGAAAAACTTGACTGCTTATAACACAATATAATGGAGCTATCACTGTCTCGGTTTCTTCTAGATTTTTAATGCATTGTGAAATTTAGAGAAAATATTGACATGCCCTCTTTGAGTACATCCTCTGGTCTAGAGACTCGCATTTGAGACATACTTTGGAAAGCTAAGTTATCATTTATAGACCCCTATTGCAACGGGCCACGGGGTTTGACCCTCCTGACTCCCCTCTGCTTAGCCCTGCTATATGACAAATTCAACGCCACTGGTGGTAAGATCTCACCTCACCAGACGTGGAATCTTACCAAGGTGAGGTGAAATGTTTCCATAAAATGAAAGCACCATTGGTATGGGAAAGTGAAACAGTTAATTGTTTGATTCTTACTAGTCAATTCGTTCTGATTCCTATCTCGCCTCCCAGCATTGGGTCCAACAGGTGACGTGGCCATCCCATATGAATAGTGGCTGAAATTTACGAATGTGAAAAGGACATGCAACTGAAATTTACCTTGTATGACCGCCCTGGGCCTAGCATGTGAGGTGTGTTCATCATATAAACATGCCCTTACATATCTGAATAAGAGTACAATATAATCCTGATATAGTATATTTCAAGGGCCTGCTCATTCGGTTTGTTTCACAAGGTGGCGAATCAGCAAAATGTTTGAAGTACGTAGCTTTTAAATATTTCATGAGATTTCAACAGATTCATACTATTTGTGTAGCCAACACGTCAACATAGACGAGAAAATTTAGCTTCTCAAAATTTGTATATTCGTTTCCATGTTACAAGTGACTTTTTGACAATTTTTCAACTTAAAATCCTTCACAGCAGATCTAAAACCCTTGACCAAATTTGGGAGCAATCCAGCCCCATGATAACAAAACATATACACGGGGAAACAGTCATTTGACATAAATAAATCAAATTTGTTTTGCTAAAAAAAGTATTGCATAGTGTAGCACAAGGAAGTACCTTGATTCTGCAAGAAGAAGTGAAACAACATTGAGGTATTCTTCACAGATTCGTTGATCGCATAATGCTGCAAGACTGCAAGACAACACAATAATTGAAATAACGATTTTCAGAAGAATCATTTGTGCAGATCAGCTACCTTAAATCATCTTAATGAAAGGTGACTAAATGCTCGAAAAAACAAAGCGACTTGCCTTCCCAATAATCGATTTCACATCTCTGAGAGCATTAAATAAAATCAAAATAATCAGAGAAGGTAAAGCATAATGGCTGGCTGCACAGAAGGTGTGGAATCTTTTATTTGGGCTGCCATATCACTTTGTTTTAATCAGACCTGCACGCGAGTAAGAATAAATCAGTGAACATTTGATGTATATCAGCCACGTCGGTGTTATTTGAGAGCTGAGACAAACAATTTCAAATACATATCACGAATTACGATTTGCTTAAAATTGTTGACTGTGAGCTTGCAGCTACTTTCATCATAAAAACAAGTGAATTAGTAGTTTTATAGTGGGCAGCACTTTACATGAAAATTAATTTAGCCCCTTTGTAGTTATGACTGTTTTCTACACATTCCACCAAAATCTTACATTTAGCATGTCATTTAGACACTGATCACGAATTACGATTTAATATAAAACTTGTTGGCTATGGTGAGCTTGCAGCTAGATCTACTAATATGTTGTGCCATTAGCAGTTTTCATATATTTCACTCATTACTATCATCTAGTATATGATCTAGCAGTTGATTATGGTTTTACATGTTTTAAACCTGTTTTTAAAGATATCAAGAATCAAGATTTTATCAAAAGCATATTCAGTATGTGACATTGTAGCTAATATGACGATTTTTGGAATTCTAATTGAAGTTAAAAAAATGAACGCGCATTTTCTTGTTTATTGCAGATTTATCATTATGCCCCCTCCCCAACCAAACCTTGATATACAACGCTTTAATTATAGAAGTCAGAATGCTGGTACCAACTGGTTTTTTCTAAAAAAAATTAATGCTCTACAAGGTTCTACAAATTTCCTTTTAATTAGATGAGTCATGTGACCACAGAATGCTCTTATTTGGAGAGATGTCACAAAGGAAAGCGCTAAATTGCGTCTATTTTGGTCAATCCTTGTTCAATTTTGTTTTAATTAGAGCCATTGAATTGCTCTAATTAACAGCTTTCATATGATCGCCCTATTACGATCACTGAACAAGAAACATTGAGTTAACTACTTGACCTAAGAACATTTTATCAGAAAAGTTATTGCTATTGAATTATTCCTAATTTCATAGTTTTGTAAATATCTGTTTAGAGAGTTGGAGTAAATGTTTTGACTGTGGTTCTGGTGAACAGTAGCAGAGGAACAAGAGGCAATATAATGGCTGCAAGGAAACATGAAGGGGGAAAATGGCGTCTACATACGATTCCATCACAGGTAGGCCTTTTTCAGCTTCCCATATCGCTGGATTCACATGCCAGAAAAAGTAAACAACGTCTGAACTTGAACCTCATGGCGACAGCAAAGCATTGAGCTTTTATTTAATTGTAGGACCCATTCCCCTTGTAAGCAAACTTGTAAAAATCGCGAGATTGTACACAAAAAGCAGCCAGTGATCGGAACAGGGCGATGGGGCTCTAAATAGTTTGTTAAATTTTATTTTATTTATTGTTTCAGCCTCCCCATAAATCTACTAATTGCCAAATTGGATGCTTATGGAGTTGGTATAAATTCAGTCAAATTATTAAGAAGCTATCTCACAAACAGAAAAAAAATGGTGAAGGTAAATGGGTACTTTAGTTCATGGGGGCCACTTAGTCAAGGAGTACCTCAAGGTTCAATACTTGGACCATTGCTCTTCAACCTCTTTATTAATGATATCTTTCTGTTCATCCAGGAGGGTTCCCTATGTAATTTCGCAGATGATAACACAATTTCGATTTCTGCTGAGAATGCTGATGATCTCTATAGACTAGTGCAACTTAACACCAATAAATGCATTGACTGGTTCAATTCAAATCATATGACAACCAACCCATCTAAATTTCAGTCAATGATTGTTGGCAAAAATGATAACCAAATTGAAGAATTTCAAATAAACAATAATTTCAAAATAAACGTGAGAAATGAAGTAACTCTACTTGGAATTCAAATTGACCAACAAAACTAAATAAGGTGTTATTATAAAATTGTTTTTAGACATATGACGTCATATAAATGTTGAATAGGTGTGTAAAAAGTTAAAATTAATATGCTAATTTGTGAGAAAATATTCTACTTTTATACATTCCATTTCAAAACTTACGATACGTATTACTTATTACACAACTTACAAAATACTATACCCTACCACTAGAACAATACCATTTGGAGCGAAAAACCACGTATATCGTTTATGTCAACCTGCATCAAGATTAGGGAAACCTCTCGCTTGTGTCATTGAAATGCTGAAACAAAGGATGAATAGAAACGTGCCATTCATGATCAAAGATCCCTTTCTATTTGTGTATCAGACTACATGAAAAATAATATCGCTACCACATTAAAGACAAAAACAGACAACAATACAAGAAAGGAAACTTCCGTATCTCCTGTCATTGTTTGGGTTTGCTAATGGGATTTCAAAGTGGCATTATTCTAAAAAAGTCAGAATGCTCGTGAAGCGTGTAATTCTACAGTAAAACCCTAGAGATTAATAGAGCTACTATCAACGGAAAAAGAAAGCTTTTTGCAGATTTCCAGTGCGTTTTTTTTTCAAAATTGAAAGCATAAAGTTAATCGTCTTCAGACGTCAGATTCATTATTATTGTCATCATTTCCGGAGCTATCAAGGGTTTTCGTAATAAGTTGTTTGTTATTTAAAGAGCAAAACCTAAAAGAAAAAGCTAGCAAACACAAAATCCTAACATATTCAACAAATCCTAGCATTGTGACCTCTCGAGGGCTTAGGGGGCTGATACAGGCCCCCCCCCCCCGGCAAACTCTCACCTTGTGCATGCGAAAGGTGGTTCTTAAAAGAAGTTTTGTGCTTATAGCCAAAGAAGAAGGCTAAATCTAAAGATCTGCCAGGCGGATTTTGTTTATTTGATTCAGAAGCCGAACAGAGGGTATTGGAATTCTCGCGCATTTTGGGCTAAAAGGAAACGATTACCACACAGCTCTTGAATCAAGTAAACACAATCCGCCAGGCAGATCTTCAAATAAAAACAATCCGCCAGTTATATAAAAGCAAATAAGTTACCATCTTTCGCTTGCACAAGGCGAGAGTTTGCCCTACTGGTTTTGGGGCAACATTTTCGGCTTTGTTTGTTTGTTCTGAATTGCTGGCTGAGAGAATTTCCTTTGTCTACAGTCGCTAATCCCTTTGAATTGAGGTGTCAATTAAAGCAACTGATGCTATTGTGCTACAAGATCTGTCCTCGTTGGCACCGTCGGTAAATTGAAATAAGTAAACGCTGGAGCCCAAGGGTTGGCTGCCTCATATATTTTTTATGTGTAGTTGCCGAAAATATAATTTGTTTCACTTTAATTGTTCTATATTTGATAATGTCCTCATGTCCTCATGTGTTGGGCTAAAAATAGCAAAAACTAGTGACTTTACATATTTGTTTTTAATTTTCTCAAAAGAGATAACATAACTACTTTTGAGCCATTTTGCAGACCCCAAAAATTACATTGTCATCAAATTATGAACTCTGTAAACTTATGGCTATTCCCAAAATTCATTGTATCAATGACGTCATCAGTGATGTCATAACTGAAAAACATACCAAAATTAATCTATAGTGAAAATTTGGCTCCACTATCTTACTTAAGTCAACAGTAATCTTAGATTGAATCTATCAGGGTTTGAGAATAAAATTTACAATTTCAGAACTACCATCTGCGAAAATAGTTATATTTCAAAAACAAACTGAGATATTTTGATCACATTTGCGGCAAAGATGTTAGATACATAGTTAAGAAAGTCAATAAACTAAAAAGCTCAGGATTTAACGGAAAAAATAGCAATGGAACACTGAGAGGGGGTGCCTCTTCCCCTGGCCCAGATACAGTAGATAGGGTTACGATTTTGTACTCTCGTTGCTGATTTTGACAGTACTAAGGGCGGGATCAAAATTGGTTCTAAATATTTGGATACAAACCTCGTTCCACTTTCGTCAAAAAAGCAATTCTGCAGAATCACGTGGCATACATGAAGAAAACATTTCCTAGATCGCTTGAAATAAATTTGCATTTCCGGTTTCCAATCAAGCTTAGATATTTCTTTTAAATGAGGTACGAGTTTATCGATGAGGGACGCAAACCTAGAGAGGAATACAGACACAAAATAAAAATCAATGGACTGACACAGAAAACCACACAACACCAGGCCAGACCACACCGCACCCAATCTCGTTCCCAGGGTGTTCTGACGTCATACGCTGGTGACGAAGCCGAATGAACACCCTGGTACACATGGAAGAAATTTGCTCAATATAAGGGCAAATAATAGAATAATAGAAATTAATTGAATGATTATCGCTAAGGAAACGTGTATTATGTTTGAATTTACAGTTGGGTAATGGTTCAAAAGGTAAATGATTTAGAATATTGAGTTACTCTCCTCCGCCGGTTTCTAGCTCCTGAGTCCAAGGCTATTGGCTCCGTAATTCTGTAGACCATGGTTCCGTGGTCCGTAATATTGAGTTCTGCATTGTCAGAAATAAACCTTTGTCGTCCATTGACGTAGTTAGGTAGTTCAGTAGGTAGGAATAACTCATTATCTTGTGTTGGAGAACTTTTGGTCGTTGTTCGTTGGATAAATGCTCACAAGCCGCGAGCTCGGGAACCGCAGCCGTGAGCTGGTCCGTCTACA
The DNA here is from genome assembly GCA_039566865.1 of Aurelia coerulea. NCBI lineage: Eukaryota > Metazoa > Cnidaria > Scyphozoa > Semaeostomeae > Ulmaridae > Aurelia > Aurelia coerulea. Next base: position 8,040,727 of record CM076960.1, on the reverse strand, counting down.
TAGCCAAACGGCAGCAGGCAGACAGACAGCTGGCAGACAGGCTAATTTCGCTCGCTGACTGAAGCAGAATAGTTAGGCTGCCTTCGGCAGCAATAACGTAATCCAATACATAGCCTTGGAAATCTTCTTTTGCCTTTATGTCCTCTAATGCGGGAAAATTTTGAGACAATGTTGAATAATTAATGGCACTATTCGCTTGGAAGACATGCTATTAGGTAGTTCAGTAGGTAGGAAGAACTCATTATCTTTGTTAGGTAGTTCAGTAGGTAGGAAGAACTCATTATCGTATATACTATTTGGATTATTTGGTCTGTTCGATATATCATTTCTAGTCAAGTTTATGGTTATGTCGAATAATTTCCATACAGAACGGCGACAAGAAAACGAGCAGGACAATAGTTGCTTTTGTTTTGCTTTAATATGAGGATTGCATTGCTGCAACTGTCTAGCAGGAAAATCATCCTCTTTGTGACTATTCTTAAGTTATACGCGCATTGAAAATAGGAAAAACATCACGATCTTGGTTTTGCCATTTTCTGTAAAGTAAAATTTTCCTGGAGTGCTACACTGCTTTTAGATAGAAGTATTTAGAAAGATGTTTCTTCGAGCTATTAAAGCAAACAAACCCTACCTACGAATGATATTCTGCTTGTTTAAGGATAAAAAATCTCGAAATTCACTCGCTACTTCGAGATTTTAAGTACGTTGTAGCAGTTCAGTCGAAAGCATGTTTATTTGCTTTTGGCGGGAAGTTTCAATTGAGGAAGAATGAGCCAATCTGATCAATTTATACAAAATCTTGCGTTCTGATTGGTTGGGGCCAAACAATTTCTCAGCAGAACATATTTTGCCGTTTTCAGAAGAGTTTGGAATAATGTCTCGTTCAATTCTTACCGTGACCACCCCTTAGGTAGCCCAGGGGTCAACACAAATTTCTTGCACAAATTCCCAGGGGCAAGGAAATTTTTGGCGAATGGCCGAAGCTGGGCACTGAGAACATGCCACGTTCCCATTAACTGTACACGCAAAAGCTCCAGATAATGTCAAAGGCCACTCAAACGCCCCAGGGTCGAGGAAACTTTACAGTCAAATACAAGGAGGCCGGCAGTAACTTTTGAATAAATGCCCGGAAAGTCCTGGGGAGGGGGGTATCAAGGGTAGGAATTGAACGAGACATAAGTTCCTCACTGAAGCAACAATAGCAATATCAAACAATTCAATGAGCCATAAAATTCTTTCAACCATATAATTCTACATATGTAATTGCAAGATCTGGCGATGCAGCACACTGTCAAAAACTAAAGTAGCAAGGATTATCTCCTTACAGCAGTGTAAACTGGCAAAAGCTGCTAAGTCTTCACTCAACCAGCATAAGCTAGTCTGGTCTTTGCCACTCCACATAATTCTTAAAATCTTGTTAATAAGCCAGCAAAATGAAAAAAATTGAGTTCAGGTGTTATACGACGTGCCAATGCATTGATACATACCTTTGAAGAGCTTCTTTGTTAAAGAACGATCTGTTGGTGTGTTTGCAAATTTTGATAAATGCCAGCAAGGAATTTGCAGTGTCATACAAATAGATCAAAATATCAAAAACGTCATTCGAAGAAGGCTTTCCATCTTGGTCTTCAGGCTGCAACTGCTTAGGAGTATCCTCTGTCTTTTCATTGGTGAAGCGAAATCTCGCAGCGATACTGTCAAATGTTTTGAATAATGTGTCAACTGCCATGTCTAAATCATTCCAGTATCTGCATAAAAGCAAGTGCATCGAATTAATTCATCTATAAAGCGACTAAAACTGTTTTCTAACTTCACTACATGTCAGCAAATGTCGTGCATAACCTGCACAAAAATATTATTTCTATTGTTCTTGTTTTTTTCCCTCTCTCCTTTCGCTGCTTCAATTTCTTATCAATGATGCTTTGTATCTGTTTTAGAAAAAAGGCATTTTTTTTAAACGCATGATGTATTAATGAGTTTTCTAAACAAGTGAAACATATATACGAAGACGGAGTAATTGGCGCAACAGCCCTCTCAAGTGTTCCTAGACAAGAATTCCCATTCTTTCCTGGAGTATGCAAGTATTCCAAGCAGCTATTTCAATAACTGAATTATTCATAGCAAGCAAAAATGTAAAATGTAGTAGGGTCAGAATTGAGGCTTAAATAAAATTGAAACTGGCAACTCTAAACCAGGAAAAGGGTTATTACAGTTGCAGTTGATATTATAGGGTATGGTGGGGCAAAATGGGTGATGGTAGGATGAAATGGGTCGCAAAGAAGTTCATGGAGCCCACTTTTATTTTCCTTTGATTGAGGAAAATAAGAATTCATCATCAAGGAAGAGAATTGCACTCACTCATTGGAAAGATGTAAGTTTACAACAAAGGAAGAATTTGCCAAGAATTTGGAAGAAATAAATGACTCATTTTGCCAAGTTCCATCCTTGTAATGAAAGTGTCAAAATAAAAAACGTCAACGTTTAGACAGCCAAATTGAATTAGACAGCACCTTTGTTGAAATGTAAATAAAAACTTTCTAGCACATTTTGTCTGCCACAGCTATCACTAGGGTAATGAAAAAGGGCCATGCTAAATATTTCTCCAAATTGTGGACCTGCAAAAATTCCGATTTTAGGCACTGTCAAATGTTACATACTCTGGCTGCTTCATGAAAACGTTTGACAACGATTTAGAAAGTAGATCTCTCGTGCTTGATTGAACACCAGAATAAATACTGCAAATATCCATGATTTTCGGGATGTCCAGCAAGTAGTTGTCATAAAGTACGCTGCCGTAAGATTGATCTGTGTATCCATCGATCTGAAATTAAATACAGGGACATTATTCGAGTCTGTAGCTTTCCTTGGAAATAGAATGTGGCAGCTGCTACCACACGAGATGAAAGACTCCAGCACCCTTCAAATTTTCAAAAAGCAAATAAGGTGCTGGAATGGTGATAAATGCAACTGTAGGCTTTGCAAAACATATGTACAACAGGTTGGGTTCATAACAGGATAGTTAGTGAAATTATTGTAATTATACATATACATATTATTTTTAGATTAGATTGTAAATTTTGTAAATAAGTAGGCCTTAATTAGCTGTAATTTTAGCTATGGTTTTGTTTCAGCCTACTTTGTAAATAAATTAATGATGATGATGATGATGATGATGATGATGATGATGATGATGATGATGATGATGATGATGATGATGATGATGATGATGATGATGATGATGATGATGATGATGATGATGATGATGATGATGATGATGATGATGATGATGATGATGATGATGACAAGCGAAGGAGATTAAGCCGTGCTAACTGTGACGACCTACAATCCTGGACATAAGGTGCGTGTTGAGAAAAAGTGACTTTCCCCGCTTTTTAGACCTCACTACCGAAATTCTGTCAAAATGTTCACTTTACCCATTCCCCCCATCTCAATGTTGGTTTTTTAGAATGAGTAGTCATTGCAGGTATCAGATTTTACAATAGCCCCTCAAACAACATTGAATTAGGGGGAGCAGGGGGTCACTATATGGAAAATTTAGCAATCTGCCGAATTTGCTCAACCCTGGCCAGGATTGTAGTTAGGACGCGACCATTGTTTTCGAACTCTGGAGTGTTACGAGCTGTGGGAGAAAATTTCTTCAAGGATGTTTTTTCGTTTACTACCAATAGATATAATCAGAATAGTCGATGGGTAGAATAGCGTCTGCCAGTTCAGCGGTCCAGTGGTTAGTAAATAAAACGAAGCCGCTATAAAGACAATTTTTAATCTTAACAACCGCCACCTACGACCACAATATCTTCAAAGTAAAGTACAATCCAAATGTTTCCTAACCACGCCCGACAACACCAAGCCTGAATTCTGACGTCACTTCCGGCCTCTGTTGCAAGAAAGGTTTGGCGCGAAAGTGAAATTTTTTGTGATAAATGGCGTCAGCAGGCGTCCCAAGTGTCCCAAAGCAAAATATCGAGATATAACGCAATAGCCGTATCTTCGCTTTTTTCAACTACTTTGAGAATTGTGGACGCGAAATGTCTTGGATTTTTATATTTTCCAGAGGCCGTGGACAACTCTGCTTATAAATTCAGGATTCAGCACGACAGGTAAGCATAATTTTTCATAAATTTAACGTATGTCCTTTGCTTCATGGAAATCTCGTTCAAAGTTTTGGATTCCTCGATATTGTTTTGTCCTATGTAGCCATCTTGGTTAAAAATTTCAAATCAGTGATCGCTGCAAACTCAAAAGAAAGATATCAAACTGAATACAAGGAGAACCGACATGCCAGTGATCAGTTTCCGAGTGATGAAAGACAGCCAATTCGACAGAATATGCCTAAGACTCTGCAGCATCCAAGACAAACTGTTCAATGGCCGCCAAATTTCACCTCTCCTTACCTGTTCAACCCATTACAACCTTACCCCATGACTTTTCCGTCGAACGCAAACATACCATGGTTCCCATATGGACATATGAACAAAGTATAAGAGAGTATCCACCAAGGGACACACAATATTTTATATGGACACTTTAAAACAACTTCCTTTTTACTACACAACCTATAACGAACTTGATGATTTATTTTTAAATGATAAACATAAATTAAGTAAATTGATTGAAAGTAATAATATAAAAGAATATTTGAATGAATGCAATATGAATATAGATAATCATAAATATTTTACAATTGAATCATTAAACCATATAACTAACATAAGTAAAGCAGATATATCTATTTTCCATTTAAACATTAGGAGCTTAAATAAACATGCAGATGAACTGGTAAATTTGATAACTTCCCTAAAAGCAGATTTTGATTGCATATGTCTCACTGAAATTGGAGCTACGAATTTAGACATGTACGCATCACTGCTGCAAGGTTATGTGCTCCATAAGATTCCCCCAAATAACTGTTCTCGAGGGGGCGTTGGCATTTACATTAAAACAGCTCTGAAACTAGAAGATAAACCTAATTTAACAATGAAATGCAATGAACCATGTGAAAATAAATGGGTTCATCTCTCTAAAGGCAAAAGCGAAATCCTCCTTGGTGTAGTATACAGGCACCCAAATGGAAACATTGGCAACTTCAACGATAACCTCGAAATTACAGTATCTGAAATTGATAAGGCCAAGTATGATAAAGTAATTATCCTTGGTGACATCAATATTGATCTACTAAAGTTCAACGAAGCAGGAAAAGCTCGACATAAGCAATACTTAGACATGATGCTCAGTCATGGTTACAATCCTGGGATAACCTTACCATCTCGTGTTGGTGACATTCAGATATCTCTGATCATTTTGCTTCGGTGCTCTTTATTTTTCAAAAGCAGAAAACCATGAAACAAGTTGAAAGATTTAAGGTCAGAATTTTTGGAACAAAAAATACCAATGCATTTGCCTCATTGATAAAAGAAGCAAACTGGGATGAAATTCACAATAGCAACGATGTTAACAAATGCACGAATGCTTTCCAGCGAATTTTATCAAATTCCTACAATAAAGCTTTCCCAGTTAAGCTCATCTCAAACTCTCGCATAAAAGATAAACCATGGGTAACTACCAATTTAAAAAGGTGCATTGTAAAGAAAAATAAGATATTTGCAAACTTTAAGAATAAGAAAACACTGCTCTCAAAAATGACCCACAGGACCTACCGCAACATACTAAATTCATGTTTGCGTCAAGCAAAATCTAACTACTTTAAGGAACTTTTTGATGACAAAATCAACCGGGTATCTAAAATGTGGACTGTGATGGGAAACATAGTTAATCCTAAAAAAGGAAAATCTAACAATCTCATTAAGAGAATTACCACCGATGATGATCAATCGTATTTTGATGATACCGACATTGCAAACGCACTAAACAAGCACTTTTGTACAGTAGGCAAAAAAACTGCTGCAAAGATAAAAAATTGTTCAACGAACTTTAACAGCTACTTGAAAAATCCTGTCGAAAAATCTTTCTTTTTCCAGCCAATAAAAGAACATGAAATCGTTACTGAAATAAAACTTCTAAAAGGCAACAAATCTCCAGGACATGATGGTATTAAGCCATCGATTATAAAAGCTACCTTTGAACTCCTAGTTAGCCCACTCTCTCACATCTACAACCTTTCCATAAATTCTGGAATATTTCCAGATATTTGGAAAGTCGCAAAAGTAATTCCTGTTTTCAAGAAGGGTGAAAGATACCTCGCAGAAAACTACAGACCAATCTCCCTCCTATCTTGCTTTGAAAAAATATTTGAACGTCTGGTTGTCAAACGTATGATGACTTTCATCAAAAAACACAAACTATTGTATGAACTCCAATTCGGATTCAGAGAAAACCACTCAACAGTGCATGCTCTCTTAGAAATTACCGATAAAATCTACAGCAAATTAGATCAAGATAACTGTGCACTTGGTGTATTTCTCGACCTATCAAAAGCATTTGATACTATTGACCATGAGATTCTTCTTCACAAACTCCATCATTATGGATTTAGAGGGATCGTTGGAAACTGGTTTTCCAGCTATCTCAGTAAACGTAAACAATACACGTGCTGCAATAAGACACAGTCTGCCTTAGAAACCATTGAAACAGGAGTACCACAAGGGTCAGTCCTAGGCCCAATTCTTTTCACAATATTCGTAAATGACATGGCAAACGCTATGAATGATGTTAAACCAAGACTCTTTGCTGATGACACAAACATATTTTGCTTTAGCAACAATATTAACGACTTAGCTAGAGTAATCAACAGCGAACTAGCCAAATTAGATGAGTGGTTCAAAGCAAACAAACTGCTTATCAACACCAGTAAAACAAATCATTGCCTTTTTAAACCAAATCGAAATAAAACCATCGACAACGATTTTGCAATCGAAATGGGATCCAAACTTAAAGAAGTCAACAGTCTAAAATATCTTGGACTGCAAATAGATTGCAACTTAAACTGGAATGACCATATAGACATACTTGCTAGCAGCTTAGTTAAATATTGCTCTATGTTCGCTAAACTGCGACACTTGGTCCCAGCTGAATGTTTGAAGGCTTTATTTCTCAGCTTAGTGCAATCAAAAATAAGCTACGCCTTAGAAGTTTATGGAGTGGCTAAAGAATGTCATTTAAAGCGACTCCAAGTACTGCAAAATAGAATGCTTAAAATCTTGCAGTTCAAAGACTATAGATACTCTACAAACATTCTGCATAAATCGTATGGAATTTTAAAAGTAAAAGATCTCTATGAAGCAAAAATTCTTAACTTCATGCATAAAGTGAACCATAACCCAGAAAAACTTCCAGCTGCATTTCATAGCTATTTTGAAACTAATGAGGGTAAACATAAATACGAAACAAGACAAAGAAAAGACTATAAACTATGCAGAACACGCAAACATTGGGGTGACCAAACGCTTAAAAATAAAGGTGCAAGACTCTGGAATAACCTCCCAGATAAAATAAAACATATCAATAACGTAAAATCATTTTCTAACGAAATAAAAAATCTTAGACTCCTTCAATACCAATAAATTAAAGAAACGAAAAAAAAAAAAACAACAACAACAACATTAAATCGAATACAAAATGACTTAACCTTTAACGCTTTATAATATTAACCATTATACTTTTACCAGTTTGCTACTACTATTCTTCTCGTTACGTTTTGTATATATTTCGCTTGTTTTTGTTCTCAAAGCGGCTCAGACTAGATAAGCTTTGCTTTTTCTGAGTCGTATAAGTTTTACAGTACATTGTATTATGTATCATGTATTTCTTATGAATAAAGTTTGAATTGAATTGAATTGAATTTAATAGCCACAACAGTTTGGAGAATACGCGAAAGAAAGAGTGTGCTGGTGCTGCTACCAACTTTGAAGATACAAATTTATATACGATAGGAACATGATTGAGAATATATTGAACAGAAATTATGGCCACTAAAGTTGTTTGGAAAAACGAGCTATCCCCACATGTTATTTATCCCAATTTCTACTTGTAGCGCGGTGTTCTTCTTCATACTAGTCATCAAATGACTCAATTTTTTAAACGAGTGTGCCATGCTTTCGCGGAGAAAAATACTCGTAAAAAATACGTAGGATAGCCAAAGTTTGCACATCTACTTGTGAAATCAAGGTTTTGATAAAGACTGATATATGGTCCTAAATATCGGGTGAGTAGAAAAAGGCCCGGCGTCTGAAAGGCTACTGCTCCTTGAATGAACAAGCAATAATAATCTGCAATATCTAGTTGAATAGCTAACATGCTCAATAACTTTTAGAATTTTTCCTGGCTGAAATCGGTCGCTCCGTTAAGATTTTACAAGAGATTTTCTAAAAGTTGGTAACTTCTAGAAACCTTGGAAAACATGCTAAAATCGCGAGCAAGCTTCCATCATGTGTTTACATTAAAGAAATGAATTGAGAACGCTTTTGCATGTGCTATCCTCTTTGGGGAATCAAAAGTCTTCCTTCTCGTACGAATAATTTATTCAGGGGGATTCCATTCTCCCAAAAGGACAAAATGTATAAATGCATGTGAGTGTCATTATTGCTAGGAAGGAAAACAAAGGGAAATTTTGTTTGTTTTCCTTCGTTTTGCAGGTTTTCGAAAGAAAATCTCTGATATCGACGGGAAGGAATGGCCGATTAAAGCCGGGTAAATTACTGAACATAATTGGATACATCGGTAATAAAAGAAGACAGTTTTCAATATTATTGCTTTGATATTGAGGGAGCAGCATTTTTTCAAACACCGGACCTTTTTATTGATTCACCCGGTAGATTCCACTAATGTACATAGCTTCAGTCCTTTGCTCGCTTCAAAGCATTCTTTATATAGATTTGATATTTAGCCAAGTAAACTTTTTTCTATGGTATGTCAAAACCTGCCGTCGTATCCAAAGCGTCATAACACAGCAAATCTCCTACTCCGGCAGCCATTACACTAATTTCCCACCCAATCAAAACTGAACTGAGTGCTCGACCAAAAATTGCACCGCAATCCCTGAGCTTTAAGTTATGATTAACTGGTTTGATTGGCTAAATGATTCGATGGTTTGGTTCTCAGTTTAATGACTAGCAGAGGAAGTTGATGTGCTTTGATAGAAGATTATAGCTCACTTGGTTTAACGTTACAGTAAATAACTGCAGCACAAGATTGGGTTTCTCTTTCATACAGACAAATAATTCACAGAATCTAGGTAAGCAGTACATCATTTGATGTGTAAGAACGCATGGATTCAAGCCATATCAAAATAATTGGCTAACTGGTATTTTCCAAATGTTTAGCTCAAAAGAGCGTATCACCTCCAAAGGCTATTTTGTACCTTCCGTACCAAAGATTAACTTTTATCCCCAGGAAGTTCAGATTGAGCTACCAAATAGTACTATATTATCATCGAACCTTCCGTTTCCTTACCACATTATTTAACTTATGGGGAGTGTAAAAGAGACTTCGCTGTTGTGATGAAGCGCTCCAGGAATGCGTTCTTGGTTCCACTGTGAGTTTGAGTGCGTTGCATAACCTCATTCCTATATGTACTCGTTTTACTACGTTCATAACAAAATCTTTAACAAAGACATACCACTTTCTATATCTGAACCAGACAATTTACGAGATATGTAGTTGATTTTGTTAGTCTTTGCAAGTTGGAAAAATGTTAATGATTCCAAAACAGTGTACCAAATTTCCTAACAAATGTCTCAAATTGTTTAACAAGGAAATTGTGTTAAAAATATACCATTTAAGCTGAGCGAAGCTTTTCACATAAATACCTTTACTAGTGTGCAAAAACCTAAGCAAAATATCTTTTCACTTGAAATTCCTTTAAAAGGTAATTGCGAAACTTTGGTTTCCTGACAAGGACATGAACTACATCTAATTTCACTTCATCAATTGTATTTACAACATTCAGCAAGAAACAAAATCATTGGTAAAGCTCGCCCCATAACTTGTTGGGCAAATAATCTTCAAACATTACCATCGCCAAAATATCAAAAATCGACCTACAAGAATCGATTAAATCTCAAGAATACCCTTGGAGGCAAATGTATATCATCCCTATCTCCCCATAGGAAGAACCCCCCCCCCCCATCGCGCTTCAGAGTTCAACAAATGCATTCCTCGTCACAATATTTTCAAGCTCCCCTTAAAGAGGTAGAAAGTACAAGTAACATGGACAGTACTCATTTTCCGAAATATGAATTCGAAATATTTTAATGGGTGAACTTATAGCATAAAACCTCCAACAAACCTTGGGCAAAACTGCAAGAATGAATCAAAGCTGGTACTGAAAGTTTCATCATTGATGATCTACAACAAATAGACAATTGCTTAAACGTTGCTTACAATGGCAAATAGTTAATTTTCAGTGAGAAATTCTTTCATGCCAAGGAAGAAAGTCCAATCGTCTTCGACCCTTGGATTTACAAGCAGACATTTCATACTTTACTCAAGATATAATGAAGCTGACAAAGATTGAAAAAGAGATCGATTTTAAGTTGCTCGGGAAACACTGTTCTTTGCAGAATTATTGAACTTTGTTTTCCATTCAAAGTTCATCCTTTCCCCAAATTTAGAATTTAAGGAAAGCTTGAGAAATGAAAGAATTACCAATTTTTAAAACTGGCTTTTCGAAGGGTAGTCACAACTTAAACTGACCAAGCAACGTCTCAAAAGATGGCCAACAACTCGAACTCGTATTTCCAAAATACCATATCAGAATGGAACGTACTTGAAAAAGATCACAGACTAGATTCTGAATCGTGACGCAGGAAACGAGTCATCCAGTTTCGTTTCAGCTATAACCAATAAATCCACATTCTTGTGAATAAGGCTAGAAAAGCTTCTAAATTCACTCCTGATGGAATTTATGTTAATACAATTTTAGGATGGTCAGTTTTAAGTTTTCCTATTCTATTAAAAACGTCCCTAGTCACATCGGGGTCATTATGAAAATCAGATTTATGGGAGATTTCAAGGTTGCTATCCCCAGGCCTCTCGCTAAATATTTGGCTACCACTGCCCATATATAACATTTCAATGTCATCTTTATTATCTAAGTTCGAGTTATATGAGGATCGAATTATATCACAATGATTAAGTGATGACATAAAATTTCGAGCAAGAGACGCGTTTACCTCTGCGATCTAAATTAAGTTTTCCTCGACCTAGGCAATCTTCATCAAGGTTCAAATTGTTCAAGACTTTCACTGTTTCTTCAACAAACAGTACTTTTATCTTCCTTTTGATATCTTGGACTTTCCTGTCAATGCCTGGTTTGTCATGCCTTGTAACAGATGTGGAAACAGCAGTCTGTGTCTCTGGGCTCTCCTCTTTTACAGATTTGATTATCTTTTGCAGGACCTCAATGGTGTTGATGTTTTTGTTAAAATCATTTGTCCCAGCGTGGATAATCGGTAAATCTGGTTTCCTTCTCACGGGTGGTTTTATATGGTTAGCTATATCTTCCATATTTGCTCGTGTGGGTGATTTCTAACTTTAACAATGTGCTTTCTACTGAGGCCTTTTTTGTCAATTCTATTCAGCAAGGAATCATTTCCACTGCTCTTGTTGTTGTTGTGGGTCTCATTTATTTCCTTGTTTTCAGTTTCATTCTCGGATATCATACAATTAAACATAACTTCATTTGTTTAAGTGCAATGTGTATCTGCGGCACTGGTAAAGAGGACTATGAGCATTTTCTCCTGCACTGCCCACAGCATATTGCGCCAAGGTCTCTTTGATCAGCTCTCAGATATTGATGGATTAAATGTCCCTGATATTAATACCAGAGAACTGTCTTTTACTTTTGTTTGGTGATCAAAATTTGGGTACAGTTGCAAACAGAATCATGTTTGAAGCAACCATTTCTTCTCTTCGAGAAAGCCAAGGCAAGGTTCAGTTAATGTTGAAATATAAAAAACAGCACCCCCTCCTTATTCCTTTGCACTCAATAATTTTTGTGTAACCTTTAGTTGAATAAAAAGTAAGTTGCATCCATGAACAGGACTCGGACACCTTGTGTCCTCCCTTGCCACGAATGTCACAGTTTAATGTAATTTTAGTTTGCAATTTAAATCATACCATTTGTTTTTAATTGATAATAAAAAAGAGGCACTGTTTAAATTTCGAACAATAAAAAGTGAGTAACGATATGACTAATCGCCAGCCTAGCACTGCAAGATGATCATCCATATATAGTTTGCTTGCAGGAAACAATTGTGATTATCAAATTGTAATCGTACTAATATTTTGTCGCGTATAGTGTTTGTGGAGATTGTGAATGGACGGGTTTCTTATTTTCTTTGCTGTGTTTATTGTAAAAGGCTTTTTAGGCCAATTTTTCGAATTTTGTGGTTCTTTATTTCCACGTCAGTATCACATCGTCAATTTCATGAGTAAAAAAAGATAAGACTAATGGGTATGTATCAGCTTGGGTGTAAGTCAGCGATGTCTAATGTTTTGTCATGTATAGTGTTTGTGGTGATTGTGAATGGCCTTTTGGGTTCCTTATTTTCTTGTAGTGTTTGTTGTAAAAGGCGTGTTAGGCCAATCTTTCAACATGTTGTTATAGTAATTTTTGGTTTGATATTTCTAGGTCAAGTCTCTCATCGTGAATTTCATAAATGAAAACAGATAAGACGAACCTGTTTATAATAACGGGCTTGTTAGGCCAGTCTTTAATTTCAAATTGTAATGGTATTTTTTGTAATTCTTGCTCGCGTCGTTGTTGTGAAAGGCTAGTTAGGCCAAGTTATGATAAAAACTATAAAGAGTGTCCTTTTATTTTCTGGATTTTTTAGCTTTCTTACAGTGTCTGCTATGAAAGGCGTGTTAGGCCTATTTTTCAGTAGTTCTTTATCTTCTGGGTTTTTTTAGTTTTCGTACAACAGCAGGTTATTTGGATCAGTTATTGGGGTCACCAGGACCATTCAGTTAATGCTCAAATTCACTCTGTTGGGTCTTATGTGTTGTTCGTTCCCAATAATTCTATTGACCCCAGTGACCTTGGTGACACCATTGACCTAATTTGAACCAACTTTAAGATAATAACCATTGTCAGGCATTTCTAAATTTGCAATCTTAACTTCAGCAAACCAGTGATGGACCAGTAACGTGATGTGTAAAACTTGTGGCAATTTTCTGACCTAAGACTAAATAAAACAAAATTGACATAAACAATAACCTGTGGACAAGTGCCATTATTGCAGCAGCCATTTTGCCACTCTATTTTCCAAACAATATCACATTCTGAAAGAGATACATCGATTTCTTAAATTCAAGGTGCAGGTGTACTGTGTTGTATATGAACCGTAGTGAGACAACTATGTCAAAAAAGATAAAATTGAAATTGACACTGAACCTGACAATTTCACAAAAATGAGGCAGAATGATTTGAAGTAAACAATTGCTAACCTGTCTCCAGAATTGTGCATCAGGCAGTCTCAGCAGCCAATCAAAGTCTTCATAGAAATATTTCATTCTTTCTTTCCATTCTACAACTTCATCGTTTAAATCATCTGGGCATGATACACAGGAAGAAGGATGAAGTGGCGGTGATACATATTTGATAAAGAAGTGACTCTCCCTCTCCATGATCCTATGACATCAAAAGGTATTACTTGACAAGATACGATTTGATTGTGAAAGAAAACGAAAGACTGCTGTCAGAGGTGGACACTAGCAGGTGAGTGGCACAGTGGGCCAGCAGGCACTTGTAGCGAAAAAATCAACTTTTACCAAACGCAATAACAAAAATAACAAGCGTTTGTGTTTGAAGAATGAAGATTGTCGAGCATTTTAGTAGCAAAGCAACTTTGGCGAAATGCAATAACAAGTCTTTATGTTTGAAGAATGAAGATTCTCAAGCATTTTGGTAGCAAGTTTACGGCCTATAGTTGACTTTCATGTACAATAATGTTCCAAACTTTTCAAGAATGATGGGAAATGTTGCCTTTTCCTTTCAAACCCCTTTGAAACCTCAAAATGCCACAAGCAGAAAATAATAAAACCATTATTCTTCTTGGAGGCTCTTTTTTTATATATTCTCATAAAATTTACAATAACAAACAATTCCAACATTACAAAACAACGGCGAAGGGAGCATTTTCATTTCATTTTCATTTATCATTCTTTAAAGTTGGTTATCTACAAATATTTATCAGCATAATATATACATCAACTAATTTAAACCAACTACAATTAAAAATAATTACATAATATAAAGTATAATACAATATCCTATTTACAACATAGTTTACAGCTGCAGTTTGCCCCCTTCCATGCTTTTATTTTCCTTTTGAAAGCTGCCACATTTTCACATGTTTTAATATCGTCACTTAGTGCATTCCAAAGGATGCTGCCTCTGAAGGTTACAGAGTGTAGTCCAAAAGTGTGTGTTTTTATTTAGAGGCAATTTTACCATATATTTTATCCTAAGGTTGTATTCCACTTGCTTAGTCCTGAAAAAATCCCAAAGGTATGATGGATTCAACGAATTCAGAGTTTTGAATACCTCTAACATTAGTTTTTGGAGATTTTTGACGTGGATTGTTGTATCTGCCTCTCTCCTTAGACACATATCAAACGATGCATCATAATCCTTATGGAGCACCCTTAGTGCACGTTTATGTGTTCTATTAATCTCTTTGTTTGCAGCTTTAGAAGAGAACATCCAAATTAAACATGGAAATACATATCAACCCTAAAACCTACACTTAACATAGCGACAAATATTACAAAACTACGAAAATGACTACAGTGGTGTCGCCCATTATGTCCATGTTGTCGCAAATTTGAATTTGTCCTCAAAAAGTATAAATCAGAAAGCCAACTAGCTAGTATACTTGCTAATCGGCCGCAATGGGCGACCGGGCATAACAGACGACGCCACTCTAAACATACAGGAGGAAAGGTTTACACGAGAGAGTTAGAGCATAAGCATCAGATCCCCAAAAAGACCACACGAAACTGCGCAATCCCCCCAAAGACCCAACGCCCATGCTGGTTTTAGCAATTTATTGGAAACGTTCTGAGGCCTTAATATATTTCAATGTCACCTCAAGAATTTTTGTATCTGAATCAAAAGGTACTTGTCCGTGGCCATAAAGGAGTATTTGCAATAGTTCTTGGTTTGAAAAGTTTGATAGGCCGTGAGGCCGCAATATTGCATTAACGCTGTCGAGAAGATCACGTCTGTGCATATCATAAGCATGGCAGAGCGGCAAGAAGTGCTCCGTATCCTCAATACCATCATTTATTGGGCACAAAGGATTTAAAGTATCCCTAAAATTATGTTTGAATTTGTGAAAACTTAACTTACTGAGCCCAACACGTAGCTGTGTTAAAACAGATAAAAGTTTTGGGTCGCGGATGCCGTAGACTGGTTTAGAGGGTGGACGGATAAGAACTAAAAGTTGCTTTTTGAACACATTCACTGAGCAGGATTGTTGAATTTCAGGGTCAAGTTTTTCCCATTCCGACAAACAGTTTGGGTAGAAACATGATTTGAATCTCTCTGTTCTCGCACGAATTGGAGGCTCTACTCTAAAACAAAACCATATTTGGTGATGTCTGTTCTGCTTGTGTCATTTCGAGATTTAAAGAGATGTGCTCTTGTCTATTTGTTGCTATTTCTCTATGTACTTATGACGGAAAAGTTACGTAATTGCCCTACAAATCAAAATTTACCAAGAAGAATTTTTTGACCCAACACAAAAAGTATAGTGGAAAGATTGAATGTGATTCAGTTTCAAAAAGCCTGGTTTAGAAGGTCTAAGCACTTGCCGAAATGGAAAACCTTGCGTCCCTTGCGTTAACTGGAAAGTCACAGAGCTGATTTCAAATAAAGTCAAAATATCTCCATCGTTAGAAATCACATTGCAGGGACCTGAAAATATGCTTTAACAGCTTTAGAATGGTATTAAGGGTAGTGCAAGTTAACTTTTCCATCATTCTAAAACATTATTGTTGAGGATACCGAAGACTGCCCTTTTTGTCTTAGCCTTTTGTTATGCTGGTAAAGTTCAAAGCAGACCAACAACTGGGAAACCTATTACCATGCGCGAGAATCTCTTTGTTTCTTTGCTAATCCTTGTTTGGATTGTGGTTCGATTCTCCGCCCACATTCTTTTCACAAACCAAACATGCTTTCTGCGCATAATCACAGGTTTCCTTTTTAGGGGATAACGGTTGCTCTGAACTTTGATGATTCGCATCCCCAACAAATTAGATATTTAGGTGCAACATGCTCTGCAAGTACCTGTCCCTCTGATCTGGCTCGCTGCGAGAGAAGACTTATGACAATGAGTCCCTTGAATCCCTGCGGTAAACCTTGCTCAAAAGGGACTCATAATGAAGCAGTGAAAAAAGCTGAACCTATTTTGTGAAGCCTCACTTTCAGATTGTCTGGCAGAGAGCCCAAAAATTGTGCGACTTATTTCTGCAAAACCTCCAAGGACTTGTCTTTGTGTTGTAATGCATCAAAGAACAAATTTAATTCGCTTATTTCAGGACGTTCGATTTGGTTGGTTTCCCTAGATATACCAGACGGTGGTTGAGGTAGGTGCCACCTTAAGGCGAAGAATTTATATCACTATTCGCACCTGTGTGAATACATGTAAAAGTGACGGTGAACTGGGATCTGCTGGGGTTTTGAGGGTAAAAACGGGAGTTCAAATAGTACCACTTTGGCAAGAAGCTTCTGCGAAGTTGAAATAGAATTATCAGCTTTGCCAGCAAGAGACATGCTTTTCTTCCTCCAAAAGGAATGAAATGGCATTGTCAATGAGGTGATGATGTTGATTATTGATTTCAGTATCAAAATAATTATTGTCACGTGATCAAAACTCACCCTTTACGTTGTATGGCAAATATCAATAAACTTGAAGTTTCAGTTCAGTTCAGGTCAGTTTTAAAATTCCACTACTTACAAAAATCTCTTTAAAACAACATACAACTAACAAAAATATCAATTAAAACAGGAATAAAAAGGAATAAATAACAAAATTGTACAACAGGATTACATAGAATTTTGTTTGGGGAGGAATTTCTTAAGGAATAAACTGTCTCAGTAGGCAGACTAATCGAGGCGTTTTAAGCTGTTTTCCTTGCAAACTGAACAAAAAGCCATTTCTATAGTTATCTGTGACTCGAAATAGTATTTAAAAACAACTTATGAGGGAAATCTATACCTATAATATTAAAATAGGAATTCTGTATATGCGAATGGCTCTGAAAATACGAACAACATCTATTAAACTAGAATGGCAAAAATTATGCTATCAATCGGATTACGGTAATAATAATAATAATAATAATAACAATAATAATAATAATAATAATTATTATTATTATTATTATCATTATTATTATTATAATGATAGGGGTGACAATAATAATAATAACAATAATAACAATAATAATAATAATAATAATAATAATAATAACAATAATAAAATTTACATTTGTATAGCGCACATCCAGATTAATTACACTCGGGATTAGAAGCTTGAAAAGCACCCCTCAGAGTAAGCTCTGTCTCCAAACAAAAGAGATTCACTATTTACCATCATTGAGGTACACCTTGAAGGATTTTTAATTTGATCAAACCTCGATCAAATTGGCCAACTGCAGGAAACTGGGAGGTCAGCGTACCGGCCCACGTTGCCTGCCCGAAATTGCTTCTTTAAGGCTGGTGATTGCCATTGAAATACCAAATTTCCGGGCCAAAACACCGTTCCACCGAGAACGTGGAAAGAACAGAGAGATAATCGGAAGACGAAGTAGAAAGCAAGGTGAAAATCAGAGGTAGTGGGTGGGTGGGCAACGAAATGGTTGCGTCGCTTTTTCTTGCAGGATACCTGAACGGAGTGCCCATCAAGCTTCTGTTTTACTTTTATACGTACATACCCAATTCCCCCAAGTGAAGAAGCTTTTGGCAAGGACATGGGCGAATCTATTGAAAATGAACTCTCATGGGGAAGAAAAACGATGAGAATAGTTTTATTCGCCACGTGTCCACTAGAACCTACAGTTGTTGTTGTTGTCAAGGTGCACAAAGGGGAAAAATGGGTGTGCCACACCTAATAACATGAAACATGCCTTCCCTCGTAATTAACTCTAATTAAATATTCAGTTAATTAGCATTTAATTACACTCGGGATTAGAAGCTTGAAAAGCACCCCTCAGAGTAAGCTCTGTCTCCAAACAAAAGAGATTCACTATTTACCATCATTGAGGTACACCTTGTAGGATTTTTTAATTTGATCAAACCTCGATCAAAATGGCCAACTGCAGGAAACTGGGAGGTCAACGTACCGGCCCCCGTTGCCTGCCCGAAATTGCTTCTTTAAGGCTGGTGATTGCCATTGAAATACCAAATTTCCGCCCAAAGAACACGAAATGTGCCCCCCAATCACCACCTAGAAGAGAAAAAGTGGGAAAAAGGAGGACGGATTAAGAAAGATTAAGAAAGACCTGCTGCTGCTGCTGCTGCTGCCGCTGCAGGTAAACAGGTGCAGGTGCAGGTGCAGGTGCAGGTGCTGGTGCTGGTGCTGGTGCTGCTGCTGGTGCTGCTGCTGCTGCTGCTGCTGCTGTTGCTGCGGCTGCTGCTGCGGCTACATCATTTTTGATGCAGATAAGTAGCGTCAGGCGGGCACTAATACCCTGCAATGCACCCTAGCTACATTTATCCTCTACGCTGGCCGCTTCGAAAATAGATAAAGTGAATTAGAATTCACATCATAAACAAATATTTTCAAAGACAGCGTTCATCATCATCATCATCATTAATTTATTTAACGTAGGCTAAATAAGATAAAAAGAATAGCTAAATTACAGCTAATTTAGGCCTACTTTACAAAATTTACAAATTAATTCCAAAAGCTAATCAATAAAAACATTTAGTGGATTATTTACAAGATAAAAATCATGCCTTCCCTACGAGGTACGGAGCGACGCCCACCTCCCAGAGAGACGGCGGACACACCGCGCGAGGGAACCCCCACACGCATATCCTAAGCTGCGGTCGCCGCTGGGGTACAATTCCCCAGTTCAACCGCAGCCCAGTGCCTGCATCGTGAAGGGGACCTCACATCCCGCACAGCACATCCCCCATCCCAATGAGAAGCTGCGCATCGCCCCCCACCCCCGCGAGAAGGCTAATGAAACGTTTATCATGTTAGAAACCAAACTCTTGGAATATATGTTTTGCAGAGCCTACAGTTGCATTTATCACCATTCCAACATCTGATTCGTTTTTTGAAAATAGGAAAGGTGCTTGATCGTTTTATTTCGTGCGGTAAAAGCTGCCAAAGTTTATTTCCAAGGTAGGCTATGGTCTCAACTCCAAAGGACGTGGTTCGTACCTTTGGAATTTGAGCGTCATTGCCATGCCTTAGATTGCAGCTCATACCTCGCTCCATAAAAATATCCTTCATGAAAGGTGGATTTAGATTAGACTTTGTTTTAAAAATTTCCGTCATAAGCAACTGTAGGTTTCTTACATGGATGGGCACCGAATTGGTCTGCTCCAGGAGAGAACCAAAATCATTTCCGTGATCCTTGTACGCAATGCGCAGTGCCCTTTCGTGAACATGATTTATTCTATGGCTTAAAGTTCTGTCATAAAACATCCAAACAAGTGGACAGTAGCTAAAATGCGATAACACAAATGCTCTCATTAGCTGCTGCAATTTGTCAGTGTCCATGTAGCAGGATATACGGGCAAGAGCATGGAGTTTTTGGCCGGCCTTCCTACATAGGGTCTTCTCATGTCCTTTGAAAGATAGTGATCGATCAAAGGTTATACCGAGAAGAGTTTCCTCTCTACTTTCTTTCACACAGGCCTCGCCTATTTTGATGGTTATTTCATTATCTCCCTTCGCACCAAAAATCATTAAATGACATTTGTCTTCATTTAGCTTCATACAATTGTTTGGAAACCACTCAGTTATTTTAAAGGCATCATGTTCTAAATGCGCAATGACGGTTTTAATCCTAGGACCACACGCATAAAATGTTGTATCGTCCGCATAGTTACAGATTTTGGTTTCCTCCAAGAACATGAATAAATCATTCAGGCATATATTAAACAAAAGGGGTCCCAAGACTGAACCTTGTGGTACTCCCAGGACAGTTTTTGTCCACGTGCTGAATGAACCATTGACCTTTACCCTCTGCTTTCTATCGTTAAGATAGCTATGGATGAACAGCAATGCAGATCTATTGAAACCGTATGCATTCAATTTTGCAATCAATAGTTCGTGATTTAGACAATCGAAGGCTTTCGAAAGGTCCGTCAGAACGGCCCCTGCAACGCCACCGTTGTCCAATGACTTCTTGCAGGTTTCCACAAAATTTAAAAGTGCATGCTGTGTACCATAGCCCTCTCGAAACCCACAAAGAAATGGGGACAAGAAGCTTTGGACAAAAGGTAACATTTGATCTTGCATCAACCTTTCGTAAATTTTCGATACTGATGGCAAAACTGTGATGGGTCGGTAGTTCTTTTTTGTAAATGCGTCCTCTTTTTTAAACAGCGAACTTATATCTCCGGCTTTCAGTTCTTCAGGAAAAGTACTTTTGGATAATCCAGAGTTGTACAGATTTTGAATGACTGAACAAAATATATCAGAATTTTCCTTGAGAATTCTTGCAGGTATGCAGCTGATCCGAGAAGCCTTATTCGAATTAAGTTTTCTGATTTGGACGGCAACATCTTCAACAGTGACCTCTCTAAAATTAAATTCATCGGAAAACGTAGCTCTTTCTTTGATTATGCGTATGCTTGGGTGTGATTCAAATTTCTTTATAGCTTTGTCGATTGGATCTATAATGTCATTTGCTGGCAGCAATAATGATTCATTAGCAGAGATCCCTAAACTTTCTGTGATGTTTGCGAAATAATTGTTGAAAATCTCTGCAATTTCAGAGTCCTTACTTATCATTTTCCCGTCCTCAATCAAAATGATAGATGAATTTAGCTGCACCTTGTCTGAAAATAGTAGCTTTACAGTTTTCCAAAATTTGTGATTATCGGTGAGGTTACCGAGGTTAATATTCTTATAATAATCAAATTTTGAATTTTAATCAAATATTCAGTTAATTAGCATTAAAAAGTATCTATCTATGGCGCTTTACAATGACTACAGTAAAAGTAACAAATTTAAAATCAAGATTAATTGAAAGTCGCTTACTTGTTAACCCTATAGTAATTTGGGCTTTCTGACACGTCCTATTTTGGTTGGGGGGGCAAAAAAGCCCCCCTACCTAACTCTTAACTGGAAATAGATAGAGCAACCAGATTTGGTGTTCTTTCAATTGCAAATAAACAAAAACACAATTATAGTTTAGGATATAACAGTTTAGGATCAAATTAAAGCTTTGGCAGGTTCTGCTAAAAGAAGAAATACGATTATTAAAGTGCATATGAAACGAAATTTTTTATTTTCTATTTTAATAGAACTTTTCATCCTCGTTTTAATGGTGCAATCGGTTTTTTCATCGGCCTTATAATTTTGGAGATACAAAGCTCCAAAAGTGCGAAATTTTTGTCAAAAAGTGGTCCAACCAGAACGCGGTCAGACCGTTGCGTACCAGACTCCTGTGACGTTATAGGTTTGTCAATTCTCAAAGGCCTCATTGAAAGAACAAAGGTTGCTCCAGTGATCGCAATGGACGCACTGCAAGGCTCTTCATGAAGCTCGCTTTCTAGTCGGGTTTACAGGCACTTGCTTACGTTTTTGCGACTGAAGGTGGAAAGCAGTATTAATCAGTGATCATGAATTTGACTTAGCAAGCTAAACTTGTCGTCTGGAAGTGGTGAAAATGAAGGACAGATTCCGGCCTTGCGTTGCTTATTATACCTGGCCAGGCGCCTATACACAGCACCGAAGCAAAGTGAGAAGCGGAGAACTCTCGAATGAAAGGGAAATTGAAGCAACTTATATCAATGATGATCCCTGCAATTATTCAAAGCATTTGTTGGTGAAGAGCTCCGATCCTTCAGGTAACCATTTTTGCAACCAAATATCCTATTATCACGCTTTTGAAGAACGAGAGTTGGCCTCGGTATCTTGTCTCTTGATACACAACAATTTCACGATGCACAGATCTAAAAACAAAACCGACGTTTCAACTGAGCTTTATCCATGGTTAGATTTAGAGGGCTGTCAGAAAAAACGGTTTCCTTGATCTCGAAATTCCCTTTATCTCTATTTTGAAGGTGAAGTTCAAGTTTGAAAACATGTGCCTAATTGCCGTATGAATATGAACAGCAAATATTGTATGTAACACCCACCATTCCTTTGTGGTTCCATGTCGTTGAAGCTTCGGAATTTATTCTCTGATCAATCATAATAGCATGCTTTTATCAGTTCTGACATGGAAGAGGATATACACGTAGGAGTAACGGGTTTAGTTTATGAACTTTTGTTTCGTCAAGTCTTTTCTACAAACTCTTGCTAAAGTTGTAAACTGACATCCTTTTCAGTGTTGCATTGAAACATTAATGCCCTCGAAATTCAGTGAAAAGCAGACTCAAATTGAAACTGAATTTTATTTTTAGGCCAGGAAGACTGACCAGAGAGCAGCTTCAGGACATGCACAGAAACTACCAAAAAGCAAGCGAGACTTTATTCACTGTTACTGTACTGTATATGTTGAGGATCACGTACTTAAGAACTCATGGACTCAAAGACAG
Source organism: Aurelia coerulea (assembly GCA_039566865.1). Classification (NCBI taxonomy): domain Eukaryota; kingdom Metazoa; phylum Cnidaria; class Scyphozoa; order Semaeostomeae; family Ulmaridae; genus Aurelia; species Aurelia coerulea. The sequence goes on along the minus strand of CM076960.1, from coordinate 8,018,013 downwards.
ACTCAAAGACATTGTGTTTTGAGCAAGGTTTTTAAAACAGTTGAAGCCATTTTTCTCATCTTGAAATTGGTGCAATAAATTTTTAAACCATGGTCATCAATAGTGCTCTATTACACGTACTTTTCTTATAAATTAAGAAACTAAGAATTTGGGCCAGTACTGGAAGTCTCTTAAAATTATCTGATCTGTGCCCTCTTGAACACTTCAACACAATGTGTTTTTTGAAGCCTTTTCAATGTTTAGACATTACTCAAGTACTTTTCGAACAATATGATACAGGAAACAAGTGAGAATAAAGAAAAACATGTTTGAGTTTCTTAATTTTTTGGGGAGTCCGAGTTTCTTATGAGAAAATACTTGTGAAAACATAACTAAGATTAATTATTTCGATAAAGGAATTTCTTGACAAATATTTACTTTATTTTTACTTGTATCCTGAATCATAGTATTCGGAAGGTACTTGAATAATGTCTAAACATTAGAAAGGCTTCAAAAAACTTTGTTTTGAAATGTTCAGATTGGAACAGGGCGGAACAGGGAGTAAATATGAAGATTGTTATGGAACCTTTAGGAAACTAGTAAAAAACTCTTCTTAGTTTCTTATGAAAAAATATGTGTATGCAACAGATGACAACAAATAGAATCCAGTCAAAGAGGGAAAAGAAATTTCGTATCTGATTATACTATTACAGAAAAGAAATGTCACTAAGGTTCTTTAGGTGTTGCTCATCCACCAGGAAAGTCCTTGCATCCAGCCTTTGCTGTTTGTGTCATATTTTGATATGCAAACATCTACAATTTCAGTGGCTGGAGTTTTGAGTAGCCTTGATTGAGTGTTCTAGGGACAGGAATGAAGATAATGATCACAATCAACGAGTTACATTTATCTTGATATAATTAGTTTCTGTTGCCTAAGGTGTTTATTTACATGTTTTTGAAGACGGTGTTATTTTTGCAAACTGTTTGTTTACCTGCCTCCGCTGTATTATCAAACTTCTACAAACAACCTTTCTCATGGGAAAAATTATGTGATTCCACTGTTCAAAACAAGAAACTAAAGGTGATAATAGTCTGAGTTAGAGCTTTATCCTTCAATACATTTTGAACAAGGAAACATTCCCAGAAGAATTGGAGTCTTTCAGCGTTGAAATGAGAGGCGTTTACAAATGAAATTGACCTGCAGTCGCAAATAATTTTGTCAGGCCCATCAGCATCGCGCGTTGACAGAAATGACGCCCTCTGACTCTCGCCCCGACTCGCATAACGCGAATAAAATTATTAGGCAATTCTACATAAGTTGGATAACAGTCTTATTCGCTATTCTACGTTTTCACTAAAGTTCTTGCTTCACTAAAATAAACTTACCATTTGCTAATATGCTGTAAGCAAGACCAAGCAAGTCGCTTCGACATAGCAATCATATTGGCCTGTGTGTGTTGTTATGGCCAGCCACTTCAATCGATGAATCTTCAGCTAATGAAGCCAACAGCCATGGTAAAAGACTCAAAAACCAATCATCAAGAGTCGAAGGTTGTTCTTCCATAAAGTACTGTTGTATTGATGCTTTGGATGTCAAAAAATTGCCTCTGAAAACCTCAGCAGACTCGTCGAGAACGTCGAAGTGCAACAGGCCACTGACCGGCACTATTACGGAAAGCCTTTGTTCTCGCGATGTTCTTTGTGAACTGACAAACCTATTACGTCAAAGCACAACATCGGTACCAGACCCCTGAACCACTTGAATCGCAGCTTTGAGAGCTAATAACATAGTAACGAATTGCTTTTCGAAATTTTCAGCCACATGTTCGTGATCAGCGACCTCGAATTTACTATTATCGAAAATAAAAAATTTCGTTTCATATGCACTTTAAATGGCACTACCTGAAGCAGGCAATCAGGAAACACGAAAAAACCGAAGACCAAAGATTAACTTTTAACAGCCATCTAGAGCAAAATTGGAGAACAGTTACCATCACTTTGCCAAAAATACATTTGTCACCTTCAGAAAATTATACCAATCGTCGTTCTGCGGGAAGGAAGAGCATCTGGATATTGAGGCTCGTTTTTGGTTACATTCACTTTTTATAGCAAACTTGCCTCTGAAATTTGTAGTGTAGTACGGTTTCTGATTAATTTTGAGCCAAATTATTATTGTAAAAGTTCCTGGCAGAGTTTCTTGACTTTCATAATGAATTTCACATTTTATCACATTTCATACAAGAAAATTACAACGAAAAATGAGACAAGCAAAAACTATAATTTCTTGGTAATAGTTTGTTTGGTAAATAAAATTTCTGTTTAAAACTCAGTGCAATTTAACCTCCAGATCACCCTAAAAGATCTGGGGACAGGCTCTCTGCAGTTTCTTACTGCAGAGTTTTTTTCTTACAGTATTCATACTGCCTGCGCGGAGATCAGACGTGTTATTTCGAAGCTGTAAAGTGAAGATTATTCTGTCGTTGTACGGTTAGATAATGGCAACTCAAGACGCCCATGCGATCGTTAAAGCTTTGGAGGACTGCAGAAAAAGAAATAAAGGTCAATACATCGACAACGTGTGCTCATTTTGTAAGAAAGAATTCGATTGGGATCGGCCTAAGACAGTGGCGGCCATCGAAGCTGCGAAGGAGACTGGCATCGTAAGGCAAGTAAACAACTCCGATAAAGGTTTGCGTATTGTTGAAGCCTGCAATGAATCCACATCCCTGACCCCCGATGAAAGAATCGAATCATCATCCCCAAGCAAAAAAGTTGGTGAAGTTGACGAAAAAGAAGATCTTGTTGACTTCAAAAAATTTATTCATTCTGAGCTGTTGTCCATTAAAGCCCATGTTCTTAATCAGTCATTGTCAGAATCTAGCAACAGTGGATCAAATAATTTCAATTATGAAAAAATGTTCATCAAAAGCTTGGAAGACAGAATCATGTCCCTAGAAAAACAACTGCACCACAAGCAGAGAATTATTGATAAATTATTGGAACAGCCAAGCAGAATCGTCGAAACGACCCCGCCCCCCACCATTCCCGCTACCCATGGTCACGCCGGAGGCGCTGAGAAAAAATCATCCACTTTGGAGGAGAAAAATAAGCCGCAACAAACAAGCCAAAAAAGTATGAGCATGACTCCCCTGAGTACTGAATCAAATTTAAAAGGAAAAGGGAATAACAAAGTAACAGCAGCCAGTGCCTATTCAATTCCTGCCACACCTATTGTCTACGAATCTATAGAGATTGAAAGACCTGTTGTTCAAACGGAGGCAAAGGGAGTAAACAGACGTTCAAGGAGAATTAATAAACAAAAACAAAACGCTGAACCGAAGATCAACCAACAACAAGATACAAATCAAGCACAAAATTCTGAAATTATTCAAGTACCAGAAACTGCGCAGGCAATTAATACCCCTCCTGTGGTTATAGAAGACGGCAAACAAAAAACTGCGCAGGCAAGTAATATCCCTCCTGTGGTTATAGAAGATGGCAAACAAAATTTTCCCAATGATATTATTTCAACGAAGCAAGTTGCCACCAATGGGCCTCCCAATAATAATAATTCTTCCAATTCTAGCATCAATGCTGCCCCTGAACCTACACATTTGGCTAAAAAACGATTAACAACTGAGATTCTAGGAGATTCAATGGTGAAAGGAATCCAAGGCTTCAAAATGAAGGAAGCAGTGTTACACAAGGAGAACGTATTTGTGCGATCATTCCCTGGAGCAAATATTGATGCCATGAACAGTTACGTCTGCCCCACCATGAAAAAATCCCCTAGCAGAATCGTACTACATTGCGGTACGAATGATTTGCACACTAAACAATCCCCCTGGACTATAGCCGAAGATATCATTGAACTCGCTAAGGCAATGGAAAACAAAGACACTGAAGTGCTGGTCTCAAGTATTGTTCAAAGGAGAGACAAGTTTAATGGTAAAGCACTAGAGGTAAACAAGGCCCTGGAAAGAGAATGCGAGCGTATGCGGCTGGGATTTATCGACAACTCAAATATTGACCCAGAATTACATTTAAATGGAAGCGGACTGCACCTCAATATGGAAGGAACAATCATACTAGCGAACAATTTTATCAGGGCAATGGGTTACTGACTAAATAATGAGGGTTATGATTTTAAAGGACAACCTACCCCTCCCCCTTTTGAGTTACCACCTCTAGAACATGATTCCATTTTAGAGCAGCCTTTAGCTTTAGAGACGGAAGACATGGATGGAAAATCTGTGCTTGGGAAATTAAGAGCAAATAATGTAGGACGCCTGATAATGGGATACGTCAATATCAACTCAATAAGAAACAAATTTGAAGGTTTGGTGGAAATCGTTAGCAGTAATATCGACATTTTCATGATAGCGGAAACAAAACTTGATTCTTCGTTTCCTGAGGAGCAATTTTCCATCCATGGCTTCTGTAAACCCTTTCGATTGGATAGAAACAGTAACGGCGGTGGTCTTTTGGTCTATGTCAGAGATGATATTCCTTCATTCCAGCTAAAATCTTTCTACTTTAAAGATGACATAGAGTGCATTTGCTTTGAAATAAATCTTCGTAAAAAGAAATGGGCCCTATTTTGCATATATCGACCACCGACACAAAACCAGTCTTATTTCTTTGATGAGCTAGGCAAAGCGATAGACCATTATAGCAAAAAATATGAAAATTTTATGTTTGTTGGTGACTTTAATGCAGTTGAAACGGATCAGGAGATAAATGACTTTATGAATCTCTTCGACCTTAAGAACCTCGTTAGAGAGCCTACGTGTTTTAAGTCCAGTAACCCTAGGTGCATTGATTTGATGTTGACAAATAGAGGGAGGAACTTTCAGCAAACAACGGCTGTTGAAACTGGATTATCAGATTTTCACAAAATGATCGTTACAGTTTTGAAAGCTTCCTTTGACAAGCAAAAACCAAACGTCGTTAACTACAGAGACTATAGAAACTTTCGAGAAGAAGTATTTCGACAGGATCTTCAAACGAAACTTGCTGACCTTGATGTGCGAAGCTTGACTTACACATCTTTTCAGGGTGCCTTTGGACATGTCTTAGATAAGCATGCACCAATGAAAAAGAGATATATTCGTGCTAATGACAGTCCATTCATGAACCGAACTCTTCACAAGGCGTTTATGCTACGCACAAGACTAAAGAATAAATATAATAAGAATAGAACGGCTGATAACTGGGATGCTTTCCGTAGACAGCGTAATCTTTGCGTTAAAATTTCCCGTAAAGCAAAACGAGATTTTTATAACCAACTTGACGTCTCAGCAGTTACAGACAACAAAAAATTTTGGAAAACAGTCAAACCTTTTATTTCGGATAAGAGCTCATCAAAATCACGAATAACGTTGCTTGAAGAAGGAAAAATTGTGTCGAACGAGTCTGATGTAGCTGAAACGTTTAATAACTTTTTTGTCACAATCACCGATTCTCTTGGAATTGTCGAAAATGAAAATATTATTCTTGATTCTAAAGATGTTAGTGATCCTATCGATCAAATATTGTTTAAATTTTCGAGGCACCCAAGTATTCAAAAAATTCGTTCCCTCAATGAGAGCATTGGTTCTTTCTCATTTGAAAAGGTTTCAATTGAAAATATCAAAAATGGAATTAGTGAACTAAACCCCTCTAAAGCAACCACTTTCAAGAGTATCCCTCCAAAATTGTTAAAATCTGAGTCAGAACTAGTTTCTACACCTTTGCAAATCATATTCAATAACTCAGTACAACATTCTTCCTTTCCGGATGAATTGAAATTAGCCGATGTATCTTCTCTCTTTAAAAAGGAGGTCAAAACCTTCAAGGGTAATTACAGACCCATTAGTGTTCTCCCTACTGTGTCAAAGGTATTTGAAAGGCTTATGGGTGCTCAAATTTCTGCACATATGTCACAGTATTTATCATCTCTGCTTTGTGGTTTTCGCAAGGGCTACAATGCTCAACATGCATTGATGCGGGCAATCGAAAAATGGAGAACATGCCTCGACAATGGCGGGAAAGTTGGAGCTATCTTCATGGACCTTTCAAAGGCCTTTGACTGTATTCGACATGACTTACTGATTGCTAAGTTACATGCATATGGCTTTAGCCGTGAAGCTTTATTGCTTGTCCACAGTTATCTGGAAAATCGGCAACAAAGAGTAAAAATCAATGGAGCTTTCAGTAACTATAAACATATTCAGCTTGGTGTTCCTCAAGGATCTGTCCTTGGACCTCTCTTTTTCAATATCTACGTCAATGACCTTCTGTTATCGATTCAAGAGACAGATATATGTAACTATGCCGATGATACAACCATTTATACGTGCGATGTGGGTCTCGAAAATGTAATCTCCAGGTTAGAAAATGACTCAAAAATTATAATCGAATGGTTCGCAAACAATTACATGAAACTTAACGAAGGTAAATGCCACTTTATGATTTTTGGTGAAAAAACAGATCAAGATGTCGGCATAAATATTGGCAACTGTACCGTCAATAATTCACAAGAGGAGAAACTTTTAGGGGTTTTGATTGATGCAAATCTCAGTTTTGAAAAGCATGTAAACAATATTTGTAAAAAGGCTGGTAACAAACTATTTGCTTTGTCACGCATGTCCGCATATCTAGGAACTGACAAATTAAAACTTTTGATGAGAGCATTTGTAACTAGCCAGTTCCAATACTGTCCTTTGGTATGGATGTTCCATAGCAGAAAGATGAATAACAAAATCAATAGGCTGCATGAGAGAGCCTTACGAATTGCGTATAAAGACTATACTTCCAGCTTTGAAACCTTATTAGAAAAAGATAGATCTGTAACAATACATCAGAAAAATGTACAATTGCTAATGACTGAAATGTTCAAAACTACTAATAATTTAAACCCCAGTTTTATGGACGAAATTTTCCTGCAAAGAAGTCTCACATATAATTTGAGAAATACCAATACATTCTTACTTCCTATGGTACATACAGTTAATCATGGTACTGAAACAATCCGATACAGAGGGCTGCGTATTTGGCACTCTCTTCCTCAGGAAATTAAGGATTCAAATTCTGTGCATCAATTTAAGAATAAAATCAAACATTGGACCAATGAAGGCTGCGACTGCAGACTTTGCAGGCAGTACATTCCTCAACTCGGCTTTCTATGATTTTACACCTTTTTTAATATGAACTTTGTAATTTGATTTGAACATTGTAATTTGATTTGAACTTTGTAATTTTATTGACTAGTTTTACTTGTATATATATATATATTTCTGTATTTAATTTGTTGGCTTGAATTAGCTTTGAATTAGTTATGTAAGTTGCCAACGTAAAACAAATTGATAATAATAATAATAATAATACGTATTTTTTTTCTTCAAGAAACCGCTTATAAGAAACGGTAGGCTCAATTTTTCGAAAGTTAAGAAACAACCCTACCTAAATTTAAAAAGATAAGAAACTTTTGTAATTTGCAATTTTAATTTTCCTATCGCACTGAAAAATATTTTGGCACTGTACAGCAACTGTTCGAACATCATTATGAGTGCGAATTGTGTTATTTACTTGTTTTTGAGATTTGGGAGCCCTGTAGAACGAACAAAAATTAACTCTACATTTCCTGCATTAGAAATACAGGGTGTCCCAAAAAAAGTGTCCGACTTTTAATTTTGAATATATCAGAGACTATTTGCTGTATAAGAACCATTTGGAAATTTTTTGAAAGCTAAACATGTTCTGTTGAGACTATTGCAGTTTAAATTTGAAAATTTTTAGAAATCCATGGCGTTTCATAAAATTGATACTAATTTTTCAATGTTTTTCACTCTTCACTTTACTGTTCTCCAATATGTATGTATGTATCTTAAAATTTGCCACGTAAAATAAAACAATTTACAAGAAATAAATAGAATTTACAAGTTTTAAAAAGCAAAAGAATAGATCAAGTACGATGACAATGTTCATTAAATAAATACGTTAAAAACACCCCTAATTGTAGTGGCAGGGATAGCATTAAAAGGTCATATTGACCTTATTTCCATAATGGTCCCCATAGAGGTGGTTGCAAAAGAAAAATAATCAAAGTAAACAACAGATGTTAATATGATTTTGGATGGAGCATAATTTAGTAGGGCCGAGTCACATATATGGGAGAGGAGGCGTGTTTCAATAGAACACATACAGTATACGTTGCTCTCTTCTCTCTGTATCTTTTGGAAAAAATTTTCGAATGTTATTCTAATTTCTAAATAGACTCGTCCAGATAGCCCAGACAACAGAATTAAAGTACTTTTAGAGACCTGAGAATGTAATTCACAAATTTGTAAAATTTTCAAATCGTAGTTGCAAGAAGGGGGGGGGGGCAATCTAAAACGTAGTTATCAAGAACACAGTCGTTCTAGCTCGTTGGTAAGTGAACATGTCAAATTTGTCATTTTATTTGTCCGTTATGCAAGTTTTCCGCTTTGAAATTGAATGCATCTCGGACAGTTAGGCAGTTTCTATGCATTTTCAATTGTTTTCAATCATTCTTTCGAAACCAGGCAATAATCTTTGTTTCTCCAGCTCTGTACACTTCGATGTCAATTTTGACAAATGCATCGCTGCGTTATCTGGGGTAACATACCTCCTTACCAGTCGTAGCAGTTAGATTTCCGGTAATTCGAGTAACTCACGTTCAAAGAATGAAACTTGAGAATCTTTTTCTACTAACATAAGGGCCACTTTGGTTTTCCAACAGTAAATATCACTGTAAAGTAAGACAACAGCAGGGCAAAGGCGAAGAAAACATGCAAAAAATTGTCATAACTTTGAGAAACCCCTGGCTTCTTAGTATTTGTCAAATTTGAACTGCAATAGACTCAAAAGAAAATTACCTGTCTCAGTTCTCAAATGATACCAGAACGGTTAATATCTATCAAATATTTTCTGATTTATTCAAACTTAAAAGTCGGACACTTTTTTGGGACACCCTGTCTAAGAAACAAATGAGAAACTTTTTTAAGAAACTGCCTACCAGCCCGGACCTTAGTCTCTTATCAAAAATACTTAGTCTCTTCTCCATTTTCATTTTCATATTTATCTTACCTTTCATAGTAAGTATCCATTTCTTCGCTGTTCATTCCATCTGCCCTCAGCTCAATCTACTTTCGCTTTTCTCATTGGTATATTCTTATACTAGGATAGTCCTATATACAATTTTCGAACTTTTCAAAAGAGTTTCTTTTGCTTTTTATCATTCGTTTCGTTTGCAATATCGATCGGTGAGCTACATTCTCTTAATCTACACTCAATGGTATGCTGTTTGTGAGTCAGTTCATTTGATCTATACTCTATGGGTGATGCAAAGGATCATTTTACTAAGTGGGGACATCGAATTAAATCCAGGCCCGGAGACTCTGGACTTTTGCTGCTGGAATTTGAATAGTATAACAGCATACGATTTTCTTCGAGTGTCTCTCATTGAGGCATACAATTCTGTATATGATTATGATCTGATAGGTGTTGTGGAAACTCACCTTGATAGTAGCATTGACGTGGATAGGCTGGCACTGAATGGATATTCTTTCATCAAGCAGAATCATCCGCTAGATATTAAAAGGGGCGGTGTTGGGCTCTATATCAAGGAGACTCTTCCGAAAAAAGTGCGCTCTGACATTGTCACGCTTCCGGAATGTGTTGTTTGCGAAATCCAAATCAACAGGAGGAAATATTTTTTTGCTATTATCTACAGGAGTCCTAGCCAGAATCAAGAAGAATTTGATAGTTTTATGAATAATTTTGAGCTTATGTTATCAAAAATGGCTGCCGAAGATCCTTATGCAGTAATCATTTCAGGGGACTTCAACTGTCGCTCCTCCCAGTGGTGGGCGGATGACAATGAAAACGAAGAAGGAAAATGCTTCGAGCCTTTAACGTCTGACCTTGGTATTCATCAGCTGATTAATGAGCCAACCCATATGATTGGTGAATCTAAGTCGTGCATAGATCTTATTTTCACAGACCAACCAAACATTTTCATCGAATCAGGTGTTCATCCATCACTCCATGAACAATGCCAGCATCAAATTGTATATGGCAGATTGTCGATTAATAATCTTGCTCCACCCCCTTTTACTCGGAGACTCTGGCACTATGACAGTGCCAATATTGATGCTATCAGAAGAAGCATCGAAATGTATCAATGGCGCGAATCTCTTCAATCCATCGAAAGCCCCAACCAACAAGTGAAGTTACTGACGGAAGTCGTTCTCAACGTGTGCTCTAATTTCATACCTAATGAAATTAAAACGATTAGACCGCGTCAAGCTCCATGGGTGACTAAGTCGATCAAAGCATTTCTTCGGAAAAAGAATCGTGCCTACAAATCTTTCGTTAGAAATGGCCGACCTGCAGATAAGTATCAAGAAATCCAAAATATGATCTCTCACAGTTCTAAAATTGTGGAAGATGCTAAGCAGAAATATTTCTCCAAGATCGGAATGACTCTTGCAAATCCTGCTACTGGTAGTAAAACCTACTGGTCTTTAATTAATAAGGTCCTAAACAAAGTCACAATTCCTGAAATACCTCCCCTCCTAGAAAATGATATTTTCGTTCTTGACTTCTCATCTAAAGCACAGATATTTAATGATTACTTCATCCTGCAATGTTCGACTTCGGATACAGGAAGTGAAATTCCCGGAGATCCACCAGAATACGGCACTCAACTCACAAACGTCTCTATAACGGACGAAAAAATATTGAGAATAATTCGATCGCTGAATCCTAACAAAGCTCATGGATGGGATGATATTTCTGTGCGAATGATCAAAGTTTGTGATAGCGCACTAGTATTGCCGTTGAAATTAATATTCGAGAATTGCTTATCCAAGGGTATCTTTCCTGAAACCTGGAAGTGCGCAAATGTTGTTCCTGTGCACACAAAAAATGAAAAGAACTAGAAAATTATCGACCAATCTCCATTCTTCCAATCTTTGGGAAAATTCTGGATAAATTGGTATTCGACTCTTTGTATTCTCATTTGCTTGCAAAGAATTATTTGAACCCAAACCAGTCTGGTTTTCGTCCGGGAGACTCGACGATAAATCAGTTAGTTTCCATTACTCATTCTATCTTTTCTGCGTTTGACTGTAATCCAACTCTAGACGTTCGCTCTGTATACCTTGATATTTCTAAAGCGTTCGACCGGGTATGGCATAAAGGCCTTCTTTGTAAGTTACAGAGATGTGGTGTTTCTGGAAATCTGCTTACCCTTCTCCGCAGTTTTCTTTCAAATCGTAAGCAGCGAACAGTTTTGAACAGCAAGTCTTCTAGTTGGGGAAATATTTCTGCAGGTGTTCCACAAGGCTCGATTTTGGGACCTTTATTGTTCCTTATATATATCAATGATTTGTCTGAGGACCTGAAATGTACCGTAAAATTATTTGCTGATGATACTTCTCTTTTCACCACGGTAAAGGATCCTGTACTAGCAGCTGACGACATGAACCATGATCTGAATCGGATAAAATTATGGGCACATAGATGGAGAATGTCCTTCAACCCTGATCCCTGAAAGCAAGCTGTAGAGATAATTTTCTCAACGAAGAGAGTCAAAATTGATCATCCCGCGATATTTTTCAACAATATGCAAGTAATGAAAGTGGATGAGCATAAACATCTTGGTCTTACACTAGACTCAAGGCTTTCTTTTTCAAGTCATATAAACTCGGCTATTGCCAAATCGAGAAAAGCAATCGGAATGCTGAAGTTTCTTTCAAAGTATCTTCCTAGGGAGACCTTGAATGTACTTTACAAACTTTATGCTAGACCACTTAGACTATGGTGATGTGATTTACCACATTCCATGCAGGGAGATCAGTCTCATTAGCCGTGGTAATATCCTGATGCAAAAACTCGAATCGGCAGAGCCTTTTTTAAGGGGTTTTAAGTGGGGAGGCAAATCCTAAAAAGGGGATATGTTAGTGTGATTGGCTAGACCGTAGGAGCGTTTTCACATCGGGGGGGGGGGCACTAATTCGCACCGAAGACATAAAGTGTTCGGCGGTCAGCATTTTTTTGGTCAATGCCTTCTTTTCTTTTGGCAACGCCATTCTGTGCACTGCTGATGAAAGAGCATTTTATGCTCGGAGGACACCAAAAGCTCTTTTCTTTTGGCAACGCCATTCTGTGCACTGCTGATGAAAGAGCATTTTATGCTCGGAGGACACCAAAAGCTCTGGTTTGGAGTGGGAGGCAAATTTTGACTTTCAAGGTTAATATTCCAACTCTTGATGCACCAATATCAACAAATAAGGTATCAATCTTCAAGTTAACTATCTAAGAGTACTTCAAAACTTATCAGGGGTCGAATCAACTTAAATTCTTATCGCTAGCCCCAATCAAATCTGTTACCTTCTTTTTTGGGACACCCGGTATAGCTACTAAACAAGTGACGAAAGTGCAAAGGGCTCCTCAAAAGCATACAGTACTCGTAGAAGATTTTTCAATTTATGCATATTTTTTCTTTTCCTTTTGTATCTAATTTAGTTTATCAACTTAGTTTAAAACGTTGCGTGTTTGTTGCTGCCATGCATAATTCTTTTATGTTGTGCTTTATAGCTTTTCGATGATGATGATGAGTAGCCTGAAAGTTTCCGTGGTACTATCTGTACTGTACTACACGTATTTTTTTATAAGAAACTAAGAATTTGGGCCAGTACTGAAAGTTTCTTAAAATTATAAAATTTTGAGTACTCAGAGTTTCTTACGAGTTTCTTAGAGGTTCCATAACAATCTTCATGTTCATTACCTGTGCCCACCTGAACATTTCAAACCAAAGTTGTTGAAGTCCTTCCAATGTCTAAACGTTACTCAAGTACCTTACGAGTAATATGATACAGGAAACAAGTGAAAGTAAAGTAAAAATATTTCAAAGATTTCCTTTATCAAAACAAATAGTTTGTTAACTGACATTTTCCTAGTACTTGAGTTTCTTAATTTTTGCCGATCTGAGAGTTCAGTTTCTTATAAACAAATACGTGTATATGTTGAACAATTTGTTGCGAAATTTTTACGAGGACACAAAATGCAAGCCAGTGGCGTAACGCACGGTGGTTGGGGTTAGAGCAAATCCTAAGGGCCCCCAAGCTCTAGGGGCCCCCAAAGAATTTTTGGTAAAGTAGTAAATACTATGCTTAGCTTCAGGGGAAGATTGTATTCTAAGAAAGAAAGGGGCCCCAAGATAATCAGCGAGCTCACACTTGATCAGGAAATTCTTATCGAACGAACGAAGATATTGCAAAAGCTTCATCTACCATAAAAAGTCTTGATGCAAGAGATTTTACCGAGGACCTAGATCTACGATCTTTTGCTAATTCAGAGAAGCAATTGCAGAGAGAAACACCATTATCGATTTGATCAACTTGATACTCGCAAGTCGTGTCAGTTCATCGTTTCCCAAATTGTTTCCTTTTCATTTCTTTTAAGGAGGGTTGCCCTTCAGCAGAAGCTGGTTTTCAAGGGGCCCTCCGATAAAACATTAATTACAATCTAAAAAAATACTCAAATTAAACTATAAAACCCTATTTACACGTTACTCTTTCTTTTTGTAGCAATTCCAGTTACTGTGGCTACAGCTGAGCGATCTTTTTCAAAGCTGAAACTAATAAGACGTATTTAAGATAGGATGCGTCAGGAAGGGCTTGATGATCTTGCAATTCTTTCTATTGAAAATGCAGAAGCAAAGTCAATTGACAAGAAATGACTGGTAGAATCATTTGCACGGATAAACGCACGACGGGTCATTCCATATAATTTGAACAAAGGCATGTCAAGTCATGTTCGAGAAATGCCCTCAAATTTTTTTCATGTAATTGTTACCTAAAGACAAGGTTGAATTTCAAATTTCAGCTTCATAACTTGAACGGTTAATTTTCTATGGGTGATTGAAATTTTTGATGACAGCTCGATCAACGATGAAGTGACACTTTCAATGATTTTTAATTTCAATTACAGGACTCTGTAACAAATTCTGTTGAGTGAAAATCATTTCAGATGCAGCATATCATCGGCAAAAAGAATTCATTTGCAAGTCAATGCTCACAAACTTGTGCAGGTGCTTGTCAAAATCCTGCCTTGATAATGAAAAATTCTGAATTAAGTCACTTTGGAAGGAACTTGCATGAATTTTCCTGTTAAAACGGCAAAAGCAAATTAACTACAAATGATACTCTTGTGCTACCATGCTGTTAGAAGTCAGAATAAAATAAACAAAAAATTCCACGAGCTTCCACTTAAAAGAAAATTAGGTATCAAAATGGCACAAACTTGTATGTTTGTGCAATTTTAGCAGATTTGAAAAATATTTTACAAATTTTGGTATGAATAATTCCAAATTGCTTCGTCACTTGTTAATGTATACCAGTTGAAGTTTGCCTAGACTGAATATTTTTGATTGAATCCACTTTCTAGTCAGTGAATTTGCCTTTTGAAAGTAGCTCAGACACCAAAATGGCCGATATGGGGCATGTTCAGTGGCTGCAAAATGTACCGGTCAGTAATGTCATAGTCTTGAGAATTTTACAACCAGTTGTCTGCTCTGTTACCTTCTGCTGAGAAGAATTTCATGCTTCAAATGGAATTTTAAGGCAGTAATTAAAATATTTTTGACTGCCTGTTTGTCGAGAAATTGGTAATGTTGTGGAACTTGCTGAACTTGCTGAAGGGCTACCCTCCCTAAATATGTGAAATCAAATCAAATCAAATCAAAAACTCTCTTCAGTTGGAGCAAGGTCAAAATCTCATGAAATCATCATCTCTGGGTCCCAACAGCTCACATTATCAGCTTGTTAGTTCCTCCAACATCCAATTCGGCTGGAAGACAGTACAACTTTACTACTGGAGAGATAAAAGATGTAGTGACTCGGTTCTAGACACTCATGCATAAATGGCTTTTTTTCAGCTTTTGAGTTCCTGAACGTTGTTGTTCAATCTATCATTTGAAGTTCTATCTAGTCAAAGTTTCGCTGAGTTTCGTTTTTGTGTCTCAAAATTTCGCCCACTAGAACGTTTCCTGATCTTCAATCAACTGACAAATTGCAAGTTAGTTGTACATTTTAAAATTCATGTTGAAGGCTAACATTTGACCTAGAAGAAACTGCCTCATATCCCCAATAGATCGTTCTCTCCAAAGATCTTTTCTGTGACTTCTTTGTAGAATAACTGATAAGTTTATTCGGTCAATGAGTTATGTAGTTACATTACATGATTAATGTCCCTCCCCCCTTAAATTCATGGGAACCCAATATTTGGGACATATCTCTGTATTTTAATCCTTGAAGGTAAGTGAAGCTTTGCATTCACCTTATTCAATGATGATTTCATGAGATTTTGACCTTGCTCCAACTGAAGAGTGTTTCCACAACATTACCAATTTCTCGACAAACAGGCAGTCAAAAATATTTTAATTACTGCCTTAAAATTCCATTTGAATCATGAAATTCTTGTCAGCAGAAGGTAACAGAGTAGACTACTGGTTGTAAAATTCTCAAGACTCTAACATTACTGACCGGTACATTTTGCAGCCACTGAACATGCCCCATATCGGCCATTTTGGTGTCTGAGCTACTTTCAAAAGGCAAATTCACTGACTAGAAAGTGGATTCAATCAAAAATATTCAGTCTAGGCAAGCTTCAACTGGTATACATTAACAAGTGACGAAGCAATTTGGAATTATTCATACCAAAATTTGTAAAATATTTTTCAAATCTGCTAAAATTGCACAAACATACAAGTTTGTGCCATTTTGATACCTAATTTTCTTTTAAGTGGAAGCTCGTGGAATTTTTTGTTTATTTTATTCTGACTTCTAACAGCATGGTAGCACAAGAGTATCATTTGTAGTTAATTTGCTTCTGCCGTTTTAACAGGAAAATTCATGCAAGTTCCTTCCAAAGTGGCTTAATTCAGAATTTTTCATTATCATGGCAGGATTTTGACAAGCACCTGTGCAAGGTTGTCAGCTTCGACTTGCAAATATTTTTTTTTTGCTGATGATATGCTGCATCTGAAATGATTTTCACTCAACAGAATTTGTTACAGAGTCCTGTAATTGAAATTAAAAATCATTGAAAGGGTCACTTCATCTTTGATCGAGCTGTCTTTAAAAACTTCAATCAGCCATAGAAAATTAACCGTTCAAGTTATGAAGCTGAAATTTGAAAGTCAACCTTGTCTTTAGGTAACAATTACATGAAAAAAATTTGAGGGCGATTCTCGAACATCACTTGACATGCCTTTGTTCAAATTATATGGAATGACCCGTCGCAAGAGCATATAGGAATATAAGACCCTCGTACTAACATAGAATTTTCAGAGCAAGAGCAATAATTCGCTAAAAATTGTTTTTTTTCATACATAAAGAAACTGTGTAAATAACTACTGATTTGAGGCTTTTAGGGCTCTAACGTACCAAACTCACATCGTAATTATGATGTAAACGACCAAAACCGTGTAATCAGCAGGGGCGCAAATGAAGGGGTGTTGGTGTATGACACACCCCAATAATTTCATAAGTCGGTCCCAGTCGTTATTCTTTAGTGATAGAGTCGGTCCCGATCCGGGTCTGAACTTGAACCTGGATTTTTCAGGAGGCCGATACTCGAAATGCAAAGATTGCTATGTTAGCTGTCTTTTGTTTTTATCGTAGAAACAATGTTTACAGGAAGGAAAATATTGAGATTCCTTTAAAACCGAAGAGAAAATGGCTGGGTATAAGTTGGGAAAGGGATGCCTTCTGAGCCAAAGTAAAGGATATTTCTTCGAAAGTTTTCTTCGTGTTCCGATTTATAGGATAACCGTAACAAAACTATCGATGTTTCCTCGCTGCTAATGGCAAGCATGATATTGGGAGAAGCATTCTAAACCTAAACCAAAGTAAAGGATGTTTCTTCGAAAAGTTCATCGTGCTCCACTTTATAGGATAACTGTCAAAAAACTATCAAGGCTTCCTCGCTGCTAATGGGAAGCATGATATTGGGAGATGCAGTCTACGCCAAAGTAGAGGGTGTGGTCCCAAAAAAATTTCTTTGGGGCTTCGCCCCTAGACCCCTGCCTTTCCATGCCTCCCTCTCCATTTACTCTGACGACGCAGCTAATTGATTCCATATGAGCAAGCTTGCATGCTTAAAAACGTGGCTATTCTATGAAGCTTTGACTGGATCATTCAGGACAGATGGCTAAGATGCTAGCCAGAGACAGCTTTGATGTCAAAACTGTTTGTTTAAAAACCGTTTCGATTGTTGGGAAAACATTATATCTGTTATAGTGTATTTTCGTTAAACTATGGCAGATAGGAAAACTTTATTTTTTCATCCATTTGCAAAAACCTTTACTTCGCGAAAATCCGTCCGGCGTGGAAGAAACTCGGTCCTTTGAACACACACCCCTTCAACAAGATTTGTATTTGTGCGCCCCTGGTAATCAGACAAAAATATAATTATGAATGTCTTAAATTCCCTCATCAAACATTCTAACATCACTTTTACAAACATCTGCAACATTCTTTGAAACTTTTTCGTACGCTAGAGGGGGCCCCAAGATGGCTAATTTACTAAGGGCCCCGAGCTGCTCCGTTACGCCACTGATGCAAGCATCAAATATTGGAGGCAATGTCGTTAGAAGTCCTAGTCGATTTTTCTGATTCTGATCTAGATTCTAGATTTCGATTTTTCTGATCATTCAGAAAAGGAGAAAACGTGGTTGCTCACTAGCTGTTCGTACGGTACTTTACTTTTTAGAAAAAACATGGACATACGGTAAATCCCCCCCCCCCCCCTCCCCCACCACCGGACCCAAACTGTACTAAAAACTAGCTACTGCAACGCGAATTTAGTTCGTTACAAAGAGACTGTGGTATCGTAAAGTAAAATTATCAAGTTGAATTACGGGGACTGTTTCGATACTTGGGTAAATACCTAAATACTGCAAAAATGTATATGTTTCTGCTGTTAAAACTCACTGTTTCGCTGCTGAAGCCATCTACAGGGGAGTGTGTTTTATTTTGCTTTCCACTTTTTCCTTCCTTCCAACGGACGGCAGCGGAACGAAATCCAGTTCCCTTTCTATCAAAACCTCTGTATCGCCATTCATGGGAGGCACATCCAGCCAAGAGCGTTATGTCCACCTCGTTGTGAATGGCATGTTCACGCTTTTTCATTCTCTTTCGCGTGACGGTTGTGCAAATCATAGCAAAGCATAGCAAATCAATCCGAACAAATGTTAACTATGGCATTCCAGTTCAGCAGTGAGTTTTAGCGAAGAAAGTTGAAAATGATTTTTATGTCGGATAACTCTTTTTCGGTATGCAAAAATCTGACGTCAACGTCAGGAACCGTCTAATTAACTTAGAGACAACGAGTCACCAGATATCGTAATAACACAATGGTCATTGTAATGATCTTGCGAAATTCCAATTAAAATTTCAGCACCCAGCATTTTCCCAGTCAAAAAATTAAATGTTTGAGCAAAGTGCATCGTTCTGTCTGTTCAATATAAGGACCGTAAGTGACCCCTGGCAACATTCAAGACAGAAGTTTCTTAGACTTGGCAATATGTTCGTTATCACATCTTGTTCGTTATCACAGGGGGGAGGGGGGAGGTTGGTTCATGGTTTAGATGATACGTTTTCTGATTTCTGGTCTAGCCTAGGGTACAGGTATTCTTTTATAACAAACTAAGAATTTGGTCAAATACTGAAAGTTTCTTAAAATTATCAGATCGATTTTCAGTACTCAGAGTTTCTTTTCCATAAAAATCTTCATGTTAACTACCTATCCCCTCGTGCACATTACAAAACAATGTTTTGAAGCATTTTCAATGTTTAGACATTACTCAAGTACCGTTCGAGTAATATGATACAGGAAACGAGTGAAAACAAAGCATAAATATGTTAAGGAATTCCTTTATCAAAATAAATGGTTTCTGTAAGGATTTCCTTTATCAAAATGAATAGTTTCTTACCTTATATTTTCCTAGTACTGGAGTTTCTTAACTTGTTGGCGATTTGAGAGTTCGGTTTCTTATGGGCAGTGTAAAAGATGAGCAAAGTGTAAAAGTTTTAGTGATTATTGAAGGAATTAATTTTTAGTCTGTTTGAAATGGGGACCGTACGTGACCCCCTGAGAACATTCAAGATAGAGTTTTCTTGCACTTGGGTATCTACAGCCATTGGTTCTTGGTATTTATCCTCTCATTCTAGACCAAATTTGAAAGACTGGAGCAAAGTGTAAAACTTTTAGTGATTATTGAAGGAATTTATTTTTTGCCTGTTTGAAATGGGGACCGTAAGTGACCCCCTGAGAACATTCAAGATAGAGGTTTCCTGCACTTGGGTATCGAAAACCATTGGTTCTTGGTATTTATCCTCTCCTTCTAGACCAAAACTGAAAGGTTTGGGCAAAGTGTAAAAGTTTTAGTGCTTATTGAAGGAATTTATTTTTTGCCTGTTTGAAATGTGGACCATAAGTGACCCCCTGAGAACATTCAAGATAGAGGTTTCCTGCACTTGGGTATCTAAAACCATTGGTCCTTGGTATTTATCCTCTCATTCCAGATCAAAATTGAAAGGCTTGAGCAAATTTTAGTTTTTTTTAGTGATTATTGAACACTTCTGTTTTCATCTTACATCTTAAAATCCCCTTCCCTTATGATTTCTCAAAGTTTCTTGAATCCCGCGTTACTTCTTACCTAGAACAATTGATGACAATGGAATATCCCGGGATCTCCGACGCCACGCGTGTACGAATGTGTCGGAGGAGATAATCGCTACAAGGACTGACTATCAACAGCAGCTCATCTTTGTGGCTGAAAATGCAACTTGGAATGCTATTTACAGAAAAACAAGTGTCATTAACTCATTCACCCCCACGAGGTATTTTGAAAGAGAGCTCTTTATCCCCGAGATTTCAATATCGATCATCACCTTCCATCACCTTCTCCCCAAGCGGTTTTCACTGGATCGTTGTGAAGGATCATGAAATTTTTCATTGCAAATTGCAAATTATTAGTAAAAGATATCAAAAAAATTTCTAAAAAGATCTTTTCATGGAAAGAACAGGCATTAAAATGAGACCAAACATATTGCATTACAAAAAGAATCGTTTTTTTGCGAGAAGTTTGAACAATCATGAGATAAAAATTTTATCCAATTTTATCCTCGAGCTCTGGTTTTAGTTGATGATCGAAGCCAGTTTGAAAATATTTCTTTAGAATATTCAAAATATTTGAGAAGGTGAAGACCTTGAAAGCTACGATATCAAAAAATCAATTTCTTTCCATTAAAATACAATTTTGAAAACAGAAAAGATATCGGAAGACGACTGGCCATCATTTGCGTGAGTGATCAGGTTCCCGTTGCACAGAGTTGCTCCGATCCGAGGCGTATATTTAGTTTCTTAGTTCATGGAATGTGGTTTTTGAAGGCATCTGATATGATAAGAAACTCATAACTAATCTTAGTAACAGTCTTACCTCAGTTTGGAAGGAAAATAAAATATTTCAAGCCAAATGAGATACAACATATGGGTCGCCACCAAGAACGGGCCTAAATTTTGTGTATGAAACGGCGCCAATTTTCTGCTTTCGAATCCTAGCCTTCCGCTTCATCCTTCTCAAAAACACTTTCTTCAGGAGATAAAACATCATTGACCACAGTGTACGAATTGTAATTCCTATTAATATCTTAACTGGTATTTCCAAACACTTTTCTCCTTGGGAATTCTCTCTAAAAACCCCTTCGAAAGGACGTCCATGACCATAGCCAAACAGTAAACAAATCACAACTGTCAACAAACTTGAACTGCCAACACTAAAACCACAATAACTCAAAATTTTAGTACGAACACCCTATTAACATTTGACACCATTGGAAAGCCAATCCTCTAAGCTACTTATACATCACAATTGTTCTATTCAACTGCCAGAGCAACCCAGGAGAATTACATCATCTTTCCAGAACGACAAATGTCCTCAATGGGGAAACAACACCTTGTGCTGTTGACGACAAATGTCGCTTACGGGGAAATAAAGCCTGGCAACAATGACGACAAATGTCGCTTATGGGGGTGAATGAGTTAAGCAAAGAATAGACATATTTGTCTTCATTTTCAACCTTATTTGGCGATGAGGCGCACAGGAAGAGCTCATCGAGAAGGGAAATTTTTGGAGATGTGGTGCGCCTTGGCAGGTTTCTCGAAGAAAAACACTCGGAAAGTGAAGTCGATTACAAGAAACTTTTAAGGTAAAATCTTGTTTAACTCATAGACTCCCGTGGCAGGTGTCAGTAATCGTGCTTTGTATACCCACACCACGAATGAGCTGTTCAGCTCTGTATCCCCGGAAGGCGTCAGAAAAATTAAGAAAATATGACTTCTGTTTTTAATTACAATTTTTTTAGTATTTGAATCCTTTCTATCGAAAAATAAAGTATTATGAAATTTTTCAGAAAAGACTGAATTTTTTCTTCGAGCAATCGATTTATTAATATCATACCTAATCACAACCAAGAAGTTTGTTTGAATTAGTGCGTATGAAGCTTAGGCCGTTTATTTACAATGCAGACATTGGTTCAGTTGTTTGATATCCTTTCGTGTTTAGATATACAAATAAATAAAATGCTTGAGAGTTGTCCATAAGTTGTTAGTTAAATCTTTTCAACAAACAGTCCAGTTGTACAGTTAGTAGCTTTTGTGGAACTGCTGAAAACGGAGCTTACTCGGGATGCAAAGATCAATAATCAAGTTGCCAGCCAGTGTCTTCATCAACATCGTGAGGTAAGACCTCATCGCGTGGTGTTTTGGCTTCGGCCCTCGTCAACATTCCAACGTTCTTCTTGAAGACAAACTTCCCGTTTACCTTTTCATAAATAATGTATTAAATTCCCAGTTCTTTTCTATTGCTTTTGCACATTAATAGGGCTAGTTTCTTCGGTATGTTGAGGAATGAAAACAGTCTCAAACTCCCGTCCACTCGCGACCTTCGTTGCTTAGGCCGTTCTTCCTCTGTTCTCATCCCTCGCTGCTTTCTATGTTCTCATCCCTCACTGCTTTCTAGGTTCACCAACAGATATATTGCTTTCATTTTCCTCTATTTATATCACAATTACACGCAACAGTCTTGAAGTAAAACCTTACAAACTTTCGTAATCACAACGAAACGTTTCTTTCGAAGCAACATCAAGAGTTTTCCATCGCATGAAATCTGTCGCAA
This sequence comes from Aurelia coerulea, assembly GCA_039566865.1. Taxonomy (NCBI): domain Eukaryota; kingdom Metazoa; phylum Cnidaria; class Scyphozoa; order Semaeostomeae; family Ulmaridae; genus Aurelia; species Aurelia coerulea. Next base: position 7,995,782 of record CM076960.1, on the reverse strand, counting down.
TATTTGGAGCGACATCGTTTTGAATGAAAATAACTCAAAAATTGTCATTGGCAACCCCCCAAACAAGAAGCATCATTGTAAAGCCAAGACAATAAGCTACAAAACCGATTGTAGTATGAACCAATCAGATCTACGGATTCAGAGCAATTGACCAATCAGGAGCGATGTGCCGCATGGAATCAGTGGGTATACAGGAGGGTGACTTGTCATGCGCCGGATGGAATCAATGGGGATACAAGACCTCACCACAAAGCGTGCCGGATGGCACCAATGGGAGTCTATGAGTTAATTTATTTGGAACTTGCAGTCTGAAGATTCCTGCTACTATTTCTAAACCAACATCCTCACAAGAAGAAGCAGAAAAAGCCAATTCAACACTACTTTTCCGACCACTGTTTGTTGCGAATGTCTGCCAATGTGCCCAATGTTGAATGTCAAATATCCAACTGACAATTGTGATCCATACTATTTGGTCCCAGAGATTTTCCAGTTTTGAGGAGAGAGATTATCTGAGATATTTCAAGAGAAATAGAGGGTGCAGTGAAAAAAGAGCTTCCAATTCTGCCTCCCATAAAATTTACGGGCATTGACAAACCACGCAAATCAATGACTGTCAAAGAAGAATTCCTACTTCTTGCTAAGCTTTGCCGATGTGCAACCTTAAAGTTTACTGATTCCAACCTAGGCCTAGCTAGATTTACCTAGAGAGGCTTCACCCTAAATGGTTGGGTTTTGCAACAAAATTTATTTAAAAACAAGGAAACGCTCTAGGACTGGGCAAATGACGATAAAAATGTTCATTAACTCTTTCTGAAAGCTAAACTTAAATGTAACAACTAGCTTCTTGTTTGTCTTGGGACATTTTCAGTTCAAACGCAAGCCGGTCTGAACGGCCTAATCTTTGGCATGGCGTCTAATTTGGACGTACCCTAAATTCATAATGACGCCTTCGCAGTTACCTGGTTGAACTTAACTCGCCGCAGCAAACCAAAGCAGGATTATTAAACTGTGAGTGCCGGGGGGAGGAATAAGGAGGTCTACGTGATATTTTTGAAAATGAAGCAAGTGGAGGAGGGGTTTGCAAGAAGAATGCATTGATATGGTTACATTTCAAAATATTGATAGATGAAATGATGAAATTGACAACAGGGAAAGTTAGTTCGTGAATGAAACTTTACACAAATGAAATCAATAAGGCAGAAATCGACAAAAAAATCAAGATTTACAATTTTACCATTATCTTGAGGATTATGACTTTAACCTTATGACTTCTAACAGTGTGGTTGACAGGGGAGTCGGTAAGGGAAGTCAGAATCCACAGGCCGACCAATAGGCAGGTAGGTCAGTCCAACCACAACCGAAATAAAACCCCCGGCTTTTACATTCAATGCAAATTTCTGAGATTTGTCTTCAAAAATAACCTTTGGAGGGTTGGAGTTGCCTGTAAACAAACTTTAGTTGTATTTCATACAAAATACTGATGAGGCAACGTGAAGAAAACAAATATTCGGCATGGAAAACAACAAGGACATAAAATACGCTCACCTTTATCCCTTTCAGGTAAGTGTTTTAAAAACATCCTTCAGGACAAGGATAGGTGGTACAAAACGAAAACAACAAGAGAGAATCTCAGAAATGGCATCAGTGAATAATTTTAACACGCTTTCCTACAAAATCCAGGCCTGAACTCCTTTTGAAACGAAGTTTTTGCAGCGCGGTCAGATATGATGAAAAACGTTAGCTGACCATTTAGGGCGATGCTCCTCTATATCCAACTGACAATCGCGATCCGGCCTAGCTAGGCCTACTCATCTCATATCATTCATACTCTGTTGTGTTATTTTATAATCTGCAGTCACCAATGAATGTGAGAATTATTACTGCACCCTCACTTGTAGGCCTTTTCAGGAGGCTTGTATTGATTTAGGAACGAAATAATTCTGTAAAACAAAGCCAGTTTCTGAAATACTAACCTGGCACTTTTTAGTCTTTACCGCATGCCATTCAGACCCAGAATCAGAATCAGATTCAAAATCAGATTCAGAATCAGATTCAGACCCAGAATCAGATCTTAAATTTGCTGTTTTTGGCCACAAAATGGGTAGAATTTACATGTTTGCACTCCCAATTGATAAAATAGCGTTTACTGAGCAATTATGCGCGATTTCTCGCCAAAAGGTGTTCACAATTTGTTATACGAGCCTTAGAAAATAAATAAACAACAACAACAACTCAAATTTGTCTCGAATCTGATTCTGGGGGTCCAAAGGTCAGAATCAGATTGGAGGAAACAGCAGGGCTACCAGCGGAAGTAAGGTTCCAGCTTTATTTCAATGGATTCATTCGAGGTTGAATGCCCCTATGACCAGAATCAGATTCGAGGGAATCAGCAGGGTTATTTAATACTTACCAGGAACAGACCTAATCAGGAAGTGGGCAAAAATGCGTCAGCCCTTAACTGCCTGAACAATGCAAACCTTTATGGGCGGTGATTGGAACAGGGAAAATACAATTTCCGGCTAACACACCTGTCCCACGGTGGAGGAAACCGCGAGAAAAGGGAAAACGAAAGCAAAGGCTTCGGCCCTGGTGACATATAATAGGGATATCATAAGTATCGTGCCTCAACAGATATCACTTTCGTTTTAGCATATATAATAGCACGACGTGTCAAAATGCATGAGATTCCTTCCTTGAGTCCTAGAATCTATAACTAAAATCATGGAGGGAAACATAAGAAAAAAACTCCAATTTGTGACAAGTCAAGGGACAGCCAAAAAGATCGCCCCTGCAGATTCACACCATTAGAACATTACAGTTTCTAAGCGTACTAATTTTTAGGCCAGGTCGAAAACTCGGGCGGCTCGGGCGACTCGGGCGACTCGGGCAAATATTTTTCACTGCAAAAACAGTGTTGGATGGTATTATTTCGACCCTCCTTGGGCACAGAAGACACAAACATCCTTTACTATTCAAAATAACACACTTCTAAGAATTTGCCCGAGTCGCCCGAGTTTTCGTTCTGGCTCTATAAGAAAAACGAAAAGTCGGGCGACTCAGGTTGAAAGTCTTTCATTCAGAAATTAACGCCTGGACGTTTATCATTCACCCTCTTCTGCCAATTTCGGCTGAAAAGAATCATCGTACGTCGAAATAAGAGCCTCTTGAAAGAAACCCGAGTTTTCGTTCTACCCCATAAGAAAAACGAAAAGTCGGGCGACTCAGGTGAAAAGTGTTTCATTCAAAAATTAACGCCAAGACGTTATCGCAGACCCTCCTCTGCCAATTTCGGCTGAAAAGAATCATCATCTGTCGAAATAAGAGCCTCTTGAAAGAAACCCGAGTTTTCGTTCTACCCCATATCAAAAACGTAAAGTCGGGCAACTCAGGTGGAAGTCTTTCATTCAAAAGTTAACACCTAGACGTTTTTCATAGACGCAAATTGACAGAAGAGGGTCTATGAAAAACGTCTAGGCGTTAATTTTTGAATGAAACACATTTCACCTGAGTCGCCCGACTTTTCGTTTTTCTTATGGGGTAGAACGAAAACTCGGGTTTCTTTCAAGAGGCTCTTATTTCGACGTACGATGATTCTTTTCAGCCGAAATTGGCAGAAAAGGGTCTGCGATAACGTCTAGGCGTTAATTTTTGAATGAAACACTTTTCACCTGAGTCGCCCGACTTTTCGTTTTTCTTATGGGGTCGAACGAAAACTCTGGTTTCTTTCAAGAGGTTCTTATTTTGACGTACGATGATTCTTTTCAGCCGAAATTGGCAGAAAAGGGTGAATGAAAAACGTCCAGGCGTTAATTTCTGAATGAAAGACTTTCAACCTGAGTCGCCCGACTTTTCGTTTCTCTTATAGAGCCAGAACGAAAACTCGGGCGACTCGGGCAAATTCTTAAAAGTGTGTTATTTTGAACAGTAAAGGATGTTTGTGCCTTCTGCGCCCAAGGAGGGTCGAAATAATACCATCCAACACTGTTTTTGCAGTGAAAAATATTTGCCCGAGTCGCCCGAGTCGCCCGAGTTTTCGACCTGGCCTAATTTTTATTTGAATCAACCGATGTAAATCTCATATACTTTTTGAGAATTTAATAAACCACAGTTTCCAGCTATGACTCCAACGTGCACAGTTGTCCGAAGTGTCTATCGTAAATTGATATATTCTGTTATACAGTGGCGCCGCCAGGATTTTTTATTGGGGGGGGGACCAAATAGAATGGGGTCTGGGGCGGAGCCCCAGAAAAATCTTCTTCGACCACGCCCTCTACTTTGGCTGTAAATGCAACCAACGCCCTTTTTATAGGTTGACATAAAGATAAATGAATCTGTCGAAATAACACAAGTAGGGTACCACAATTAGAAAATGACGTCCCACCAGCGACGCCTTCGGATTTACAAAAATTTCCCGCAACCGATCTATTACGTGTCAAGTAGAAATCTGAAGTATATGGTTTGTGAAAAGAGGGCATCGGGATCAGCAGAAGCTTCAAAGTCCAGTATGAGGGGGCTGGGGGCAAAGCCCCCAGGAAAATTTTCGGGGACTCGTCCTTTACTTTGGCTTAGAACACTTCTACCGATGAAATGTTACCTGGTGGTGAAATAGAATTGTTGACAATTTGGTAATAGTTGTTTAAATTAGCATCCCCAGGAAACTATTTTTGTAAAAATATGATATTCTTTGGTTTAGAATGCATCACATCTTTACTAGTGCCCATTTGAAAACTTTCATAATTAGGTAATAGTATTTTTATGAATCACCACCAGAGGAAATGTTTTGCGCAAACACACTATAATTTGTCCCAGAACGGCTCTCACAATCCAATTTGCCTGGCCAGAAAATTGAAATCTTGACAATTCTGTGATAGTTTGTCTCGGAGATTTTTTCAAAAATCCAACCTATACATTGGCTTAGAACGACTCTCCCAGTCACTTCACATAATTTCTCCGAAAGAATCGTACCCTACTACCCATCCTATACGCAACTACTTTCTCCTCATTTGGTTTGTGAAAAAGGATCTTGACTTAGATCTTCCACAAGCTATGTTGTTGAGATGTCTAGGACCTTCACGACCAGAAGAAAAATTCCGAGTCAATGCCCTACAGATTGTTGGAAAATGCAATAAGACAGCAAGATTGTACAAATCGATACTCACATTATAACTGCCAAGGTCATTGGCCTTACCCCCCCCCCCAATAATTTTACACCGGAATTAGACGAATTAGAAAAGTGGTCCTGGAGAATATTGGGGGGCGACCGCCCCCCCTTGCCCCCCCCTCCCGGCGCTTCTACTGTTATACTGTTTACTATGGCATACCTGAAGATGACGTTTTCATTTTGCACGCTCATTATCTATGGCTCGCTGACTTCGACGTAAAAGAGTGGGAACAGAGTGGGAATGTTTTTACCTGGTTGGCAACTTGGCAAGGAATTATAGTATCAACCCAGGGTCCTCTTGTCCATTCCGTTGATTTCTCTAAATTAATTGGTTTTATGGCCTAAGCTAAGATTTGCTACCTGCTGTCAGATTTGCCCTTAGCATAGAAGATTCAAGGAGCTGCAAGAGCGGCTAACGCACAGCGTGTGTAGAGGGATAGTTGGTCTATCATATCATGAAAAAATATCGGAAATAGCTGTCACTGTTGCTGAGAAAACGTAGGTAGTGGCCAGGTCGAAAACACGGAACTCTCGGAACTCTCGGATCTCTTGGAACGAACCTGTTCCGAGGTTTCCGTGATTTCCGAGAGCTCTGTGTTTTTTAGTAGACATAGGCCATACACGAAAACACGGAAATGTTAAAAATGTACAGTAATGGTGTCATTGAATGCCGTGACAATGATTGCTTGGCATTTGTTGTTTGGATAGCGTTTTGCTTGACCTGTTGCATGCATTGCTTTAATAGACAATCAACGAAAACATACAGTTGATGCACATCAATGGTATCCTTCTGTTCTACCGTTCCCTCCTTCTGTTCACCGTAACTTGTCTGGAAAGTAGGACAAGTACTTTCGTAACATTGTGCTTTGCTCGTAAAGTGATAAAATGCATAAAACTTACGCTCAAAATCGACTTTAACTGATCCATTTACATCTCATTACGAGATATCCGAGATTTCCGCGTTTTCGAGTATACCCTATGCATACTCGAAAACGCGGACATCTCGGGTATCTCGGAATGAAATGGATAAGTTAAAGTCGAATTTGAGCGTAAATTTGATGCATTTCGTCGCTTTACGAGCAAAGCGCAATGTTACGACCGTACTTGTCCAACTTTCCAGACAAATTACTGAGAACAGAAGGACAGCAGGGTAGAACAGACAAGAACAGAAGGATACCATTGATGTGCATGAACTGTATGTTTTCGTTGATTGTGTATTAAAGCAATGCATGCAACAGGTCAGGCAAAACGCTATCCAAACAACAAATGCCAAGCAATCATTGTCATGGCATTCAATGACGCCATTACGGTACATTTTTAACATTTCCGTGTTTTCGAGTATGGCCTATGTCTACTCGAAAACACAGAACTCTCGGAAATCACGGAAACCTCGGAACAGGTTCGTTCCGAGAGATCGGAGAGATCGGAGAGTTCCGAGAGTTCCGAGAGTTCCGTGTTTTCGACCTGGCCCGTAGGTAGTATCGAATCTGGGTCTGAATGGCACGTCGCGGAAAAGAAGGGATACCAACGTTGGATCGTGCTGAGCTTTGCTTTGACTTATTTGCTGCAGACTGGCTCTAATTACCAAAAACATATTATTTGAAAATAGCTTACATATGAGAGATGGATTCTGCATAATTTATAACTGATAAAATCTTAAGCAGAAATTTAAATTGAAATAAAGCTGAAACTTGATCACCGTTGGTATCCCTGCTTATGGCACGCCGTACCGGCAAAAATCAAGTGTTGTGTGTATGTCAATTGTTTGTGTGGCGTGTATGTCAGTCGTGTGTGGCGTGTATGTCAGTCGTGTGTGGCGTGTATGTCAGTCGTGTGTGGTGTGTATGTCAGTCGTGTGTGGTGTGTATGTCACTTGTGTGTGGCGTGTATGTCAAACTTGTGTGTGTATGTCAAACTTGTGTGTGTATGTCAAACTGGTGTGTGTATGTCAAACTTGTGTGTGTATGTCAAACTTGTGTGTGTATGTCAAACTCGTGTGTGTATGTCAAACTCGTGTGTGTATGTCAAACTTGTGTGTGTATGTCAAACTCGTGTGTGTATGTCAAACTTGTGTGTGTATGTCAAACTTGTGTGTGTATGTCAAACTCGTGTGTGTATGTCAAACTCGTGTGTGTATGTCAAACTCGTGTGTGTATGTCAAACTTGTGTGTGTATGTCAAACTTGTGTGTGTATGTCAAACTTGTGTGTGTATGTCAAACTCGTGTGTGTATGTCAAACTCGTGTGTGTATGTCAAACTTGTGTGTGTATGTCAAACTCGTGTGTGTATGTCAAACTTGTGTGTGTATGTCAAACTTGTGTGTGTATGTCAAACTCGTGTGTGTATGTCAAACTTGTGTGTGTATGTCAAACTCGTGTGTGTATGTCAAACTTGTGTGTGTATGTCAAACTCGTGTGTGTATGTCAGACTTGTGTGTCTACTAGGGGAAGACACTTTCACGAGAAGAAACGTTCGCGAGTTGGAACAAATGTGACATTTTTGCGAATCGACCAAAATCTGTCAATGAGCTAAATTCATGCATCATCGAGTCTCTGTAATTTCTTTATTTATCCCTATTACTACCGGGCTTTTTCGACCATCGTAGTACCGGGGGGCTCCGTAACTTCGCCAATATTGCAGATATGAGGACGAAACTTAGTACAATGGTGTACAGGAACAAAATCTACACAATAGGCTACTTTTTTAATTCTTCATTACATCAATGACGTCACTATGACGTCATAATTGAGGAAAATTGCACTTTTTGCTTACTATTAGCAATATTGGCAATATTTAAGTTCTTAGTTGATAATTTCTTTCATAATGCTACTAGAATATATCCCAAAGCATCGCTGAATAAAAATTGGCAATGTAATATCAATTTAAGCTTATTATTTATATCATATATTCATCAGTGTTATATCATAAAAAGTGGGCTCATGACTGGAGGATGTCATTCAATCCTGATGCGCGAAAGCAAGCTGTTGAAGTAATATTTTCAAGGAAAAACAAGGCAGTTGATCATCCAGTCATCGTCTTTAATAACACACCTGTGAAGGTAGTAGATGAACATAAGCACCTGGGAATGTTCCTTGACTCAAAACTCTCGTTCTCCACTCATATCAAAGAAGTTATCTCTAAAACAAGGAAGGGCATTGGCATGCTGAAGTATCTCTCCAAATATCTGCCCAGGCATACCTTAAACGAATTATACAAGCTGTATGTTCGACCACATTTAGATTATGGGGATGTCATTTACCACAGTCCTGCAAAAGTATGCGAATTTAGTCATAGCGTCATTTTGCCGAACCAAATGGAAAAGTTAGAATCCGTTCAATATTCTGCTGCTCTAGCAGTATCCGGCGCATGGAGGGGGACATCACGAGAGAAGGTATACGCTGAGCTTGGTTGGGAATCGCTAAGTCTACGAAGGTGGAGTAGACGACTTACTCTGTTTTACAAATTCATAAATAATCTGACTCCTGGGTATACTAAAGATCCAATCCCACCACTTCGGCAGTCGCAATATTCTTTTCGCAACCAGGATGTGGTCGGACGAATAGTGACAAGGACAGAAAAATTTCAATCTAGTTTTTATCCAAATTGCTTAACTGAATGGAACAATCTGGATCCCGAGATTAGACTTGCACCCTCAGTTGCTGTTTTTAAGAAAAAGCTACTCGCGATAATCCGCCCCCCTGCAAAACCCGTTTTTGGTATTCACGACCCAATCGGCCTATCCCATCTTACTCAACTTAGGGTTGGTCTCAGTAAACTGAACTTGCATAAATTCCAACACCATTTCAGGGATACCTTAGATCCAATGTGCCCTTCGAATGATGGCATTGAGGATACTGAACACTTCTTGTTGCTCTGCCCCTCGTTTGATTTGCAACGAAGAGATCTTCTCGCTGGAGTTTCGGCAATATTACGACCATTCGGACATAACAACCTTTCAAATAAGGTCCTGACGCAATATTTACTGTATGGCAATAAAGACCTATCTATTGATCTTAACAGAAAGATTCTCGAGTTGACCTTAGCTTTCATCCACAACACCGGTCGGTTTGATTGAGGTCATTTTAATCTTTGTTATACGCCAAGTAACCATCAAGTCCCTTTACCTTTTTTTTTTCGTCTTCTGTTTCTTCTTTCATTTAGAATAGTTACGTTGCATTATTTTATTTAATGGAAATGAACGATTGCGGAAAAGACAGTGGTATAATATTCCAACAAAAACCCTGGCTTTCTGCATTTAATTCATCGATCAAATTGACATAATTCGGTAGGAAGCAGGGAAATTGTTCTGAAACTCCTTTCCCGCAGTCTTTATGCCGCAAACGTTCATTGTAATTGATTTAGGTTGTAGTTAGCGTATAGTAATTAGTTTACAAGTATTCTTTGTTTTCTTTTTGTGCGTTGTCCTAGTAGTGTTCATTGTTTTTTGTTATATGTAAGAACATGGGGTAGCCATGCCATTTTGCTCCTCACGTTATTGTCCCTGTAGTGTTGTGCAGTTGTATAGTATTAATATGTAGAGTAGGTAAACATGTATTGTAAGAATTTTATATGGATAAAAAAAAAAAAAAAAAAAAAAATATATTCATCATTTATTTCCATTAGTTTGTAATTGTTTCATTTAAACCCCTAATTACTGATAAAATACTCTAAAATGCCTCAAAATTGTTGATAACAATCAATAGAACCAATTTTGACCATTTAAGGTTATCTAATACATTTGTTGTTATTCATATGACGTCATAAACTTTGATGACGTCATGAATGTTAAATTTGCTGACGTCATCAAAAATGGATAAAACTATACATCCTCTGAAAGCTCTCATCGAGAGCTATTGAATGGTGGTATTCTCAACGTTATACAGTCATCCTTGTTAAAACTGGACTCGCTTCTTTAATTGTCTGGCTGACCACGTGTTGAAAAGAGGTTGGTAACGTGATCAGTATCTACCATTTTGGAAAAAAATTACAAATTTTAATTAGTTCATGAAATTTTAGGAAAAGTCGCAAAGTTTCAGCTCTTTATCCTTTGAACTGACGACACTACATCAAATAAACTTCGCCGCGGGCACTTTGTGCCCCCCCCCCCTGTAGTGATAGGGTTAAAGCACTTGTGGAATATATAATGGGCATGTTCTATCTACAGGAACCATTTCACCGCACCGTTGAACCGTTGGATCATGCTGCAGATCCTGGAAGTGATTTCGTATCACCCTGTTTCTTTTGATGTAATTATTTTATCTTTTTCACAAAGAGTCGTTTAAAACTTCGCTCCTAGTATCAGTATCCCTCTTCTGTGTCCATTTTTCCTCAAAAAGTGACTGTTGTCTGCTCGATTCCTCATATGACCTTTATTGCAGGACCATCGAGAGGGGGCGAAGGGGGGGGGGTAAAAGGTCCAGTAGTGCCAGGAATTTAATTTCCCGAAGGGGCCAATAGAAATATCGTTCCAAACAAATTTATTATTGCTGTAAAACCAATAGAAAATTATTGCTGTGCGAAGGACAAAAGTAAACAACTAACAATGAATTCGTATTTTTTATAAGAAATTGCTCTTAAGAGCTCGGATGGGAAACGCTAAACCTTCGAAGATGTAGCAGATGCCTTGTTCTGATTTACACGTATTTCCTTTAAAAAGGTAGCCTATTGTGTAGATTTTGTTCCTGTACACCATTGTACTAAGTTTCGTCCTCATATCTGCAATATTGGCGAAGTTACGGAGCCCCCCGGTACTACGATGGTCGAAAAAGCCCGGTAGTAATAGGGTTAAATAAAGAAATTACAGAGACTCGATGATGCATGAATTTAGCTCATTGACAGATTTTGGTCGATTCGCAAAAATGTCACATTTGTTCCAACTCGCGAACGTTTCTTCTCGTGAAAGTGTCTTTCCCTAGTAGACACACAAGTCTGACATACACACACGAGTTTGACATACACACACAAGTTTGACATACACACACGAGTTTGACATACACACACAAGTTTGACATAAACACACAAGTTTGACATACACACACGAGTTTGACATACACACACAAGTTTGACATACACACACAAGTTTGACATACACACACAAGTTTGACATACACACACGAGTTTGACATATACACACGAGTTTGACATACACACACAAGTTTGACATACACACACGAGTTTGACATACACACACGAGTTTGACATACACACACAAGTTTGACATACACACACAAGTTTGACATACACACACCAGTTTGACATACACACACAAGTTTGACATACACACACAAGTTTGACATACACACACGACTTTGACATACACACACGAGTTTGACATACACACACAAGTTTGACATACACACACGACTTTCACATACACACACGAGTTTGAGATACACACACAAGTTTGACATACACGCCACACACAAGTTTGACATACACACCACACACGACTGACATACACACCACACGCGACTGACATACACGCCACACACGACTGACATACACACCACACACGACTGACATACACGCCACACAAACAATTGACATACACACAACACTTGATTTTTGCCGGTACGGCGTGCCATACCTGCTGATTCCCTCGAATCTGATTCTGGTCATAGGGGCATTCAACTTTGAATGAATCCATTGAAATAAAGCTGGAACTTGATTTCCGCTGGTAGCCTAGCCTACGCATAGACCCATTATCCCAAAGGAGGAAAGGGTCTACGAAACAAAGAGCAAAGGCTTGCTACGGCCGCCCAATTAATAATTCTAATCCCCTTTTCAAATTATTTGTGAAACGCGTTGAAACCATGGAAATAGAAATATTTCTATGGTTGAAACAAAGGCTGCATAAATTAAGTTTCCAGAAATCTAGAAACCTCAGTAGCAAGCTTGTGCTCTTTGTTTCGTAGACCCTTTCCTCCTTTGGGATAATGGGTCTACGCGTAGGCTACTGGTAGCCCTGCTGTTTCCTCGAATCTGATTCTGACCTTTGGACCTCCAGAATCAGATTCGAGACAAATTTTAGTTGTTGTTGTTGTTTAGTTATTTTCTAAGGCTCGTATAACAAATTGTGAACACCTTTTGGCGAGAAATCGCGCAGAATTGCTCAGTAAACGCTATTTTATCAATTGGGAGTGCAAACATGTAAATTCTACCCATTTTGTGGCCAAAAACAGCAAATTTAAGATCCCAATCTGATTCTGGGACTGAATCTGATTCTGAATCTGATTTTGAATCTGATTCTGATTCTGGGTCTGAATGGCATGCGGCTTATTCTTTCTGTCTACCTTGCTGCTGCCTGTGTTGAACCGCATGCCATTCAGACGCAGAGTCAGATTCAACATCAGAATCAGATTCAGTCCCAGAATCAGATTGGAATCTTAATTTTGCTGTTTTTGGAGAGGCCTTGGCGCGGAGCGTCAGAATATGGAGAAGCCAGATCGGGGAGAACTTTTGTTTTGGCCAGAATATGGAGGAATTCTATGGAACGTATTATTTCATCAAATCAGGTCTTTATTTTTCATTCATCATTAAATATTTGTATGGCTTATTTCAGCCGATTTACCATCAATCGTTTTCCTTCTTTTTTGCAAGGGAAAAGAGAAGACACTCAAAATTTAGTTCTTCCAAAGTTTTTTTTATTATTTCACAGTAAATATGCTTTTTACCTTTTTTAGCTTCCTTTGAAAAAATTTAAATAAAAAACCGGCCATTTATCACACATTTTTATCCTGAACAGGCCCCCCATCCAGAGCGAAATTTCTCCATTAACTGGCCAAAGAGAATTTAGATGCCCAGGTTTAGATTCGTACAAGTTACAAAAATTATAAGAAATAGAATAGTTAGATACAATGTAATTCCAGTTGTTTTCAAGCACTGCTCGATCTCATTCTAATTTTTTTGTATTTTTTCGTACAACCTTCAAGGCCTTGCTCCCGGGGGGGGTACTTGACCAGGTTTTGGTCGGGGACGTGCCATCGAAGCTTCAAAAACATACCCGTTCCTTATACCAATTTTGCGAAAAAGTATACCCGACTTTATACCAATTTTCCGAAAAAGTATACCCGACCTTATACCAATTTTCCGAAAAAGTATACCAAAATCGTTCCTTAAACCAAAATCGCGAAAATCGATACCGTTCCTTATACCAAAATCGTGAAAATCGATACCGTTCCTTATACCAAAATCGCGAAAATCGATACCCTTCCCGATGGCACGTCCCCGTACCCAAAATATGTGAAGTACCCCCCCCGGGGCCTTGCTCTTCAGCCAGAATATGGACAAATTCTATTCGAGGTCACTTGTTCCCCCAGGGGGGACACTCAGCTCATACGCATACGGGGGGTCAGCCCGAGAAATTTTCAGGAACCCCAAAATATCAGTTTAGCTGCATTACAACCCAAAAATATCAGCTCATTTTATACCTTGACCTCTCTAAGCGAACATAAAAGATCCTGAAACAATGCAAATTGAGGCCAGGATTGCCTCTAAAGAACCCAGAAATATCATTTTCACAAAATTTGATGCTCAAAAATATCAAAAACATAATTTAAATTTATTTGGACCCAAAAATATCACTTTCGGCAATATTCTGACCCAAAAATATCGGACCTACCTCCCCGTATGTGCATGTGCTGAGTGCCCCCCCCCCCAGGGCTTGTTCCAATTACAATATTCTCTATATCCAACAATGCAAAATTCGTCAAAAACGACTGGTTTTCATGGCTATTAAGCCAAAGAGAATTGCTTAAAAGAAAATGGTTTTAACTGCATTACTCTTTGGCCACAAAATGGAGAAATTTTGCTAGGCCCCTTCAAAAATAATTATGTGCGATAAACGGCCGGTTTTTATTTGTTTCTTTCAAAGGAACCTACAGGACCTAAAGCGAAGGTAAAGAATACTTACTGTGAAATAATCCAACAAAACTGTGGAAAACTAAAGGTTTGTGAGTGCATTTTTCTTTGGCAAGAAAATGGAGAAATTTCATTCTGGAGGCCTGTTCAGGATAAAAATGTGCAATAAATGGCCGGGTTCTTATTTATTTGTTTCAAAGGAAGCTAAAGCGAAGGAGAAAAACATATTTACTGTGAAACAATCCAACAAAACATTGGGAAAATTTTTTGCGTGTATTTCACTTTGACCAGAAAATGGAGAAAGTAATTTTGAGTGCATTTATCTTGACTTTCCCCTTACAAAAAAGAGGAAAACTATGTGCAGTACAAGCAGGGATTTAAACAGCCAAGACAGCCAGGTTATGGTAAGTCGGCTAAAATAATCCATAGAAATGTTTAATAATGAATAAAGACGAGATCTGATAAAATAATACGTTCTATAGAATTTCTCCAAATTCTGGACAAAACAGAATTTCTCTCCGCTCTGGCGTCTCCATATTCTGGCGCTCCGCGCAATGATGGATGGCTTTTTGTTCCGTCACGACTCACGAAATATTCCAAGTTATTGCAACAACAACAACAACAACAACAACATTATTTTCCATCAGCCTGTAAAATGGTATACCAAACTTAGGTACGGCAGGGCACGAGCTTTGACAATTGAGAGAAGACACAAGTATCGAGTTTCCCTTCTTGATCTTTAATTTCCTTCTTTATTTCTTTAAACCAATGCTAGCGAGATTCTGGTTGGCTCTCACTGCTAGGAGCTCTCTAATACAACAATATATCCACAGGCGCATCCCAGTCTTTCTCAAGCACTGTATGCCCTTATACCAAATACAACAACAACGAAATAACAACAAGAAACACTAAGAGCTTTCAAAAGACTCTTGTGCTGGTGGTAATCCATCCTTCCTACGCTAGCATCACTTATCCATGTCTGTTCTTTTCTGATGTAAAGTTGGACCTCTTATTTATACAAATTCATACTCTAAGATTTCTAAATACAGAATCAATCAATACTCTCTTTAGTGGTTACGGCGGAAACATTATCGTCTACATTACAAGTATCAAATTTGAGTCACACTATAGTTACTGCTTGAATCATACACACATAATAATCTCTGAAATAAAATACCTTCCTTTGCATTATTCCTGAAACGCGTGAACTATCAAATGACGTACATGCAGTTCCTTAGATTAACACTAACAAAGATTACCGCTTAAACGATACGAATGAAGGAAAAACAAGTCTAGAATGAATGGGCAATGCCTTACGAATATTGGCCTAAATGTACCTGTATTACAAGCCTATCGATAGCAATAACTACGAACTTGTACTCAGTCTAGCTCCATCTATTGAATTTTATTTAAATGAGTCAACTTACCAAGAAGTAACTAGAATCATTCGAAGAATGAAAGTCTCGGGTCCCCCTGCCCTTTAGACCAAATATCCATAATATGTTTCCAGAGGATGCCCTACCTGGGCCCTACCTGGTAAAAAGACTGCAAATTCTTCAAAATCGCGCTGCCCGTATTGTGACAAATAGTGCTTATGGTGCACATTCCTTACCTCTGATCAAAGGTTTGAACTGGCTAACAGTTAGAGAGCTGATCAGGTTTGAGCGGGGGTTGGAGACAGCAACTACTGTTTTCAAATCTTTGAATAAACTCTGCCCAGATTATATGGCCCAAATTTTTCAAAGACAGCGTGAACAGGCAGTAAGGACGCTAAGAAACACCGAAACTGACTTGAAACTTTCTTTGTTTAGAACAAACAACGGACGAAAGTCATTTCCATAACGAAGGGCGACCGTTTGGAATGGTCTTGATAACCAGATCAAGCTGTCTCCCTCGCTATCAAGTTCAAATTAAAACTAAAGGAAGGTTTATAACAACCAATTTCACATACTTCCTTGCATATTGACCAAAGTCGGTCCCACATTAGACGTCAGGCTAGATTGCCGTCTCTTGCCTGAAGTGTAATATGGGATAGGCTATAAAGCAATGTAATTTTCTTTTTCTTTTCGATAGGACTAATTAAAAAATAGGTTTACTTTTGTAATGCATCTGAAAATGTAGTAAGTAGTATTAGATAGTTATTTATCAATTGATTTATTGTTATTATTATTATTTTGTTTTTGTTTCTCTATCTTAACTGGGCACATTGTAAAGCAGTTTTTGATTAATAACTGAATGTTTTGACCTCTCAAATTACAGGCCGATATCAGATCTCTCTGTTATCTCTCGGCTACTTGAGAAGCTGGCGCATGACCAGCTCTATGATTTTTGTAGGACAAATGATTCGTTCTCGAAAAATCAATTTGCCTTTCGGAAATTACACAGCACGATAACTTCGATGCTCAATATCACGGAAACTTGGTACAAAAATATTGATGAACGCAAACTAAATGTGAGCGTATTTCTGGACCTGAAAAAAGCTTTTGACACAGTCGACCATGATATTTTGCTATCGAAGTTATCAGCACTTGGAGTTACTGGAAAGGAGCATTGCTGGTTCACATCATACCTAAGAAATAGGGAACAATTCTTCTGTATTGATGGGCAAAAGTCATCCACAAGCAGCATAAATTGTGGCATTCCTCAGGGATCGTTCTTGGGGCCCTTGCTATTTATCATATACGTTAATGATTTTGAACGTTGTCTGCAAGCGGCAACTCCCAACATGTACGCTGATGATACTAGTATAACTTGTTCTTCCACTGATAGCGATTCCCTGCTTAGGAATATAAATAATGAGATGGCCAATGTCGTGGAATGGATGAGGCTAAATAAACTAAGTTTGAACGCAGATAAAAGTGAATTTATGGTGATTGGCCATTCGAGGCAGCAAAATAGCCTGAAAGAGCTAAGGGAAATTGAGGTCAACCTCAAGAAAATAGGTAGGGTTACCAAAACAAAATATCTCGGTCTCAACATAGACGAAAACCTTAGCTGGAAAGATCAGTACAAAAAAGTTAAGGCTAAGGTTAAAAGTGATCTCTCTGCACTTAGGAAGCTGAAGGATATCCTTCCCCAGTCAAAGCTAGCTGCAGTTTACCGAGCATTGATCGAGAGTCATCTTAGGTATGGTAACATAATATGGGGGTGCATCTCAGATAGTCTGTATCACAATGTCGGAAAAAGAGGTCCCGTGCAATTTTCGTGTTAAAATTGATTTTTCAACGGATCCCTATGTAACTTTTGATGCTGAATCCGAAATTAATGTTCCCAAGCCCAAAAATGACTGGAAACATCATTTTTTGGCATGCGTAAATGCATTTGATGCCATATTGGTATTAAAATCATACGATCCATTGTGTTTACTTTAAGATGTAGTTCTTAGAGCGTAAATACTATATTTGAGGTGCTGAATTAAAAAAAACAATGTTCTAGAGCCAAAAAATTCGAGGAAGCATTAGTTTCCGGCATGCATCGATGCCTTTGGATGCTATAATGGTGTAAATATCACAAAATTTACTACGTTTATCAAAAGATGCAGCTTTAAGAGCGTAAATGCTATATTTGATGTGCTGAATCCGAAATTCAATGTTCCAGAGCCAAAACATTCCAGGAAGCATCAATTTCCGGTATTCATCGATGCCTTTGACGCTACAATAGTATCAAGTCATAAAACCTTTCATTTTTCTTTTAACATGCAGGTTGCATAGCGAAAATATTATATTTGAGGTGCTGAATCCGAGAATCGATGTTGCAGAGCAAAAAAATTCCAGGAAACATCAATTTCCGGCATGCATCGATGCCTTTGTTGCCATAATAGTGTCAAAATCATAAAAATCTTCTATGTTTACTTTGTAGCGTTGTTTAGAGAACGTAAATGCTATATTTGAGGTGTTGAATCCGAAAAACAATGTTCCAGAGCCAAAAAAGTCCAGGAAGCATCAATTTCCGGCATGCATCGATGTCTTTGATGCTATGATGGGGTAAATATCACAAAATGTTCTACGTTCATTAAAAGATGCAGCTTTTATAGCGTAAATGCTATATTCGAGGTGCTGAATCCGAAAATCGATGTTCCAGAGCCAAAAAAATTCCAGGAAGCATCAATTTCTGGCATGCATCGATGCCTTTGATGCCATAATAGGATCAAAATCATAAAATCTTTTATGTTTACTTTAAAATTTCAGTCTTTACAGCAAATGTATTATTCTGGAGAAACTGAAACAGAAAATCAGCATTTCAGATGGAAAGTTTTCTAGAAAATGCAAATAGCTGGCTTTTTGCTCTTGCTATTGCTAGCGTCATACCTGTTTCTCAAAAATCAACCATTTCGCACTTATTGCTACCTGGTGTCGCAAAAAATGTGTACGGATTTCGTTGATTCCAGCGCTGTGAATTTAGCTTCAATCAATGGATAATCACTCTAAAGATATTCCTCAATAGTTAGCTTGAACATAGATACCTTGTTTGTTGGTATTAGAGCTTTGAGAGCAGACAAGTTAATCTTGAAAGCTCAAAGTTGCCTCTTCCTGCAAACCAGAGCTTTAGCCTTTTGGCCTAAGCAAATTCTTAAGGCACAGCATATAATTCAACGATAGCCTTGATAAAATTTGAACAATATTAGATCTTGTGTTGTGTTATTCTGTTTTCCAGAAGTCACCCTCTAGTCATCCATTGGGAGATTTTTTTATTTTCATTAATTTCAGTTCTTAATTTCGATATGCGTTAGGAATTTGCTGAGGTCAAAAGGCCAAAGTTCTGGTTTGAAAGTGGACGCAAATTTGAGCATTCAAGATTGATATTTCTGCTCTCAAAGCACCAATACCACCTACTGAGGTATCTATGTTCAAGTTAACTATCGAGGAACGTTTTGAGAGTGATAGGTCGTTGATTAAAGAGAATCAACGGAGATAAAAGCCCCGCGCGGAAGGAGTCTGGGTATTCTATTAATAGCCTATTGAATTTGATGGGTTGGAGATGTTCGTAGATATTGTTTAGCAAGCAGAACAATAACGTGCATAGGAGTTTCCTTTGTCCTATTTATAGATTGCCTCTCCTTAGCTCCGTTCATCCACTTTAAAGCTAAATTCACATCGCTGGAGTCAACCAAATCTGTATACATTTTTTGGAGCACCCGGTATTTGCATATTTTTCTAAGAAATTGCTGGCCGTTCTTTAAATTTGGACAACCCAAAAATTTATTCACAAAAGCGAAACGGTGCGCAGACGTGTGCAGATGTGAAGAGTTCAAAAACATGAGTGTGGAACAAGACAAAATTCGAGGGCTCTGATGAAGATATCCAGGAACAAGAGGAGCAATAAACTCAAAGTAATCGATTGAGGCTTTATTTCGTAATTGGTGGCCTTCAATAATGCCAAGGAAGTTTTTTTCCTGCAATTTGTCATCCTTGTTGTATTTTCTTATCCAGAAGGAAAATTCACCTTTATTCAAGCATCAAAAGCATCGATGCATGCCGGAAATCGATGCTTCCTGGAATTGTTTGGCTCTGGAACATTGTTTTTCGGTTTCAGCACCTCAAATATAGAATTTACGCTCTCTAAACTAGCTTATAAGGTAAACATAGAAGATTTTTAGAATTTCAATACTATTATATGGCATCAAAGGCATCGAAACATGCCGGAAATTGATGCTTCCTGGATTTTTTTGGCTCTGGAACATTGCTTTTCGGATTCAGCACCTCAAATAAAGCATTTACGCTCTCTAAACTACGTTATAAGGTAAACATAGCAGATTTTTTAAGATTTTGATACTATTGTGGCATCAAAGGCATCGAAACATGCCGGAAATTGATGCTTCCTGGAATTTTTTGGCTTTGGAACACTGTTTTTTCGGATTCAGCACCTCAAATAAAGCATTTACGCTCTCTAAACTACGTTATAAGGTAAACAAAGCAGATTTTTATGATTTTGATACTATTGTGGCATCAAAGGCATCGAAACATGCCGGAAATTGATGCTTCCTGGAATTTTTGGCTTTGGAACATTGTTTTTTCGGACTCAGCATCTCAAATATAGCAATTAAGCTCTCTAAACAGCGCTACAAAGTAAACATAGACGATTTTTATCATTTTTGATACCATTATGGCATCAAAGGCATTGAAACATGCCGGAAACTGATGTTTCCTGGCAATTTTTGGCTCTGCGACATTCATTTTCAGATTTAGCACCTCGAATATAGTATTTTCGCTCTAATACCTGCATCTTAAAAGAAAAATGAAAGGTTTTATGATTTGATACTATTATGGCATCAAAGGCATCGATGCATGCCGGAAATTAATGCTTCCTGGAATTTTTTGGCTCTGCAACATCGTTTTTCGGATTCAGCACCTCAAATAAAGCATTTACGCTCTCTAAACTACGTTATAAGGTAAACATAGCAGATTTTTTAAGATTTTGATACTATTGTGGCATCAAAGGCATCGAAACATGCCGGAAATTGATGCTTCCTGGAATTTTTTGGCTTTGGAACACTGTTTTTTTCGGATTCAGCACCTCAAATAAAGCATTTACGCTCTCTAAACTACGTTATAAGGTAAACAAAGCAGATTTTTATGATTTTGATACTATTGTGGCATCAAAGGCATCGAAACATGCCGGAAATTGATGCTTCCTGGAATTTTTGGCTTTGGAACATTGTTTTTTCGGATTCAGCACCTCAAATATAGCAATTAAGGTAACTCTGCTTTCCGCTCTAGTGCACAGCGAGATGCCGTTTCGCAAAACCACTCTCCTCAGAAAACAGTTAATTTCGCCAATGTTATTCGGTCTATCGAAAAGCGGTAAAAAGGATGTTGTTCTGTATAATCTGGGCAATCGAAAGATGTATAAATCGCAATGTTTCCGTCAACCCTGGCTTTGCAAATCCTTGCTCAAATCTTTTTGCTGATTTCAGAAATGTGGATTTACCTCCAAAACTACTCAAAAAAGTTTCGATTTTTTTTCGCTCCATCATTAGCTAAGTAGTTGATCTACAACTTTGCAAAGTCTGATTGAAAAAGCTAGGCTAGATTTCCTGCAATCGAATTTTACATTTCTGTTTACTTTTCGACATCGAAGGGGAAAAGCGTTGGTCAACAGTTTAGCGCATGCAGAACGATTTGAACGCCCGTAGAATGTTTTTGCAAAAAAATTAGTTCTTGATCTAAGATCTATGCTCATTGTGGACTCTAAAAGAAATTGATAATTTGTGAATGCTTACGAAAGTCTCGAAAGACACCCAAAGCATGGTTTCGTGAAGCTGCTGGTAAAAATCAGTAATTTTTAATCAATAGATGCAAATGATACTTTTACAAGCGCACTAAGGATGTCTTTTGAGACCTGCGTATGGTATTCCCAAAAGATGACGTTCTTTTGTTTGCCAATGGAAAAACTTCTGAAAGTTTCTTCAAGCCTGAGCTTTTGCAAGCGTGCTTCATAGCATGGTAATCTGTTGACCAAGGTTTCTCCATTTCGCTGTCGAAAAGTAAACACAAATACGAAATTCGATTGCAGAAAATCTAGCCTAGCTTTTTCAATCAGACTTGGCAAAGTTGTAGATCAACAACCTAGCTAAAGACGGAACGAAAAAAAATCGAACATTTTTCGAGTAGTTTTGGAGAAAAATCCACTTTTCTGAAATTAGCAAAAAGATTTGAACTAGGATTTGCGAAACCAGGGTTGACGGAAAGATTGCGATTTATACATCTTTCGATTGCCCAGATTATACAGAACAACATCCTTTTACCGCTTTTCGATAGGCCGAATAATATTGGAGAAATTAACTGTTTTCTGAGGAGAGTGGTTTTGCAAAACGGCATTTCGCTGTGCACTAGAGCGGAAAGCAGAGTTACCTTAAGCTCTCTAAACAGCGCTACAAAGTAAACATAGACGATTTTTATCATTTTTGATACCATTATGGCATCAAAGGCATTGAAACATGCCGGAAATTGATGTTTCCTGGCAATTTTTGGCTCTGCGACATTCATTTTCAGATTTAGCACCTCGAATATAGTATTTTCGCTCTAATACCTGCATCTTAAAAGAAAAATGAAAGGATTTATGATTTGATACTATTATGGCATCAAAGGCATCGATGCATGCCGGAAATTAATGCTTCCTGGAATTTTTTTTGGCTTTTCAACATTTCTTTCGGATTCAGCACCTCAAATATAGTATTTACGCTTTAAAAACTGCATCTTAAAGTAAAGACAATAGATTTTATGATTTTAAAACCAATATGGCATCAAATGCATTTACGCATGCCAAAAAATGATGTTTCCTGGCATTTTCCGGGTTGGGAACATTGATTTTCGGATTTAGCATCAAAAGTTACATAGGAATCCGTTGAAAAATCAATTTTAACACAAAAATTGCACGGGATGACATAGCGACCCAGATGGATCTGTGACTGGTTGCCTGTCAAAGAATTGATCATATTCGACAGGTTAGTTATGACACATAAGGTCCTTCATGGAAACTGTCCAGACAATTTGCAAAATAAGTTTGCTCGGAGGTCCCAGATTTCAAGCTATTCAGCGAGGAATAGCCAAAATCTGCATCTGCCTAAACCTCGATTGGAATTTGCCAAAAAGAGTTTCCAATTTACAGGAGCTACAGCATGGAACGAGATCCCAAAAGTATAGAGACTTACCCTCTTTAAACGGCTTCAAAAAGGAAGTAAAACAACTCCTCAGGAGCTGAGGTTGGTGAGTGCGTTTTGGTCTCCCTGGCCTCGCGATGTTTCGGGGACAGTGCTTTATGGGTCTTACTTAGGTCCGTTTTGGTCCGGAGTGGGCCTGTGGGGTACCGTCTTTCGGGGGTGTTGCGGGGCTGTGGGGGACTGGCCGTATTCATCTACCTCAATGGCAATTAAAGCACGACCCCTAGGAAGAGCAGCCCATTAGGTTTTCAAACATCTATTTCATTGAGTAGTTTTTCCTTTTTTAATATTTTGTAATTGGCTGATAGGACATCGTGCCTAAATATTAATGATATGATATATATATATATATGATATGATACCCTGTATAAAGAATTTAAAATGAAATGAAACAAATGAATACCTCAGAATATACATAATAATAATATAATGATATATAAACTAAACCACCATCATGTATAAACAGAAAATAAAATATAAAAACACCACTGTTTATTTGAATACGTTTCGATAAAAATCTTCTTCAGTTAAACTAAACCAGAGGACAGCCGAGTATTTACACATTTTAAAAATCTTATTTACATGACAATATATTTACACAACCTAAGCAAAAATCATGCCAGATTATATTACAAACAATGAAATAGCATTTACCGCCACCACTGTTAATAATAATAATAATAATAATAATAATAATAATAATAATAATAATAATAATAATAATAATAATAATAATAAACAATTTATTTAAAGTTAGCTAAGACAATAGCGTTAAGCTAATTAAGACCAACTATACAGAATATTTACAAAAGTCTAATTACAAAAAACCTAGATTTGATACAAAAATTTTACACAATTTACAGCTGCAGTCAAAAGTTTTGATAGATTTAATATTTCTTTTAAAAATCTCCAATGATTGGGACTCTTTGATTTCTCTTGGCAGAGTCTGCCAATTGCCATAGTTTTTTACCAATAAAATAAACCTGATAGTATCGATGCCATATTGATTCGTCCTAGCTTTAGACAAAACAAGATTATTATTGCCACGTAGGCTATATGGCATATCTTTGCTAATAAATACTTCTGCCATAAAAGCCGGATTCAAATTGTTTACGGTTTTATAAATCTCAGTCTGGAGCAGCTGTAAATTCCTCTGGTGAACAGATACTGAGTTACTTTTAATCAATAGTTCCTCAAAATTGGAAGTACTATCTTTGTGTATGATTCTTAGGGCTCTTTCATGGATCTTATTGATCTTGTTATTCGATTTCCTATCATGAAACATCAACACAAGTGGACAATAACTGAAATGTGACATTACAAAAGAGGTCATTGTTAATTCTAATTGTGGCTTTTCCATATATCTCGACACTCGTGCCAGTGCATGCAGTTTTGGCTTGCTTTCTTACAAAAATTATTAACGTGAGTTTTGAAACTCAGTTTTTTGTGGAGTGTCACTCCTAGAAGTTTCTCTTCGTCACTTTCCTTTATCAAAGATCCAGAAATATTTACAGTCACCTTACTAACAGGACCCTTAGTGATAGCAGTAAGACAATTACTGACAAGGCTATCCTGTATAAATATGGTATATTATTATTACTTACCATCTTTATTTCCGAAGACAAGCAAACGGCTTTATTTTCATATAGTTATTTTCAAACCAGAGAGATAACAAAGCGGCATCCCTTTCAAGTGATTCTAAGATTGAACCCAGATCTGAACCACACGCAAAGATAGTAGTATCATCTGCGTAATTACAAATCTCAGTATCTTTCACCAGGTAGAAAAAATCATTAATATATCAGTTAAAGAGAAGGGGTCCCAAAACTGAACCTTGGGGAACGCCTAAGAAAGTCTGTTTCGAAGTGCTGAATGAACCATTGACTTTCACTCGTTGCTGCCTTTCATTTAAATAACTATGAATCAATTTTAGAGCTGATCGGCTAAAGCCGTACGCAGATAGTTTGGCAATTAGCAGTTCATGATTTATGCAATCAAACGCCTTGGAGAGGTCCATCAAGATCGCTCCTGCAAATCCTTTTTGTCCAAAACTGATTTCCATTTCTCGAGAAATCTTACAAGCGCCTGTTGTGTATTGTAACCTTCCCGAAATCCACAGAGATATTGAAACAGGAAAGATTCTGAGTAACCTACCGGGTGCGCCAAAATAAACTATGCACTTTTGGCAGGCCACGATAAATCGTACACAAGACCGATTTTGAAGATTTATGACTTGATCTTTAGCAGAAGGCCTGAATTAGATTCTAGGATTTTTTGCAAATTTTTCTGTTTTCAGTTTTTAGAGCTACAAGCGAGTTTCTTAAATTTTTTGTTTTCGAAAACACTGAAAACGTTCAAAAAACGTCGATCAAGCTTTCTAAAGAATCGACATGGATGGACAAAGAGAAACTTTTTCGTGGTGATTTGGGATTTAGAAATCGACTAATTGTAAGCTGCTGTACGAGAGTTTGTACTATCTTGTGAGAACTGTAATAATATTTTCAAGAATATAAAGAAATTTCTTTTCTTTTGTAATGTCATTGAATTTATGCTTTGCTGCAGGCTGTGTTCCTGTATCAAGGGTGTTAAAAGAAAAGCGAGGAAGAGTCATGGGGCCAGCAAGCATGGAGTTTTGTTACATTTTCTATTTGTGACGGCTTTTGGGGCGGCACTTTATTGCAACTACTACAGAATTTCGCAACAAGCCAATCTTTGAAATAACACTCGTGCAGAAGTTTACAATGATCAATTTCCAAATCCCCAAATCACGCTGAAAACATTTTCTCTTTGTCCATTCATGATGAGTCTTTAGAAAATTTGATCAACGTTTTTTGATCCTTTTCAGTGTTTTCGAAAACGAAAATTTTAAGAAACTCGCCTGTAGCTCTAAAAATTGAAAATGGAAAAATTTGCAAAAAATCTTACAATCTAATTCAGGCTTTCTGCTAAAGATTAAGTGATATATCTTCAAAATCGGTCCATTGTTCGATTTATCGTGGCCTGCCAAAAGTGCATAGTTTATTTTGGCGCACCCGGTACAATTTGTTCAAACATCAAACGCTCGTAAACTTTAGAAATTGCAGACAGAACGGTTATTGGTCTGTAATTGCCCTTTGTCATCTGGTTATTTGCTTTGAACACAGATGTTACCTCACCTTTTTTAAGTTCGGTAGAAAAAGTTCCATCGACAATACTTGCATTGAAAAGCTCTTGAAGTATGTTGGTAAAAATGTCCGAATTATCTTTTAAGATTTTACCAGGGATGCTGCCGATAGGAGAGGCTTTCTTAACTTTTAGTTCTCGTAGTTTTGCAGATACTCTGTCGTTTGTGACAAAATTAAAGGCAAAATTATTGGATGGATTTGTATTTGCAGATATCAGTTTTATACATGGATGTGAGCTGTATTTTCTAATTGCAATCTCTACGGGATCATGAAGTCCATCTGTAGGTGTCAAAGCATCTTTTCGCTGGATGATTCCAAGGGAATCAGTTATATTTACAAAATATAATACATTCACCATAGTTTCGTGGAAGCATGGAAGGCTGGCGCAGTCACGGGGGGGGAGGGGTTCTTGGCCAAATTTTGGGTAGGGGTCTGCCGCGATCATATTCAAAATGGTACCGTTGGCTAGACTAATTTTTACGAAAATGGTACCCAATTTTGACGATTTCCTGGACGAATATTGTCAAATTTGTACCAAATATGATATCATGACCGTTCGCTACACCAATATTGTCAAAAATGATACCCTTGGCTAGACCGCTGGAGACCAAAATTGCAAAAAATATACCCTTGGCTAGACTAGAAGTCCGAGAAAGTATGCCCTTGCTCGCGGCACTTCACTATGGAAAAGGTGCTAATTCAAATAAAGGGTGATCCCAATTGGTGATCTATTGAAGGTGTTGTGGCGCAGTCCCAGGGGGGTACTCTGGTATATTCAGGATAAGGGGTACTCGGGCTACTTTTTTGGGTCTAAAATTTGGGCAAAGATTATTTTTTTGGGTCAATCATTTGTTCAGTTATTTTTTTTGGGTTACTGAAAATCTGGCTTACTTTTTTGGGTCTCAAATATGAGAAAAAGTAGTAGTACGGCAGATTTCGGCATAAAAATGATGGTTTTGTTCGTTTTGTGATAAAAGCATGAAACTTGGTGAACATAGGCAGTTTGACACACTGAAAAATATTGGATATAGAGCCATTCAAAAAACTGCCCCCAAAGGCTATTTTTAGACGGGGGTACTGGAGCTCAATCCCCAAAAGTGAAAAACTGGTGTAACTAATGAAACAAATGACGGATAAATACATTACTTGGTATTCTTAGCAAGTTTGACATGCTGAAAAACATGGAATATAGAGCCATTCTAAAAATGCCCCCAAGATGCTAATTTTGTATGTATGTATGTATGTATGTACAACTTCTTTATAGTGGATGACAGGTCTAAGCTAACAGCTTGTTCAAATCCTGGTTCACAAATTAAAATAAAAAGTTCAAAGGAATAAGTTACAAAGTTCAATTACATAAGATGTTAAAACATTACAAATCTTTAAAATTAAAATTAAACTGTAAAACCATACCGGGTGCGCCAAAATAAACTATGCACGTTTGGCAGGCCACGATAAATCGTACACTGGACCGATTTTGAAGATATATGACTTACTCTTTAGCAGAAAGCCTGAATTAGATTCTAAGATTTTTTCAAATTTTTCCATTTTCAATTTTTAGAGCTACAGGCGAGTTTCTTAAAATTTTCGTTTTCGAAAACACTGAAAATGATCAAAAAACGTTGATCAAATTTTCTAAAGACTCATCATGAATGGACAAAGAGAAAACGTTTTCAGCGTGATATGGGGATTTGGAAATTGATCATTGTAAACTTCTGCACGAGTGTTATTTCAAAGATTCGCTTGTTGCGAAATTCTGTAGTAGTTACAATAAAGTGCCGCCCCAAAAGCAGTCACAAAATCAAAAATGTAACAAAACTCCATGCTTGCTGGCCCCATGACGCTTCCTCGCTTGTCTTTTAACCCCCTTGATACAGGAACACAGCCTGCAGCAAAGCATAAATTCAATGACATTACAAATGAAAAGACATTTCTTTATATTCTTGAAAATATTATTACATTGCTCACAAGATAGTGCGAACTCTCGTACAGCAATTTACAATTAGTCGATTTCTAAATCCCAAATCACCACGAAAAAATGTTCTCTTTGTCCATTCATGTCGATTCTTTAGATAGCTTGATCGACGGTTTTTGATCGTTTTCAGTGTTTTCGAAAACAAAAATTTTAAGAAACTCGCTTGTAGCTCTAAAAACTGAAAACAGAAAAATTTGCAGAAAATCCTAGAATCTAATTCAGGCCTTCTGCTAAAGATCAAGTCATAAATCTTCAAAATCGGTCTTGTGTACGATTTATCGTGGCCTGCCAAACGTGCATAGTTTATTTTGGCGCACCCGGTATTTCAGATCAGACTGAGAAATAAATTTGTCCACAAAATGAGTCTTGCACTTTGCTTTGAAAAGCACCAATGATTTTATGTCCTTCAGATGTCTTGGCAAAGAGTTCCACAACTTGGTTCCATAAAAAGCGAATGATTTTGTATAAAGCTTGCCTTGCCCCCCAGGGCATGCGAATGATTTATTAGAAGAAGATCGCGTGTTGTGGCTGTGCAGATCAGATGAACGTTGAAACAAATTGGTTAAATAAGGAGGGGCTATATTTGATTCAATTTTGAACATCATTACGCAAGAGTTGTACTCAATCCGTTGGTAGATTGGAAGCCAGACAAGGTCAATAAAAGGGGAATTGCAATGAGTCCTTCCGCTAACAGAATTTTAGATGGGGGCACTAGAACCCAATCCCCAAAAGTGAAAAACTGGTATAACTAATGAAACAAATGACGGATGACATTACTTAGTAGTCTTAGCAAGTTTGACATGCTGAAGAACAGGGAATATAGAGCCATTTCTAAAATGCCCCCAAATGCTATTTTTAGACGGGGGCACTAGAGCCCAATCCCCCTAAGTGAGAAATGTTTGTAACTAATGAAATGAGAGACGAATAAATACATTACTTTGTAGTCTTGGCAAATTTGATATGCTGAAAACATGGAATAAACTGGCAATCCTAAGAATACCCCCAATTGCTATTTTTAGGCAGGGGCGTTAGAGCCCAAACCCCAAAGAAAATTAACGATGGTTAGAGATATTATTTGTTAGTCTCAGTAAGCTGGACGTACTGAGTTACTGAGAATCGTGGAATACATGGCCATTTCTAAATGTTCCTCAGAGCTTTATTCACATTGGGGCACTGGAACATAATACCTTAAAAGCGAAAGTTGGACACAACTATTGAGATATGTAATCTCTTGCTATTCAAAATTTGTTATTCGCAAGCAGAAATACAAAGTGCCATCCATTGAAATTGAAAGGTGACTGGGAAGATATTAGTGCTGCAGCAACCATTCTTGGAAACATTACTATAGACATTAGTTTTTTCTTTAGTCTCATTTTAGCTTTACTGCATAAACAAATATCGATTAAGTAAATGTTTATTTTCTCAAAGAAAACAAAATATAAACACAAAAAGTGTGGGTTAACGTACCTTAATAACTACATTTTATATTATATAGAGCACTCATCGTTCTTTAAAACTTTAGTCCTGCCAGTTACTTCTTTTATAGCACTATATTAGTGCTGCAGCAACCATTCTTGGAAACATTACTATAAACATTAGTTTTTTCTTTAGTCTCACTTTAGCTTTACTGCATAAACAAACATCTATTAATTAAATGCTTATTTTCTCAAAGAAAACAATATATAAACACAAAAACTTTAGGTTAACGTACTTTAATAGCTGCAATTTATATTAAAGAGAGTATTGCATTCATCGTTCTTTAAAACTTTAGTTCTGCCAGTTACTTCTTTTATAGCAAAATATTAGTGCTGCAGCAACCATTCTTGGAAACATTACTATAGACATTAATTTTTCCTCTAGTCTCATCTTAGCTTTACTGCATAAACAAACATCGAATAATTCAATGTTTATTTTCACAAAGAAAACAAAAATATATACACAAAATGTGTTGTTTAACGTACTTTAGTAGCTACAATTTATATTATGAAGGGCATTGCACTCATTGCCCATTTAAACTATAGTTCAGCCAGTAACTTCTTTTATAGCAGTATATTAGTGCTGCAGCAACTATTCTTGGAAACATTACTATAAACAGTAGTTTTTTCTTTAGTCTCGTTTTAGTTTTACTACATAAACAAACATCGATTAATTAATTATTTATTTTCTCAAAGAAAACGAAATATAAACACAAAAAGTGTGGGTTAACGTACTTTAGTAGCTACAATTTATAATATAATGAGTATTGCATTCATCGTCCTTTAAAACTAAAGTTCTGCCAGTAACTTCTTTTATAGCACTAAATTAGTGCTGCAGCAACCATTCTTGGAAACATTACTATAGACATTAGTGTTTTCTTTAGTCTCATTTTAGCTTTACTGCATAAACAAACATCGACTAATTAAATGTTAATTTTCTCAAAGAAAACAAAACATAAACACAAAAAGTGTGGATTAACGTAGTTTAGTAGCTAGAAATTATATTATAAAGAAGATTGCACTCATCGTCCTCTATAACTTTAGTTCTGCCAGTAACTTCTTTTATTGCACTATATTAGTGCTGCAGCAACCATTCTTGGAAACATTACTATAAACATTAGTTTTTTCTTTAGTCTCGTTTTAGTTTTACTGCATAAACAAACATCGATTAATTCAATATTTATTTTCTCAATGAAAACAAAATATAAACACAAAATGTGTTGTTTAACGTACTTTAGTAGCTACATTTTATATTATAAAGAGTATTGCATTCATCGTCCTTTAAAACTAAAGTTCTGCCAGTAACTTCTTTTATAGCACTAAATTAGTGCTGCAGCAACCATTCTTGGAAACATTACTGTAGACATTAGTGTTTTCTTTAGTCTCATTTTAGCTTTACTGCATAAACAAACATCGACTAATTAAATGTTAATTTTCTCAAAGAAAACAAAACATAAACACAAAAAGTGTGGATTAACGTAGTTTAGTAGCTAGAAATCATATTATAAAGAGGATTGCACTCATCGTCCTCTATAACTTTAGTTCTGCCAGTAACTTCTTTTATTGCACTATATTAGTGCTGCAGCAACCATTCTTGGAAACATTACTATAAACATTAGTTTTTTCTTTAGTCTCGTTTTAGTTTTACTGCATAAACAAACATCGATTAATTCAATATTTATTTTCTCAATGAAAACAAAATATAAGAACAAAATGTGTTGTTTAACGTACTTTAGTAGCTACATTTTATATTATAAAGAGGATTGCACTCATTGTCCATTTAAACTATAGTTCTGCCAGTAACTAATTTTATAGCACTATAATAGTGCTGCAGCAACCATTCTTGGAAAAATTACTTTAGACATTAGTTTTACTTTAGTCTCATTTTAGCTTTACTGCATGAACAAACATCGATTAAGTAAATGCTTATTTTCTCAAGGAAAACAAAATATAAAAACAAAATGTGTTATTTAACGTACTTTAGTAGCCACAATTTATATTATAAAGGGTATTGCACTCATCGTCCATTTAAACTATAGTTCTACCAGTAACTTCTTTTATAGCACTATATTGTTGCTGCAGAAACCATTCTTGGAAACATTACTTTAGACATTAGTTTTACTTTAGTCTCATTTTAGCTTTACTGCATAAACAAACATCGATTAAGTAAATGTTTATTTTCTCAATGAAAACAAAATATAAAAAGAAAATGTGTTAGTAACGTACTTTAGTAGCTACAATTTATATTATCAAGGGGATTGCACTCATTGTCCATTTAAACTATAGTTCTGCCAGTAACTAATTTTATAGCACTATATTAGTGATGCAGCAACCATTCTTTGAAACATTACTATAAACATTAGTTTTTTCAAATGTTTATTTTCTCAATGAAAACAAAATATAAACAACAAATATGTGGGTTAACGTACTTTAGTAGCTACAATATATATTATAAAGGGTATTGCACTCATCGTTCCTTAAAACTTTCGTTCTACCAGAAACTTCTTTTATAGCACTATATTAGTGCTGCAGCAACCATTCTTGGAGACATTATTATAGACAATAGTTTTTTCTTTAGTCTCATTTTAGCTTTACCGCATCAACAAACATCGATTAATTTTTTTTTTCTCAAAGAAAACAAAATATAAACACAAAAAGTGTGGATTACCGTACTTTAGTAGCTACAATTTATATTATAAAGAGTATAGCACTCATCATCCTCTATAACTCTAGTTCTGCCAGTTACTTCTTTTATGGCACTATATTAGTGCTGCAACAACCATTCTTGGAAACATTACTATAAACATTAGTTTTTTCTTTAGTCTCATTTTAGCTTCACTGCATAAACAAACATCGATTAACTAAATGTTTATTTTCTCAAAGAAAACAAAATATAAACACAAAAAGTGTGGGTTGACGTACTTTAGTACCTACGATTTGTATAATAAATAGTATTTTGCACTTATCGTTCTTTAAAACTTTTGTTCTGCCAGTAATTTCTTTTATAGCACTTTATTAGTGCTGCAGCAACCATTCTTGGAAACATTATTATAGACAATTATTTTTTCCTTTGTCTTATTTTAGCTTTACTGCATAAACAGACTTTGATTGATTTTTTTTTTCTCAAAGAAAACTAAAGATAAAAAAAAGTGTGGATTAATGTACTTTAGTAAGTACAATATATATTATAAAGAGTATTGCATTAATCGTCCTTTGAAACTATAGTTCTACCAGTAACTTCTTTTATAACACTATATTAGTGCTGCAGCAACCATTCTTTGAAACATTAATATAGACATTAGCTTTTTCTTTAGTCTCGTTTTAGCTTTACTGCATAAACAAACATCGATTATTTAAATGTTTATTTTCTCAAAGAAAACAAAATATAGCCACAAAAAGTGTGGGTTAACGTACCTTAATAACTACTTTTTTTATTAAAAAGAGCACTCATAGTTCTTTAAAACTTTAGTTCTGCCAGTTACTTCTTTTATATCACTATATTAGTGCTGCAGCAACTATTCTTCGAAACATTACTATAGACATTAGTTTTTTTCTTTAGTCTCATTTTAGCTTTACTGCTTAAACAAACATCGATTAAGTAAATGTTTATTTTCTCAATGAAAACAAAATATAAACACAAAATGTGTTGTTTAACGTACTTTAGTAGCCAAAATTTATATTATAAAGGGTATTGCACTCATCGTCCATTTAAACTATAGTTCTACCAGTAACTCCTTTTATAGCACTATATTAGTGCTGCAGCAACCATTCTTGGAAACATTAATATAGACATTAGTTTTTTCTTTAGCTTTAGTTTTAATTTTAGCTTTACTGCATAAACAAACATCGATTAATTAAATGTTTATTTTCTCAAAGAAAACAATATATAAACACAAAAATTTTAAGTTAACGTACTTTAATAGATACAAATTATATTATAGAGAGTATTGCACTCATCGTTCTTTAAAACTTTAGTTCTGCCATTAACATCTTTTATAACACTATATTAGTGCTGCAACAACCATTCTTGGAAATATTACTATCGACATTAGTTTTTTCTTTAGTCTCGTTTTAGCTTTACTCCATAAACACACATCGATTAATTAAATGTTTATTTTCTCAAAGAAAACAAAATATAAACACAAAAAGTGTGGGTTAACGTACCTTACTAACTACATTTTATATTATAAAGAGCACTCATCGTTCTTTAAAACTTTAGTTCTGCCAGTTACTTCTTTTATATCACTATATTAGTGCTGCAGCAACCATTCTTGGAAACATTACTATAGACATTAATTTTTTTCTTTAGTCTCATTTTAGCTTTACTGCATAAACAAACATCGATTAAGTAAATGTTTATTTTCTCAATGAAAACAAAATATAAACACAAAATGTGTTGTTTAACGTACTTTAGTAGCCACAATTTATATTATAAAGGGTATTGCACTCATCGTCCATTTAAACTATAGTTCTACCAGTAACTCCTTTTATAGCACTATATTAGTGCTGCAGCAACCATTCTTGGAAACATTAATATAGACATTAGTTTTTTCTTTAGCTTTAGTTTTAATTTTAGCTTTACTGCATAAACAAACATCGATTAATTAAATGTTTATTTTCTCAAAGAAAACAAAATATAAACACAAAAAGTGTGGGTTAACGTACCTTAATAACTACATTTTATATTATATAGAGCACTCATCGTTCTTTAAAACTTTAGTTCTTCCATTTACTTCTTTATAGCACTATATTAGTGCTGCAGCAACCATTCTTGGAAACATTACTATAGAAATTAGTTTTTCTTTAGTCTCGTTTTAGCTTTACTGCATAAACAAACATCGATTAATTAAATGTTTATTTTCTCAAAGAAAACAAAATATAAACACAAAAAGTGTGGGTTAACGTACCTTAATAACTACATTTTTTATTAAAAAGAGCACTCATCGTTCTTTAAAACTTTAGTGTATCGTGCAAAGACTTTAGTCGCTGTTGACCCGTGGATAATGCCCCTTTGGGATTCTTATTGTGCAGAAACTTTAACATTTCTGGTATGAACCTTTATTATTGTCTGGGGAATGCGCAGCATATTTCAGAACCGTGCATGCGTACATTTGAGCCTGATTTAGCCTCGTGCATGCGTGGCAATTTTTTTGTTGTTTTTGCATTGCAAGGTACAAAGTCCAGAGTTTAGCAGCTATAAAACCAGCGTCGGGTTTATCATTGTGAATGTGAAGGCGGAGTTGGGAGACAAATAGGCTGTGATGGCAATGGAGGCCAAGATGAACTAAAAAGAATGGACACCAAATTGAGTAGTTACAAGGACAAATAGTTTGTAAGTTTAAATATTAATGTTACTATTTGTTTCTTACTCGTTAGATGGTTTA
This sequence comes from Aurelia coerulea, assembly GCA_039566865.1. Taxonomy (NCBI): domain Eukaryota; kingdom Metazoa; phylum Cnidaria; class Scyphozoa; order Semaeostomeae; family Ulmaridae; genus Aurelia; species Aurelia coerulea. The sequence continues at coordinate 7,961,105 of CM076960.1, read as the reverse complement.
CTGTTTTTGTTTGTTTATAATTACATTAGGCCATACTTCGTGTTTGTTATTGTTGTTAAATTTGAGAGTTTCTTATCGCTATTTATTGAATTTAATTATTGATTTGTTTACTATTTATTGTAGCAAACCGTAATGAATATACCTCGCTACTATCAATTCCAGTCGTGTTATTTCTGCTGTGTTTTCTGGTGTTGGGGTGCTTGGTATAAATCATGGTGCGCGTTAAAACTACCCCTTGTAACCGAGAGCTTTAGAATTGTATGGTTACTACAGTTTGAAACTCGTCATACGTGTTTTGGTGATATGGAAACAGATGAGCCCCAATCATTTGGTGAAAATCCTGTGTTGAATAGTGGAAGCCCCTCAGCCTTTGGTGAAGACTTGGAAGGGCCACACGAGGAAACAGGGAGAAGCCAACGAGACGTTGATTGGGAAGTTGTGGATATTGCGAACAAATCTCTTCTGAAGAAAGAAAGAGCGAATGCAAAACGTGCTTTGACAAGACTGTTGAATGGTGTTTCTAGTGCTTTGGCGGAGGATAGATCAGTTGCTGTAACTTCGTTGAAAGATTGTGAAGAAAACCTCTATGCCGTGTTTGAAGTGTTCAAAAGAGCCTGTAATTCGTACAAGGATGTATTACGTGACGAAGTTGACATCGAAGAGTGTGCTGTATATTACAAGGAGTTGGAGAATAGATGGTTGAGCACAAGGGACAGAGTGAAATTGCGCTTGGAGTTATGTGAGAGAATTCCTCCTGACAAATCAAATTTGCCGAGTATAACACCGGAAGACTCGGTAAGTCAATATGCTTCAAATTCAAGGTCTTCCTCTGATGTCTCCAAATCTTCTAGGATATCAAGCTACCAAGCTATTTTGAGTGAAAAACGACTGGCAAATGCAACTCGCAGAGCATCTTTGGTTGCTGAAGAATCATTACTTGTGAAAAAGCAGAGTCTTGCATATCAGGAATTAAAGCTAAACCAGCTGAAAGAAGAACTGCAGTTACATACGGAAATTACAAAGCTAGAAGCAGAAGAGAAGGCGTGCAATGAATTGAGCAGCACGTGTGTCCAGGCAGGCAATCTCCAGTCCAATACAGTGCAGAATTTCAGTTGGTTGGAAAGATCACGTTGCAGTTCACCTTGTCTTATACCCAGACCCCATCCTAGCCCAAATACCACACCCAAGCCTCCTTCCTATCCAAGACCTAAATCCAGCTCCAATCCTTGGCTAATGCCCCTTCTCAAACCGATTCCCCCTGCCCCAGAAGAAGACAAGACCAGCACATTGCCGGACAGATCACATTTCCAGCCAGACAGCCTGCATTCCCAATCGGCAAGATTAGATGCACATCCGGACGGATCACATTTCCAATCGGCGAGATTAGATGCACATCCGGACAGATCACATTCCCAATCGGCGAGATTTGATGCACATCCGGACAGATCACATTTCCAATCGGCGAGATTAGATGCAGATCCGGACAGATCACATTCCCAATCGGCGAGATTAGATGCACATCCGGACAGATCAAATTCCCAATCGGCGAGATTTGATGCACATCCGGACAGATCAAATTCCCAATCGGCGAGATTAGATGCACTTCCGGACAGATCAAATTCCCAATCGGCGAGATATGATGCACATCCGGACAGATCAAATTCCCATTCGGCGAGATTAGATGCACTTCCGGACAGATCAAATTCCCAATCGGCGAGATATGATGCACATCCGGACAGATCACATTCCCAATCGGCGAGATATGATGCACATCCGGACAGATCAAATTCCCAATCGGCGAGATATGATGCACATCCGGACAGATCAAATTCCCAATCGGCGAGATTAGATGCACTTCCGGACAGATCAAATTCCCAATCGGCGAGATTTGATGCACATCCGGACAGAGCACATTTCCAATCGGCGAGATTAGATGCACATCCGGACAGATCACATTCCCAATCGGCGAGATTTGATGCACATCCCGACAGATCAAATTCCCAATCGGCGAGATATGATGCACATCCGGACAGATCAAATTCCCAATCGGTGAGATTAGGTGCACTTCCGGACAGATCACATTCCCAATCGGCGAGATTAGATGCCCTTCCGGACAGATCAAATTCCCAATTGGTGAGATATGATGCACTTCCGGACAGATCACATTCCCAATCGGCGAGATTAGATGCCCTTCCGGACAGATCAAATTCCCAATTGGTGAGATATGATGCACTTCCGGACAGATCAAATTCCCAATCGGCGAGATTAGATGCACTTCCGGACAGATCAAATCCCCAATCGGCGAGATTAGATGCACTTCCGGACAGATCACATTCCCAATCGGCGAGATATGATGCACTTCCGGACAGATCAAATTCCCAATCGGCGAGGTTAGGTGCACTTCAGGACACACCACATTCCCAATCGGCGAGATTAGGTGCACTTCCGGACAGATCACATTTCCAGTCGGCGAGATTCGATGCACTTCCGGACAGATCAAATTCCCAGCCGGACAGATCACATTTCCAGCCGGACAAATCACATTATCAGCCTAGACCCCCTGAATCACATGAATCCGGACATTTCCAATCAGCGAGATTCGATGCACTTCCGGACAGATCACATTTCCAGTCGGCGAGATTCGATGCACTTCTGGACAGATCAAATTCCCAGCCGGACAGATCACATTTCCAGCCGGACAAATCACATTATCTGCCCAGACCCCCTGAATCGCATGAATCCTCAGATTATGGTGCTGAATATATGAAGACGATGAAAAATTTAGCAGCTGCAACATTGTTACCAAAGCCAGAACTTATTCAATTTGATGGTAACCCCTTACGCTATTTCATCTTTATGAAATCCTTCGAGAACAACGTCGAGAAAGATACAAGCGACCCAGGTAGAAGATTGCAACTACTTATTCAATACTGCACAGGGAAAGCAAAGGGAGTGATTGAAAACTGCATTCTTCTGAATCCGGAAGAAGGTTACATGGAAGCCAAAAGGTTGCTTGCAGAGAGATTTGGCAGCAAATACAAAGTTACAAATTCCTGGATCAGTAAAATCTCAAATGGACCAGTTATCAAAGCCAATGATCGTGAAGCATTACTGGGATTAGCTGATGACTTACAGAACTGTGAAATCACGCTGAAAGCTACGGGCAGACTTAACCAAGTTAATAACGAGGACAGATTAGTAAAGATATTGGAACGTTGTCCTGGGTTCGTAAAAGCAAGGTGGCAGTCCAGAGTCCAAGAAATCAGAAGTGAAGACAGAGATCCCAACATTGAAGATGTACATACGTTGGTGCGACGTGTAGCTATCGAGAAAAATGATCCAGTGTTTGGAGCAATTATGGATGTTGGAGTCAAAGATGGTGCAACAAGGAGTATGCGGAACAGACCGGACACAGTAAGGACCAGAGGAGCAAGTCAGCACAACATGAATTTCAGCATTCAGGCAGTAAATCCTAAGAGCACAGGAAGTGATACGAAAATTAGATGTCATCTGTGTGACAAGGAACATAAGTTGGAAAATTGTGAAGAGTTCAGGAAAAAGAGTGGTGATGAACAATTCAAATTTGTACGTTCAAAGAAGCTGTGTGACAACTGCCTTTCATCTTATCACTTTTCTGCTGGATGTAGACGCTGGAAAGCATGCAAGATTCCTGATTGTAATATGAAACGAAAGCACCTTACTTTCCTACATGAAGCAATCGTGGCATACGAAAAGAAGCGCAGTGAACAGTCAGGATCGTCAAGCAGGCAACAACAACCAAGGAGTAATACCAGGCAGGAAGAACGAAAGCCATTTGTTGGAATGATGAGTCATACTGGGGCCGGATGCAGCCTATCAGTTGTGCCAGTAAGAGTCAAGGGTAATTATGGAAAGAAAGAAGTAACAACGTATGCTCTTTTGGACAATGGCTCCACCGCATCCTTTTGCACTAAAGACCTTCTTCGTGAGCTTGGTGTTGCAACTACGAAATGTCACCTGTCATTGGCAACAGTCAGTAATGTAGCAGAGAACTGTGAAGGTACAATGGCCAGCTTGAGAATAACAAATCTAGAAGAGAATGTGTTCGTTGAAATTCCACAAGCATTTGCCATGAACACTCTGAATATATCACGAGATGCCATTGCAAAACAAGAAGACGTTGAACGCTGGTCTCATCTTCAAGATATCAAGCTTCCCAGAGAACTCAAAGATGCGAAGATCAGTCTCCTTATTGGTGTTAATATTCCAGAAGCGTTGGAACCCGAAGAAGTTCGAAGAGGAGAGAATCGTGGACCGTATGCAGTCAAAACAAAGTTTGGCTGGACGCTGAATGGCCCACTTACTCGATCAAGAGAGAATGGCAATCAGTGTTTTCTTTCAAATGCAGCATATTCTGATGACCCTTTGAGTGAACAGCTGAGACAGTATTTCAATCATGACTTCGATGATTCTGCCGATGACAAGAAAATGATGTCAGCTGAAGACAAACAAGCTCTATCAGTGTTTGAAGACACAGTCAGATTTGTGAATGGCCACTATCACCTTGCAATACCTTGGAGAAGTTCTCAGCCATGTCTCCCAAATAATCGCAGCATTGCAGAACACCGATTGACATATCTAAGAAGAAAGCTATCCAGAAATCCAGACCTCCACAGTAAATACAAAGCATTCATTGATGATCTGAAAGTCAGAGGATATGCCCAGACAGTTCCCAAGTCGCAGCTCAATGGCAGTAGTGGCACAGTGTGGTATTTGCCCCATCACAATGTCATAAACCCAAAGAAACCTGACAAGACACGAGTAGTATTTGATTGTGCAGCAAAGTACCATGGCAAATCATTGAATGAAAACGTCCTGCAAGGCCCAGACCTGACCAATTCCCTCATTGGTGTGCTTATCAGATTCCGTCAGGAGACAGTTGCACTCATCGCTGATATCGAAGCAATGTTCCATCAATTACGTGTGGATTTAAAGGATGTTGATGCGTTGAGATTTCTTTGGTTCAGTAATGGTGACCTAACTCAAGAGCCGGAAGAGCTTCAAATGATGGTACACTTGTTTGGTGGTGTGTGGTCTCCAAGCTGCTCAGCCTTTGCCTTGAAAAGAACTGCAGACGATAACAAGTCAAGATTTGAATCTGATGTCATTAGCACTGTCAAGCATAATTTTTATGTTGATGATTTGTTGAAATCCGTGAAGTGCTGTGAAGAGGCGGTTAGAATGTATGGAAAGCTAAAAGAGCTCATGTCCCTTGGTGGCTTTAATCTAACCAAATGGATTAGCAACAAGCGTGAAGTGATAGATGCGATACCAGAATCAGAACTTTCAAAAGAGTTAAAGAACATTGATTACCAAAAGGATACATTGCCAGTTGAAAGAGCTTTGGGGGTACATTGGAATGTGGAAACAGACAAATTTCAATACAACGTCTGCATCAGAGAAAAACCTGCCACCAGAAGAGGTATTCTTAGTGTGATTTCTTCTATTTATGATCCTCTTGGTATGGCTGCACCATTCATCCTAAATGCGAAGTTGATTCTGCAAAAGTTGTGCCGAGAAAGAGTAGGATGGGATGACGAGATCCCAGAGAAGGAATTCAAGAACTGGAGAAAGTGGCTCGATGAATTGGAAACGCTTAAAAAATTCGAAGTGGAAAGATGCTTCAAACCTGAAAACTTTGGTGACGTCGTGAAGACTGAGCTTCATAGTTTTGCAGATGCATCAGAGGTTGGATTTGGAGCAGTGTCGTTTTTAAGGTCAATCAACAACCGAGGGGAAGTTCATTGCTCATTCGTCCTTGGTAAAGCAAGATTGTCGCCAATGAAGCCAATGACAATTCCGAGGTTGGAACTATCTGCCGCAACCGTAGCTGTCAGATTGGACAGATTGATCAAAAGGGAGCTAGAAATACATGTTGACGAGTCATTGTTCTGGACTGATAGTACTTCAGTGCTGAAATATATCAGCAACCGAAACAAACGTTTCCAGACCTTCGTAGCCAACAGAATTGCCATCATTCATGATAACTCAGACCCATCTCAGTGGAACTACGTCGAAACAAGGATCAACCCAGCAGATGATGCTTCAAGAGGACTTTCTGCAAGAGATCTTGTTTCTGACTCCAGATGGATCAAAGGTCCTGACTTCTTGTGGCAAAGCGATGACCAGTGGTCCATCCCCGAGCAGCCGATGATTGAGATCAAAGAAGATGACATAGAGTTAAAGAAGTCAGTACAATCTCATAGCGTTATGGCAAAGAAAGAGAATAGTATGACTGAATTTCTTTTCTCGAAATTTTCTGGATGGCATAAACTAAAGAAAACAGTGGCATGGATTCTACGCTTCAAGAATTGGCTCCTCTTGCGGACACAAAGACGCAAAGAATCTTCAATTCCAGTCACATCAGGCAGTATGACTACGGAGGAGATCAGACATGCGGAACGAGCAATCATATCATGTGTACAGAAAGAATGCTACAGTGATGAAATCAAGTTGTTGAAATCTTCAAAAATGGCTGTAACGAGACAAAGCTCATTGCGTGCACTCGATCCCATTCTTATTGATGGTATGCTCTGCGTTGGCGGTCGACTCAGACACTTGCCTGCGGAAATGAACGAAAACAAGCACCCAGCCATTCTGCCAAAGAACCATCATATTGTGGATATGATAGTGCGACATTATCATCACCTGTCAGGACACTCAGGTAAAGAACATGTCTTGGCTCTTATCAGAGAAAGATACTGGATAATTCAGGCAAGAGTTGCAGTACGAAAGGTAGTTAGCCGATGTTTCGATTGCAAGCGACGTCAACAACAGCCAATGCTACAGAAGATGGCAGATTTGCCCCAAGATCGAATCACTGCTGGTGAACCTCCATTTACATTTGTGGGAGTGGATTATTTTGGACCATTCTTGGCAAAACGAGGACGAAGCAGAGTTAAAAGGTATGGGATAATCTTCACCTGTCTTGCAATCCGTGCAGTTCATATTGAGATAGCACAGAGCTTGGATACAGACTCATTCTTAAACGCTTTGAGGAGATTTATTTCACGCCGAGGACAACCCAAAGAGATCCGATCAGACAACGGCACAAACTTAACAAGTGGAGAGCGAGAGCTGAAGCAATCCATACGCCAATGGAATCAAAGCAGAATTCATGAATTTCTACTCCAGCAAGAAATAGATTGGATCTTTAACCCTCCTTTGGCATCTCATATGGGAGGAGTATGGGAGCGTATGATTCGATCCATTCGGAAGGTGATGAATCCACTAATGAAAGAGCAGATTTTAGACGATGAAGGTTTGAACACTCTGATGTGTGAGATAGAGTCAATATTCAATGGGCGACCATTGACTAAGGTATCAGATGACCAGAGAGATGCAAGTGTCCTCACACCAAATCATCTTTTGCTGCTCAAATCCAATCATTGCTACCCACCAAGAATGTTTTCTAACAAAGATGGATATAGCGGGAGAAGATGGAAACAAGTACAGTTCTTAGCGGATATATTTTGGAAAAGGTGGATAAAAGAGTATCTTCCAAGTTTGCAAGTGAGACAAAAATGGCTCAAACCGAAGCGCAACCTCCAAAAGGATGACATTGTGCTGATGATCGATAAAGCACAGCCTCGAGGTGCTTGGCCGTTAGGAAGAGTTTTAGAAGTGAAACGAGGCAGAGATGGGCTTGTTCGCTCCGCAAGAATCAAAACGGCGATGTCAGAGTACGTACGACCAATAGACAAACTCTGCTTATTAGAAGCAGCAGAAAGTGAGGAGAAAAGATCATGATTTGCACTTCTTGGAAAGATTTAAAGAAACATTGTCCTGGTGTCCAAGTGTTTGGGGCCGGATGTATCGTGCAAAGACTTTAGTCGCTGTTGACCCGTGGATAATGCCCCTTTGGGATTCTTATTGTGCAGAAACTTTAACATTTCTGGTATGAACCTTTATTATTGTCTGGGGAATGCGCAGCATATTTCAGAACCGTGCATGCGTACATTTGAGCCTGATTTAGCCTCGTGCATGTGTGGCAATTTTTTTTTTGTTTTTGCATTGCAAGGTACAAAGTCCAGAGTTTAGCAGCTATAAAACCAGCGTCGGGTTTATCATTGTGAATGTGAAGGCGGAGTTGGGAGACAAATAGGCTGTGATGGCAATGGAGGCCAAGATGAACTAAAAAGAATGGACACCAAATTGAGTAGTTACAAGGACAAAATAGTTTGTAAGTTTAAATATTAATGTTACTATTTGTTTCTTACTCGTTAGATGGTTTACTGTTTTTGTTTGTTTATAATTACATTAGGCCATACTTCGTGTTTGTTATTGTTGTTAAATTTGAGAGTTTCTTATCGCTATTTATTGAATTTAATTATTGATTTGTTTACTATTTATTGTAGCAAACCGTACTGAATATACCTCGCTACTATCAATTCCAGTCGTGTTATTTCTGCTGTGTTTTCTGGTGTTGGGGTGCTTGGTATAAATTCATGGTGCGCGTTAAAACTACCCCTTGTAACCGAGAGCTTTAGAATTGTATGGTTACTACATTTAGTTCTGCCAGTTACATCTTCTATAGCACTATATTAGTGCTGCAGCAACTATTCTTCGAAACATTACTATAGACATTAGTTTTTTCTTTAGTCTCGTTTTAGCTTTACTGCATAAACAAACATCGATTAATTAAATGTTTATTTTCTCAAAGAAAATAATATAGAAACACAAAAAGTTTAGATATAGAGCGGTATCGCCCTGGTCCGTCCACTCTTCAGAAAACGAAGATTTTCCGCGAGTTCAAAGAAGTTTTGGAGAGGAACTCAACTTGAATAGGCTTCTCAACTCATGCTACAAACCTCACAGTGAGATCTGTATCATCCGTTTCCTTTTTGTCATGCTGGAAGCACACAAATACGGACATGTCTTGAATGCCTAAATTAGGCCGTAGCGCCCTGGTCAGACCGCGGCAGAATTGATTGTTTTAACACATCAAAAACTTGTCAAGCCATTCACCACTTCACAACAGTATTATTTCATTTCCCAGAAGACCGGAAAGTTACAAAACAAATTCTAATTTTATTGAAAATTATTTCAAAATATTGTTGATTTCAATCCCACTTTTAACTCTCTTATCCTTGACCTCATTCACCTCTAAAGCACATATGTAACAACAGCCTACAGAACTAAAGGGTTTCACGGTGTGAACACACCAGGGCGCCATTATGTCGGTTTCAGTGCTCTTCCAAAATGAGCCATAGGTCTCACAATTTTTGTGCGATTCTTGAGATTTCTTTGGATATGAAACCAGAACAGTTGGAGGAAACTGTCTTGAAGCCAATTCTGTCTTAACTGTATAAGATATATCGAGAAGCGACACAAAATAGACATGGTATGTGGAAACGTCAAGGGAAAGTGAATTGTACTTACACCTTCGCTGCAGGTAGGTCAAACTTCAAAACTTTATTGTAGCTCTTGCGAGCAACGCAAAGCAGCGAAATACGTACTTTAATAGATACAAATTATATTATAGAGAGTATTGCACTCATCGTTCTTTAAAACTTTAGTTCTGCCAGTAACATCTTTTATAACACTATATTAGTGCTGCAACAACCATTCTTGGAAATATTACTATCGACATTAGTTTTTTCTTTAGTCTCGTTTTAGCTTTACTGCATAAACAAACATCGATTAATTAAAGGTTTATTTTCTCAAAGAAAATAATATAGAAACACAAAAAGTTTAGATATACGTACTTTAATAGATACAAATTATATTGTAAAGAGTATTGCACTCATCGTTCTTTAAAACTTTAGTTCTACCAGTAACATCTTTTATAACACTATATTAGTGCTGCGGCAACTATTCTTCGAAACATTACTATAGATATTGGTATTTTCTTTAGCTTTAGCTTTAATTTTAGCTTTACTGCATAAACAAACATCGATTAATTAAATGTTTATTTTCTCAAAGAAAACAAAATATAAACACAAAAAGTGTGGGTTAACGTACCTTAATAACTACATTTTATATTATATAGAGCACTCATCGTTCTTTAAAACTTTAGTTCTGCCAGTTACTTCTTTTATAGCACTATATTAGTGCTGCAGCAACCATTCTTGGAAACATTACTATAGACATTAATTTTTTCTCTAGTCTCAGCTTTACTGCATAAACAAACATCGATTAAGTAAATGTTTATTTTCTCAATGAAAACAAAATATAAACACAAAATGTGCTGTTTAACGTACTTTAGTAGCGACAATTTATATTATAAAGGGTATTGCACTCATCGTCCATTTAAACTATAGTTCTACCAGTAACTTCTTTTATAGCACTATATTAGTGCTGCAGCAACCATTCTTGGAAACATTAATATAGACATTAGTTTTTTCTTTAGTCTCATTTTAGCTTTACTGCATAAACAAACATCGATTAATTAAATATTTATTTTCTCAAAGAAAACAAAATATAAACACAAAAAGTGTGGATTAACGTACTTCAGTAGCTACAATTCATATTATTAAGAGTATTTCACTTATCGTCCTATCGAACTATAGTTCTGCCAGTAACTTCTTTTATAACACTATATTAGTGCTGCAGCAACTATTTTTCGAAACATTACTATAAACATTAGTTTTTTCTTTAGTCTCATTTTAGCTTCACTGCATAAACAAACATCGATTAATTAAATGTTTATTTTCTTAAAGAAAACAAAATATAAACACAAAAAGTGTGGGTTGACGTACTTTAGTAGCTACAATTTGTATAATAAAGAGTATTGCACTTATCTTTCTTTAAAACTTTAGTTCTGCCAGTAATTTCTTTTATAGCACTAAATTAGTGCTGCAGCAACCATTCTTGGAAACATTATTATAGACAATGGTTTTTTCCTTTGTCTTTTTTTAGCTTTACTAATAAACAGACTGTGATTAATTTTTTTTTTCTCAAAGAAAACTTAATATCAACAAAAAAAAGTGTGGATTAGTGTACTTTCGTAAGTACAATATATATTATAAAGAGTATTGCATTAATCGTCCTTTAAAACTTTAGTTCTAGCAGTAACTTCTTTTATAACACTATATTAGTGCTGCAGCAACCATTCTTTGAAACATTAATATAGACATTAGCTTTTTCTTTAGTCTCGTTTTAGCTTTACTGCATAAACAAACATCTATTAATTAAATGTTTATTTTCTCAAAGAAAACAAAATATAAACACAAAATGTGCTGTTTAACGTACTTTAGTAGCCACAATTTATATTATAAAGGGTATTGCACTCATCGTCCATTTAAACTATAGTTCTACCAGTAACTTCTTTTATAGCACTATATTAGTGCTGCAGCAACCATTCTTGGAAACATTAATATAGACATTAGTTTTTTTTTTAGTCTCGTTTTAGCTTTACTGCATAAACAAACATCGATTAATTAAATGTTTATTTTCTCAAAAAAAACAATATATAAACACAAAAAGTTTAGATATACGTACATTAATAGATACAAATTATATTGTAAAGAGTATTGCACTTATCGTTCTTTGAAACTTTAGTTCTACCAGTAACATCTTTTATAACACTATATTAGTGCTGCAGCAACTATTTTTCGAAACATTACTATAAACATTAGTTTTTTCTTTAGTCTCATTTTAGCTTCACTGCATAAACAAACATCGATTAATTAAATGTTTATTTTCTTAAAGAAAACAAAATATAAACACAAAAAGTGTGGGTTGACGTACTTTAGTAGCTACAATTTGTATAATAAAGAGTATTGCACTTATCTTTCTTTAAAACTTTAGTTCTGCCAGTAATTTCTTTTATAGCACTAAATTAGTGCTGCAGCAACCATTCTTGGAAACATTATTATAGACAATGGTTTTTTCCTTTGTCTTTTTTTAGCTTTACTGAATAGACAGACTTTGATTAATCTTTTTTTTTTCCTCAAAGAAAACTAAATATCAACAAAAAAAGTGTGGATTAGTGTACTTTCGTAAGTACAATTTATATTATAAAGAGCATTGCATTAATCGTCCTTTAAAACTTTAGTTCTAGCAGTAACTTCTTTTATAACACTATATTAGTGCTGCAGCAACCATTCTTTGAAACATTAATATAGACATTAGCTTTTTCTTTAGTCTCGTTTTAGCTTTACTGCATAAACAATCATCTATTAATTAAATGTTTATTTTCTCAAAGAAAACAAAATATAAACACAAAAAGTGTGGGTGAACGTACCTTAATAACTACATTTTATATTATAAAGAGCACTCATCGTTCTTTAAAACTTTAGTTCTGCCAGTTACTTCTTTTATAGCACTATATTAGTGCTGCAGCAACCATTCTTGGAAACATTAATTTAGACATTAGTTTTTTCTTTAGCTTTAGCTTTAATTTTAGCTTTACTGCATAAGCAAACATCTATTAATTAAATGCTTATTTTCTCAAAGAGAACAAAATATAAACACAAAAAGTGTGGGTTAAAGTACCTTAATAACTACATTTTATATTATAAAGAGCACTCATCGTTCTTTAAAACTTTAGTTCTGCCAGTTACTTCTTTTATAGCACTATATTAGGGCTGCAGCAACCATTCTTGGAAACATTACTATAGACATTTATTTTTTCTCTAGTCTCATCTTAGCTTTACTGCATAAACAAACATCGATTAAGTAAGTGTTTATTTTCTCAATGAAAACAAAATATAAACACAAAATGTGCTGTTTAACGTACTTTAGTAGCCACAATTTATATTATAAAGGGTATTGCACTCATCGTCCATTTAAACTATAGTTCTACCAGTAACTTCTTTTATAGCACTATATTAGTGCTGCAGCAACCATTCTTTGAAACATTAATATAGACATTAGCTTTTTCTTTAGTCTCGTTTTAGCTTTACTGCATAAACAATCATCTATTAATTAAATGTTTATTTTCTCAAAGAAAACAAAATATAAACACAAAAGGTGTGGGTGAACGTACCTTAATAACTACATTTTATATTATAAAGAGCACTCATCGTTCTTTAAAACTTTAGTTCTGCCAGTTACTTCTTTTATAGCACTAAATTAGTGCTGCAGCAACCATTCTTGGAAACATTAATATAGACATTAGTTTTTTCTTTAGCTTTAGCTTTAATTTTAGCTTTACTGCATAAGCAAACATCTATTAATTAAATGCTTATTTTCTCAAAGAGAACAAAATATAAACACAAAAAGTGTGGGTTAACGTACCTTAATAACTACATTTTATATTATAAAGAGCACTCATCGTTCTTTAAAACTTTAGTTCTGCCAGTTACTTCTTTTATAGCACTATATTAGTGCTGCAGCAACCATTCTTGGAAACATTACTATAGACATTTATTTTTTCTTTAGTCTCATTTTAGCTTTACTGCATAAACAAACATCGATTAAGTAAGTGTTTATTTTCTCAATGAAAACAAAATATAAACACAAAATGTGCTGTTTAACGTACTTTAGTAGCCACAATTTATATTATAAAGGGTATTGCACTCATCGTCCATTTAAACTATAGTTCTACCAGTAACTTCTTTTATAGCACTATATTAGTGCTGCAGCAACCATTCTTGGAAACATTAATATAGACATTAGTTTTTTCTTTAGTCTCGTTTTAGCTTTACTGCATAAACAAACATCGATTAATTAAATGTTTATTTTCTCAAAAAAAACAATATATAAACACAAAAAGTTTAGATATACGTACTTTAATAGATAAAAATTATATTATAGAGAGTATTGCACTCATCGTTCTTTAAAACTTTAGTTCTGCCAGTAACATCTTTTATAACACTATACTAGTGCTGCAGCAACTATTTTTCGAAATATTACTATAGAAATTTTTTTTCTTTAGTCTTATTTTAGCTTCACTGCATAAACAAACATCGATTAATTAAATGTTTATTTTCTTAAAGAAAACAAAATATAAACACAAAAAGTGTGGGTTAACGTACCTTAATAACTACATTTTATATTATATAGAGCACTCATCGTTCTTTAAAACTTTAGTTCTTCCATTTACTTCTTTATAGCACTATATTAGTGCTGCAGCAACCATTCTTGGAAACATTACTATAGACATTAGTTTTTTCTTTAGTCTCGTTTTAGCTTTACTGCATAAACAAACATCGATTATTTAAATGTTTATTTTCTCAAAGAAAACAAAATATAGCCACAAAAAGTGTGGGTTAACGTACCTTAATAACAACATTTTTTATTAAAAAGAGCACTCATCGTTCTTTTAAACTTTAGTTCTGCCAGTTACATCTTCTATAGCACTATATTAGTGCTGCAGCAACTATTCTTCGAAACATTACTATAGACATTAGTTTTTTCTTTAGTCTCATTTTAGCTTTACTGCATAATCAAACATCGATTAATTAAATATTTATTTTCTCAATGAAAACAAAATATAAACACAAAATGTGCTGTTTAACGTACTTTAGTAGCCACAATTTATATTATAAAGGGTATTGCACTCATCGTCCATTTAAACTATAGTTCTACCAGTAACTTCTTTTATAGCACTATATTAGTGCTGCAGCAACCATTCTTGGAAACATTAATATAGACATTAGTTTTTTCTTTAGTCTCGTTTTAGCTTTACTGCATAAACAAACATCGATTAATTAAATGTTTATTTTCTCAAAAAAAACAATATATAAACACAAAAAGTTTAGATATACGTACTTTAATAGATACAAATTATATTGTAAAGAGTATTGCACTTATCGTTCTTTGAAACTTTAGTTCTACCAGTAACATCTTTTATAACACTATATTAGTGCTGCAGCAACTATTTTTCGAAACATTACTATAAACATTAGTTTTTTCTTTAGTCTCATTTTAGCTTCACTGCATAAACAAACATCGATTAATTAAATGTTTATTTTCTTAAAGAAAACAAAATATAAACACAAAAAGTGTGGGTTGACGTACTTTAGTAGCTACAATTTGTATAATAAAGAGTATTGCACTTATCTTTCTTTAAAACTTTAGTTCTGCCAGTAATTTCTTTTATAGCACTAAATTAGTGCTGCAGCAACCATTCTTGGAAACATTATTATAGACAATGGTTTTTTCCTTTGTCTTTTTTTAGCTTTACTGAATAAACAGACTTTGATTAATTTTTTTTTTTCTCAAAGAAAACTAAATATCAACAAAAAAAGTGTGGATTAGTGTACTTTCGTAAGTACAATATATATTATAAAGAGTATTGCATTAATCGTCCTTTAAAACTTTAGTTCTAGCAGTAACTTCTTTTATAACACTATATTAGTGCTGCAGCAACCATTCTTTGAAACATTAATATAGACATTAGCTTTTTCTTTAGTCTCGTTTTAGCTTTACTGCATAAACAATCATCTATTAATTAAATGTTTATTTTCTCAAAGAAAACAAAATATAAACACAAAAAGTGTTGGTGAACGTACCTTAATAACTACATTTTATATTATAAAGAGCACTCATCGTTCTTTAAAACTTTAGTTCTACCAGTTACTTCTTTTATAGCACTATATTAGTGCTGCAGCAACCATTCTTGGAAACATTAATATAGACATTAGTTTTTTCTTTAGCTTTAGCTTTAATTTTAGCTTTACTGCATAAACAAACATCGATTAATTAAATGTTTATTTTCTCAAAGAAAACAAAATATAAACACAAAAAGTGTGTGTTAACGTACCTTAATAACTACATTTTATATTATAAAGAGCACTCATCGTTCTTTAAAACTTTAGTTCTGCCAGTTACTTCTTTTATAGCACTATATTAGTGCTGCAGCAACCATTCTTGGAAACATTACTATAGACATTAATTTTTTTCTTTAGTCTCATTTTAGCTTTACTGCATAAACAAACATCGATTAAGTAAATGTTTATTTTCTCAATGAAAACAAAATATAAACACAAAATGTGTTGTTTAACGTACTTTAGTAGCCACAATTCATATTATAAAGGGTATTGCACTCATCGTCCATTTAAACTATAGTTCTACCAGTAACTTCTTTTATAGCACTATATTAGTGCTGCAGCAACCATTCTTGGAAACATTAATATAGACATTAGTTTTTTCTTTAGTCTCGTTTTAGCTTTACTGCATAAACAAACATCGATTAATTAAATGTTTATTTTCTCAAAGAAAACAATATATAAACACAAAAAGTTTAGATATACGTACTTTAATAGATACAAATTATATTGTAAAGAGTATTGCACTCATCGTTCTTTAAAACTTTAGTTCTACCAGTAACATCTTTTATAACACTATACTAGTGCTGCAGCAACTATTCTTCGAAACATTACTATAGACATTAGTTTTTTCTTTCGTCTCATTTAAGCTTAACTGCATCAACAAACATCGAATAATTAAATGTTTATTTTCTCAAAGAAAACAAAATATAAACACAAAAAGTGTTGTTTAATGTACTTTAGTAGCCACAATTCATATTATAAAGGGTATTGCACTCATCGTCCTTTAAAACTATAGTTCTGCCAGTAACTTCTTTTATAGCACTATATTAGTGCTGCAGCAACCATTCTTGGAAGCATTAATATAGAAATTAGTTTTTTCTTTAGTCTCATTTTAGCTTTACTGCATAAACAAACATCGATTAAGCAAATGTTTATTTTCTCAAAGAAAACAAAATATAAACACAAAAAGTGTGGATTAACGTACTTTAATAGCTACAATTTATATTATAAAGAGTATTGCACTCATCGTCCTTTAAAACTTTAGTTCTGCCAGTAACTTCTTTTATAGCACTATATTAGTGCTGCAGCAACCATTCTTGGAAACATTACTATAGACATTAGTTTTTTCTTTAGTCTCATTTTAGCTTTACTGCATAAACAAACATCGAATAATTAAATGTTTATTTTCTCAAAGAAAACAAAATATAAACACAAAAAGTGTAGATTAACGTACTTTAGTAGCTAAAATTCATATTATTAAGAGTATTGCACTCATCGTCCTTTAAAACTATAGTTCTGCCAGTAACTTCTTTTATAGCACTATATTAGTGCTGCAGCAACCATTCTTGGAAACATTAATATAGACATTAGTTTTTTCTTTAGTCTCATTTTAGCTTTACTGCATAAACAAACATCGATTAAGCAAATGTTTATTTTCTCAAAGAAAACAAAATATAAACACAAAAAGTGTGGATTAACGTACTTTAATAGCTACAATTTATATTATAAAGAGTATTGCACTCATCGTCCTTTAAAACTTTAGTTCTGCCAATAACATCTTTTATAACACTATATTAGTGCTGCAGCAACCATTCTTGGAAACATTACTATAGACATTAGTTTTTTCTTTAGTCTCATTTTAGCTTCACTGCATAAACAAACATCGATTAACTAAATGTTTATTTTCTCAAAGAAAACAAAATATAAACACAAAAAGTGTGGGTTGACGTACTTTAGTAGCTACAATTTGTATAATAAAGAGTATTGCACTTATCGTTCTTTAAAACTTTAGTTCTGCCAGTAATTTCTTTTATAGCACTTTATTAGTGCTGCAGCAACCATTCTTGGAAAAACTATTATAGACAATGGTTTTTTCCTTTGTCTTATTTTAGCTTTACTGCATAAACAGACTTTGATAATTTTTTTTTTCTCAAAGAAAACTAAATATCAACAAAAAAAGTGTGGATCAATGTACTTTAGTAAGTACAATATATATTATAAAGAGTATTGCACTCATCGCCCTTTAAAACTTTAGTTCTGCCAATAACATCTTTTATAACACTATATTAGTGCTGCAGCAACCATTCTTGGAAACATTAATATAGACATTACTTTTTTCTTTAGTCTCATTTTAGCTTTACTGCATAAACAAACATCGATTAAGCAAATGTTTATTTTCTCAAAGAAAACAAAATATAAACACAAAAAGTGTGGATTAACGTACTTTAATTGCTACAATTTATATTATAAAGAGTATTGCACTCATCGTTCTTTAAATCTTTAGTTCTGCCAGTAACTTTTTTTTAGCAATATATTAGTGCTGCAGCAACCATTCTTGTAAAAATTACTATAGACTTTACTTTTTTCTTTAGTGTCATTTTAGCTTTACTGCATAAACAAACATCGATTAATTAAATGTTTATTTTCTCAAAAGAAAAAAATATGAACAAAAAAGGGTTGTTTAATGTACTTTAATAGCAACAATTCATATTATAGAGGGTATTGCACTCATCGTCCATTTAAACTATAGTTCTGCCAGTAACTTCTTTTATAGCACTATATTATGTTAGCTTTAGCTTTAATTTTAGCTTCACTGCATAAACAATTATCGATTAATTAAATGTTTATTTTCTCAAAGAAAGCAAAATATAAACACAAAAAGTGTTGTTTAACGTACTTTTGTAGCCACAATTTATATTATAAAGAGTATTGCACTCATCGTCCTTTAAAACTATAGTTCTGCCAGTAACTTCTTTTATAGCAGTATATTAGTGCTGCAGCAACCATTCTCGAATACATTACTATAGACATTGGTATTTTCTTTAGCTTTAGCTTTAATTTTAGCTTTACTGCATGAACAAACATCGATTAATTTAATGTTTATTTTCTCAAAGAAAACAAAATATAAGCACAAAAATTTAAAAACATATAACAGAGATGTGTCGAAAAGCAATGTATGGACTGTACAGATTGAAACAAGTTAGGAAAGTTTTAACATATGAAGCTGCAGAAACAATAGCTGTGGGCATAGTAATTTCCCACCTAGATTATTCAAATGCAATTTTAATAGGCCTACCAAAACACGAAATCAATAGACTGCAAAGAGTACAAGTGTTAGCTGCCAGATCTGTACTTGGAAGGAAAGCCCATGAAAGTAGCACAAGATGTCTAAAACAACTTCATTGGTTACCCATACATCTCAGAATTGAACATAAAATTCTAACTCTAGTTTTTAAGGCACTTAAAGGCACAGCTCCTCAATACCTAAAAGATATGCTGAAACTAAGTGAAAGTGTGAGACTATTAAGATCAAACAAGATGTACATGAAACTAGATATTCCTAGAGTAAAGAGAGAATCTTTTGCCAACAGATCATTCAGCGTGATGGGACCTCGGCTGTGGAATGACATTCCTAATGAAATAAAACAATGCAGTGATATTGGAACATTTAAGAAAAAGTTAAAAACATTTCTTTTCAATAAGTTTTAAATGGACATTTTAGGTTTTTAGGGACTTTAGGAACTGTAAAGCGCACTTGAAGATTTTACATCAAAACTGCGCTATATTAAGTAATTAATTTGTAATTTGTAAAATAAAGTGTGGACTAAGGTACTTTAGTAGCTACAATTCATATTATTAAGAGTATTGCACTCATCGCCTTTAAAACTATAGTTCTGCCAGTAACTTCTTTTATAGCACTATATTATAGCTGCAGCAACCATTCTTGGAAACATTAATATAGACATTAGTTTTTTCTTTAGTCTCATTTTAGCTTTACTGCATAAACAAACATCGATTAAGCAAATGTTTATTTTCTCAAAGAAAACAAAATATAAACACAAAAACTGTGGATTAACGTACCTTAATAGCTACAATCTATATTATAAAGAGTATTGCACTCATCGTCCTTTAAAACTTTAGTTCTGCCAATAACATCTTTTATAACACTATATTAGTGCTGCAGCAACCATTCTTGGAAACATTACTATAGACATTAGTTTTTTCTTTAGTCTCATTTTAGCTTCACTGCATAAACAAACATCGATTAACTAAATGTTTATTTTCTCAAAGAAAACAAAATATAAACACAAAAAGTGTGGGTTGACGTACTTTAGTAGCTACAATTTGTATAATAAAGAGTATTGCACTTATCGTTCTTTAAAACTTTAGTTCTGCCAGTAATTTCTTTTATAGCACTTTATTAGTGCTGCAGCAACCATTCTTGGTAAAACTATTATAGACAATGGTTTTTTCCTTTGTCTTATTTTAGCTTTACTGCATAAACAGACTTTGATAATTTTTTTTTTTTCAAAGAAAACTAAATATCAACAAAAAAAGTGTGGATCAATGTACTTTAGTAAGTACAATATATATTATAAAGAGTATTGCACTCATCGCCCTTTAAAACTTTAGTTCTGCCAATAACATCTTTTATAACTCTATATTAGTGCTGCAGCAACCATTCTTGGAAACATTACAATAGACATCAGTGTTTTCTTTAGTCTCGTTTTAGCATTACTGCATAAACAAACATTGATTAATTAAATGGTTATTTCTCAAAGAAAACAAAATATAAACATAAAAAGTGTGGATTAACGCACCTTAATAACTACCGGGTGCGCCAAAATAAACTATGCACGTTTGGCAGGCCACAATAAATCGTACACTGGACCGATTTTGATGATTTATGACTTAATATGTAGCAGAAAGCCTGAATTAGATACTGGGACTTTTTGCAAGTTTTTACATTTTCAGTTTTTAGAGCTAGAAGCGAGTTTCTTAAACTTTTAGTTTTCGAAAACACTGAAAGCGATAAAAAAACCATCGTTCAAGCTTTCTAAAGAATCGATATAAATGGACAAAGAGAGAACTTGTTCGTGGTGATTTGCGATTTAGAAATCGATTAATTGTATTTGGCTGCACGAGAGTTCGTGCTAACCCCCCAAATCACCTTGAAAACGTTTTCTCTTTGTTCATTCATGTTGAGTCTTTTGAAATTTGATCGAATTTTTTTGATCGTTATCAATATTTGTGAGAACTTACATTTTAAGAAACTCGCTTCTAGCTCTAAAAACTGAAAATGGAAAAATTTGCAAAATGTCCTAGAATCTACGTCAGGCTTTCTGCTAAAGATTAAGTCATAAATCTTCAAAATCGGTCCAGTGTACGATTTATTGTGGCCTGCCAAACGTGCATAGTTTATTTTGGCGCACCCAGTACAATTTATATTATAAAGGGTATTGCACTCATCGTCCATTTAAACTAAAGTTCTGCCAGTAATTTCTTTTATAGCTCTATATTAGTGCTGCAGCAACCATTCTTGGAAACATTACTATAGACATTGGTATTTTCTTTAGCTTTAGCTTTAATTTTAGCTTTACTGCATAAACAAACATCGATTAATTAAATGTTTATTTTCTCAAAGAAAACAAAATATAAACACAAAAATTATGGATTAACGTACCTTAATAGCTACAATTTATATTATATAGAGCACTCATCGTTCTTTAAAACTTTAGTTCTGCCAATTACTTCTTTTATAGCACTATATTATTGCTGCAGCAACCATTCTTGGAAACATTAATATAGACATTAATTTTTTCTCTAGTCTCATTTTAGCTTTACTGCATAAACAAACATCGATTAATTAAATGTTTATTTTCTCAAAGAAAACAAAATAAAAACACAAAAAGTGTGGGTTAACGTACCTTAATAACTACATTTTATATTAAATAGAGCACTCATCTTTCTTTAAAAGTTTCGTTCTTCCATTTACTTCTTTATAACACTATATTAGTGCTGCAGCAACCATTTTTGGAAACATTACAATAGACATTAATTTTTTCTTTAGTCTCGTTTTAGCTTTGCTGCATAAACAAACATCGATTAAGTAAATATTTCTTTTCTCAATGAAATCAAAATATAAACACAAAATGTGTTGTTTAGCGTACTTTAGTAGCCACAAGTTATATTATAAAGGGTATTGCACTCATCGCCCATTTAAACTATAGTTCTACCAGTAACTTCTTTTATAGCACCATATTATTGCTGCAGCAACCATTCTTGGAAACATTAATATAGACATTAGTTTTTCCTTTCGTCTCGTTTTAGCTTTACTGAATAAACAACGATTAATTAAATGTTTATTTTCTCAAAGAAAACAAAATACAAACACAAAATGTGTGGGTTAACGTACCTTAATAACTACATTTTATATTATAAAGAGCACTCATCGTTCTTTAAAACTTTAGTTCTGCCAGTTACTTCTTTTATAGCACTATATTTGTTCAGCAGCAACCATTCTTGGAAACATTACTATAGATATTAATTCTTTTCTTTAGTCTCATTTTAGCTTTACTGCATAAACAAACATCGATCAAAAATGTTTATTTTCTCAATGAGAACAAAATATAAACACAAAATGTGTTGTTTAACGTACTTTAGTAGCCACAATTTATATTATAAAGGGTATTGCACTCATCGTCCATTTAAACTATAGTCCTACCAGTAACTTCTTTTATAGCACTATATAAGTGCTGCAGCAACCATTCTTGGAAACATTAATATAGACATTAGTTTTATCTTTAGTCTCGTTTTAACTTTGCTGTATAAACAAACATCGATTAATTAAATGTTTATTTTCTCAAAGAAAACAAAATATAAACACAAAAAGTTTAGATATACGTACTTTAATAGATACAAATTATATTGTAAAGAGTATTGCACTCATCGTTCTTTAATACTTTTATTCTACCAGTAACATCTTTTATAACACTATATTAGTGCTGCAGCAACTATTCTTCGAAACATTACTATAGACATTAGTTTTTTCTTTCGTCTCATTTAAGCTTAACTGCATCAACAAACATCGAATAATTAAATGTTTATTTTCTCAAAGAAAACAAAATATAAACACAAAAAGTGTTGTTTAATGTACTTTAGTAGCTGCAATTCATATTATTAAGAGTATTGCACTCATCGTCCTTTAAAACTATAGTTCTGCCAGTAACTTCTTTTATAGCACTATATTAGTGCTTAGGAACCATTCTCGAATACATTACTATAGACATTGGTATTTTCTTTAGCTTTAGCTTTAATTTTAGCTTTACTGCATCAACAAACATCGATTAATTAAATGTTTATTTTCTCAAAGAAAACAAAATATAAGCACAAAAAGTGTGGATTAACGTACTTTAGTAGCTACAATTCATATTATCAAGAGTATTGCACTCATCGTCCTTTAAAACTATAGTTCTGCCAGTAACTTCTTTTATAGCAGTATATTAGTGCTGCAGCAACCATTCTTGTAAAAATTACTATAGACTTTAGTTTTTTCTTTAGTGTCATTTTAGCTTTACTGCATAAACAAACATCGATTAAGCAAATGTTTATTTTCTCAAAGAAAACAAAATATAAACACAAAAAGTGTTGTTTAATGTACTTTAGTAGCCACAATTCATATTATAAAGGGTATTGCACTCATCGTCCTTTAAAACTATAGTTCTGCCAGTAACTTCTTTTATAGCACTATATTAGTGCTGCAGCAACCATTCTTGGAAACATTAATATGGACATTAGTTTTTTCTTTAGTCTCATTTTAGCTTTACTGCATAAACAAACATCGATTAACTCCTGCGGCCAGGTCAACACAGAGAAAATAGACAAGCTTTGGCAGTTACTTGGGGTCGCATTCAATTAAAGTAGTACTCTAACAATACAACAACTCACGTAGTAATAATTTCCCCCTAGTAGTAGTAGTAGTAGTAACTCTCTCCTACCCGGAGAGAAATTCCCTTCTTCCCTACCCGGGAAGTAGTAGTAGTAGTAGTAGTAACTCTCTCCTACCCGGAGAGAAAATCCCTTCTTCCCTACCCGGGAAGTAGTAGTAGTAGTAGTAGTAACTCTCTCCTACCCGGAGAGAAAATCCCTTCTTCCCTACCCGGGAAGTAGTAGTAGTAGTAGTAGTAACTCTCTCCTACTCGGAGAGAAATTCCCTTCTTCCCTACCCGGGAAGTAGTAGTAGTAGTATTCCCTTCTTCCCTACCCGGGAAGTAGTAGTAGTAGTAACTCTCTCCTACCCGGAGAGAAATTCCCTTCTTCCCTACCCGGGAAGTAGTAGTAGTAGTAGTAATTCTCTCACCCCCGGACTCACTTCCCTACTCGGGAAATGACGACCAGTAGTGAGGTCGGACAGACCACCCGCAGGGATAGTAGTAATTGAGCCAAAATGTATATTATGAGGTTTGAACGAAACATTGACCACCATAAGGGTGGTCCAGCCTACGAGTGAACAAATTAAAAATAGACTAATGGCTAACCATAAATAACACTGTGTTGAGTGCGACCCGGTTGGATGCAGTACCAGAAAGAAACAACCATCAATCCGGGAGATGACAGGGGTGGAGGGAGGGGAAATTTTTTAGATGACCGAAGCTGAGAGATCGAATTTCCACGAGGCAGGAAGAGGTTTGGACGCGCTTTGATTGGGGGACTGAGACGATACCGTGCCTTATAAGGCGTGACAACCAAGATGGTGACCTGATTGCCTTGTCGTTAAAATACATTTACTCCTTTGGGCGTAAATGTTAACTTAACTCCTGCGGCCAGGTCAACACAGAGAAAATAGACAAGCTTTGGCAGTTACTTGGGGTCGCATTCAATTAAAGTAGTACTCTAACAATACAACAACTCACGTAGTAATAATTTCCCCCTAGTAGTAGTAGTAGTAGTAACTCTCTCCTACCCGGAGAGAAATTCCCTTCTTCCCTACCCGGGAAGTAGTAGTAGTAGTAAGTAACTCTCTCCTACCCGGAGAGAAATTCCCCTTCTTCCCTACCCGGGAAGTAGTAGTAGTAGTAGTAATTCTCCTACACCCCCGGACTCACTTCCCTACTCGGGGGAAATGACGACCAGTAGTGAGGTCGGACAGACCACCCGCAGGGATAGTAGTAATTGAGCCAAAATGTATATTATGAGGTTTGAACGAAACATTGACCACCATAAGGGTGGTCCAGCCGCCAAAATTCACTGCCAAAATACAGCCCCAAGATTGCCAAAGCCTGTAATGGTTGCCAGGATTCCGAGCTACAAACTAAAGTACCAATAATAACATTAGGGATACTTCTAATGATGCCATCAGGGGTACAAATATTCTGTCCATAACAGCTGCTCGTCCAGCGAAAAGTTTTTATGAGCTAATCTGGAACTTTAGCAGCAGCTGCTGTTGTTGCTGCACCAATGTGAAAGCCGTGATTTGTCTGCCTTGTAGGACTGATATGATGGGAAGACATTTCTCAATTGATATTTCATTGGTATGGCTGAACTGACATATTGTTACTGAGAGTTTTTAGCCTGGTGATTGTGCTGATTCGATATGTGCTGCAGGGTTATTGTAATTAGTCAAGATTCCAAGCTTGAAGTGGTGCTGGTGTTAGTTGACATCTATTGGGACCAGTTGGCGGGGGTTTGGTACCTGAAACAAGACAAAAAAGAAAGAAAGCCGCAAGCCGATCAATTGTTCCAGGGATATGCTGCACACTGACAGCGAATTTGTGTCGGACTGCACTGCAAAGACTAAAGGAGTGGGGTGGGGGGGGGGTTCAGCAATTGACAGGCCTACTTCATTTGAAGTCTGATACAAGCAAGAAATTGTGTGCCAGTTGACTGGCTCATGCTGTCTGCAACTTTCAGTGATTGACCGGTGGAAAGACAAAATATGTTAATTGAATGAATGCTTAGACTTGGAAAGAATTATGACAATTGTTTGTGTGACCATATGCCTTTGTAACATTACTGGTGCACACATCTGTAAGTTCAGGCACTACCTTTCTTACTCAGCCCAGTAAAAGCCTATGAGTCAGTTGTTGTGGACTCAGTTTGAAGTCTCAGACGTGGTGGTAACCCTGCCCTACCCAGAGAGAATTTCCCTACCTGGGGAGTGATAAGTTGCAACTTCCTGAGACTAGGGAATGCAGGTAGCAGAGGTGGTAATGGTTCAGGTAGGGTAGTAACTTGTCATTCATTCCTAGCCAGCAAAGATCACCATGATCAGCTTACAAACCCAGGCAGTATTTATATAAGACACCATGTCTGAAAGATGCATGGTATCTTCTACCTTTCTATAAGTAAGACGTGTTTAGTAGTAGATGTAGCTGATTATCCTAATAGTAATGGTAATATGGAAGTGAGTAGCTAAATCATGCGTAGAAATCAAGCTGTAAGTTGTGTGGGTGTAACTCAACAAAATATCGATTTTGAGATTTTGGTATGAATTTGCAAACTTTTGTTATGAATTGTAAATATATATTCACCAACTAGTTGGAGAAAGTGATTATCTTCATTTGCCTGGAGAAAATACCTGTAATAAAAGAGAAAACAGAAGCAAAAGGTGGGGGGGTTGCCAGATCCTGGCTGCAATTTCATTTTACTTATTTAATTTTTTTTTTTTTTTTTTTTTTTTTTACTTCCTGCTATTTCCGTTGTTGTCAAGGTACGCGGACGAACTGTTGTTTTACCAGTACCTGTAATAGAATATGATCAATTAAGTAAAGGGCGGTGGTGTGTTACCTTGAATTCTTTTGCGATAAATTCCCCCAACCACTTAGGGTCTAATAGCAGGTGGTAAAGTCAAGACAAATAAACATAAGTGTTGGACCATAACCCAAGAAGCTGATAGCAGATGCTTGGCCTGTACAAACCTAACCGGCATCCTTAATCCTTACTGGGAATTAAAACTGCTGATATTCCTCTATTTTTGTCGTTGTTGTTGTTGTAATCGTGCAGGTTATTTTTCCCAGATTGTGGAGCTTAAAGTTTGTTGAATGGCAGAGATGTAAATGGCCAATGGACGAGCTACAACTACTTTAACAAGAATGTTACTAGTTAATTGGTCCTGATGAGACTCTGCTTATGTCGGGTTGTTAGTAGT
This sequence comes from Aurelia coerulea, assembly GCA_039566865.1. Classification (NCBI taxonomy): domain Eukaryota; kingdom Metazoa; phylum Cnidaria; class Scyphozoa; order Semaeostomeae; family Ulmaridae; genus Aurelia; species Aurelia coerulea. The sequence goes on along the minus strand of CM076960.1, from coordinate 7,934,480 downwards.
GCTTGAAAGTTCTGGGCCTTGGAAGCATATGATCAAACCCTGAGTAAAACCATGGAGCTATATTCCTGCACAGCTGCCATAAATTTATGCTCCGTTGCAGCAGATTCTTGCTGTTTAAGGATTTAACACAATTTTTCCAGGCAGAAGGGGTTTCAAATGATGTTACTGCTGTCAACAAATACATTTAGCTCATACTAGGAAAGTTTGATTCAGGTGACGACTGACATCTTATCGCTGCACAGGGAAATATCAAAATATGCAAGGCTAGAGTTTAAAAATTTCATTACTATACACGGTAACTGAGTCTGATGTCAGGCATGATTTGATACTAACTCAACCACGAAAAACCTTTGACAAGAGTTTTGCCAGTAAACCCACTACACAGCAACAGCAACTACTTTTGTTGCCAGTATGACAGTGGGTATCCTCCTAATTCTTCAAGATGAAACTACAGTTACTGGTATTATAGACGTGTCCTGCAAAAGATTAAGTTGTGCTAATTTGTTGTTGTTGTTTCTTTGTTTTATGTTTTATACATTGGTCCAGGCTCGGGCTTGTTAAGCTTGTTTGTCACGATGTCACAATTATGGAGATTGAGCCCAAACAGTCGGTAACCGCTTCTTGCTATGCCCAGGTATTAGGCTAACTCAATGTCATACCAGCTAGTAGAAAGTCGTATGGATGTTAGTGGATGCTAAGTAACACCTAAAGGGTAAGCATTAAAGGGGCTGGGTCACGTAAAGTAAACAAACTTCTTTCGAAACGGCGATTTTGCAGTTTTTTTTGACAGGCCATAACACACAGATTTTCCACTATTTTTCTCAAAATGAAAGTGCTATTTTGAAGATGAACTCTTGAACTTCTTAGAGAAACAAACGAAACAACCATATGTTGTAAGATTGCAAAGATATTGATGGATTTTTAGAAGTAACTTTATTGTGGATTCACCCCATCCACTAAAATCTTTGCAGAACACAATGGGCGCGTGCCGGCGCGTGCGGGCAACAATATAGATAATAAACAGAACAGATTTGTTTACGGTTACGTGACCCAGCCCCTTTAAAGGAGCAAGACCTTGTTGGAACAGGTGACAAGCGAGAGTAAATTGTGATCCTGCTTGGAAAATAAAGAAAAAAGGGGAGGGGGGGTTATCATTATCCTTTTCGCACCTCACCTAAACAAGTAACTTATGGTAACTACACACCTTGTTTCTATTTCATTTTTTCTCTTTTTTTTTTTTACATTGCAGAATGTATTACCCTGTTAAAATTATTTCTACCTACCGCTTGCTCATCAATATTTCTTTGCTGTGCTGATAGAAAGGAGGCATCTGCATTTGCTGAGCTGATGAGTGGCTGTATGACCAAGATCTTGCTAGAAAGGAGCTGTCCTGACAAACTTGTTGGGTGATGAAAGACAGAAACCAGCAGTTTGGTAGTTATTGTATTGGTCAAGATGATACGACCTTAGCCAGATGATACGACCTTAGCCAGAGAGTGAACGTGATGTCAACTTGTTGAGGTGGCTTTTGTGCTGTTTTCCGACTGTTAATCAGGCGCAAAAGGAGCATTCCATTGCCAAAACAGTTTGTTGCAAATTGAGCAATCGGTCCTGTGAACAGTGTCGAGTGGTTCAACTCGCGGGTGATTCTGAAGATTCTGACTTTTTTGATTTTGAACTCGCAAATTGAAGGTGTCCTTGGATAGGAAGATCTCTCAATGAACCAGTACTGATCCATGTACATACGACAGAGCTTGTGCCTTTATCGACGTACCTTTTGTGTAGATACGTTTACAGCCAAGGCCCCTGAGTACTTCAGGCGGTGACAGACAACAGAGGATGGGCCTATTTTAGGCCTCCGAATGTCTTGATTGAGTGTCCCTCTGCCACAAAATCCGATACTTCGACAAGAAAGCCAATCTTTACTCCTTGAATCTTAGAACAGACAACTCCAAGTTGGTAAATGACACCAAATGAACGACATAAGTTCTCCAAAATCCTTAGAAATTTTTTAGATGACCGAAGCTGAGAGATCGAATTTCCACGAGGCAGGAAGATGTTTGGACGCGCCTTGATTGGGGGACTGAGACGATACCGTGCCTTATAAGGCGTGACAACCAAGATGGTGACCTGATTGCCTTGTCGTTAAAATACATTTACTGCTTTGGGCGTAAATGTTAACTTAAGCAAATGTTTATTTTCTCAAAGAAAACAAAATATAAACACAAAAAGTGTGGATTAACGTACTTTAATAGCTACAATTTATATTATAAAGAGTATTGCACTCATCGTCCTTTAAAACTTTAGTTCTGCCAGTAATATCTTTTATAACACTATATTAGTACTGCAGCAACTATTTTTCGAAACATTAATATAGACATTAGTTTTTTCTTTAGTCTCATTTTAGCTTCACTGCATAAACAAACATAGATTAATTAAATGCTTATTTTCTCAAAGAAAACAAAATATTAACACAAAAAGGGTGGATTAACGTACTTTAATAGCTACAATTTTGATTTTAGAGAGTATTGCACTCATTGATCTTTAAAACTTTAGTTCAACCAGTAACTTCTTTTATAGCAGTATATTAGTGCTGCAGCAACCATTCTCGAATACATTACTATAGACATTGGTATTTTCTTTAGCTTTAGCTTTAATTTTAGCTTTACTGCATCAACAAACATCGATTAATTAAATGTTTATTTTCTCAAAGAAAACAAAACATAAGCACAAAAAGTGTGGATTAACGTACTTTAGTAGCTACAATTCATATTATCAAGAGTATTGCACTCATCGTCCTTTAAAACTATAGTTCTGCCAGTAACTTCTTTTATAGCAGTATATTAGTGCTGCAGCTACCATTCTTGTAAAAATTACTATAGACTTTAGTTTTTTCTTTAGTGTCATTTTAGCTTTACTGCATAAACAAACATCGATTAAGCAAATGTTTATTTTCTCAAAGAAAACAAAATATTAACACAAAAATTGTGGATTAATGTACTTTAATAGCTACAATTTATATTATAAAGAGTATTGCACTCATCGTTCTTTAAAACTTTAGTTCTGCCAGTAACATCTTTTATAGCAGTATATTAGTGCTGCAGCAACCATTCTTGGAATACATTACTATAGACATTAGGTTTTTTCTTTAGTTTAGCTTTATTTTAGCTTTACTGCATCAACAAACATCGATTAATTAAATGTTTATTTTCTCAAAGAAAACAAAACATAAGCACAAAAAGTGTGGATTAACGTACTTTAGTAGCTACAATTCATATTATCAAGAGTATTGCACTCATCGTCCTTTAAAACTATAGTTCTGCCAGTAACTTCTTTTATAGCAGTGTATTAGTGCTGCAGCTACCATTCTTGTAAAAATTACTATAGACTTTAGTTTTTTCTTTAGTGTCATTTTAGCTTTACTGCATAAACAAACATCGATTAAGCAAATGTTTATTTTCTCAAAGAAAACAAAATATAAACACAAAAAGTGTTGTTTAATGTACTTTAGTAGCCACAATTCATATTATAAAGGGTATTGCACTCATCGTCCTTTAAAACTATAGTTCTGCCAGTAACTTCTTTTATAGCACTATATTAGTGCTGCAGCAACCATTCTTGGAAACATTAATATGGACATTAGTTTTTTTTTTAGTGTCATTTTAGCTTTACTGCATAAACAAACATCGATTAAGCAAATGTTTATTTTCTCAAAGAAAACAAAATATAAACACAAAAACTGTGGATTAACGTACTTTAATAGCTACAATTTACATTATAAAGAGTATTGCACTCATCGTCCTTTAAAACTTTAGTTCAACCAGTAACTTCTTTTATAGCAGTATATTAGTGCTGCAGCGACCATTCTCGAATACATTACTATAGACATTGGTAGTTTCCTTAGCTTTAGCTTTAATTTTAGCTTTACTGCATCAACAAACATCGATTAATTAAATGTTTATTTTCTCAAAGAAAACAAAAGAAGCACAAAAAGTGTGGATTAACGTACTTAAATAGCTACAATTTATATTATAAAGAGTATTGCACTCATCGTCCTTTAAAACTTTAGTTCTTCCAGTAACATCTTTTATAACACTATATTAGTACTGCAGCAACTATTTTTCGAAACATTACTATAGACATTAGTTTTTTCTTTAGTATCATTTTAGCTTCACTGCATAAACAAACATCGATTAATTAAATATTTATTTTCTCAAAGAAAAAAAATATAAACAAAAGAGGGTTGTTTAATGTACTTTAGTAGCCACAATTCATATTATAAAGGGTATTGCACTCATCGTCCAATTAAACTATATTTCTGCCAGTAACTTCTTTTATAGCACTATATTAGTGCTGCAGCAACCATTCTCGGAAACATTACTATAGACATTGGTATTTTCTTTAGCTTTAGCTTTAATTTTACCTTTACTGCATAGACAAACATCGAATAATTAAATGTTTATTTTCTCAAAGAAAACAAAATATAAACACAAAAAGTGTGGATTAACGTACTTTAGTAGCTAAAATTCATATTATTAAGAGTATTGCACTCATCGTCCTTTAAAACTTTAGTTCTGCCAGTAACTTTTTTTATAGCAATATATTAGTGCTGCAGCTACCATTCTTGTAAAAATTACTATAGACTTTAGTTTTTTCTTTAGTGTCATTTTAGCTTTATTGCACAAACAAACATCGATTAAACAAATGTTTATTTTCTCAAAGAAAACAAAATATAAACACAAAAAGTGTTGTTTAATGTACTTTAGTAGCCACAATTCATAATATAAAGGTTATTGCACTCATCGTCCTTTAAAACTATAGTTCTGCCAGTAACTTCTTTTATAGCACTATATTAGTGCTGCAGCAACCATTCTTGGAAACATTAATATGGACATTAGTTTTTTCTTTAGTCTCATTTTAGCTTTACTGCATCAACAAACATCGATTAATTAAATGTTTATTTTCTCAAAGAAAACAAAATATAAGCACAAAAAGTGTGGATTAACGTACTTTAGTAGCTACAATTCATATTATAAAGAGTATTGCACTCATCATCCTTTAAAACTATAGTTCTGCCAGTAACTTCTTTTATAGCAGTATATTAGTGCTGCAGCAACCATTCTTGAAAACATTACTATAGACATTAGTTTTTTCTTTAGTCTCATTTTAGCTTTACTGCATAAACAAACATCGATTAATTAAATGTTTATTTTCTCAAAGAAAACAAAATATAAACACAAAAAGTGTTGTTTAATGTACTTTAATAGCTTCAATTCATATTATAAAGGGTATTGCACTCATCGTCCTTTAAAACTATAGTTCTGCCAGTAACTTCTTTTATAGCACTATATTAGTGCTGCAGCAACCATTCTTGGAAACATTAATATAGACATTAGTTTTTTCTTTAGTCTCATTTTAGCTTTACTGCATAAACAAACATAGATTAATTAAATGTTTATTTTCTCAAAGAAAACAAAATATCAACACAAAAATTGTGGATTAACGTACTTTAATAGCTACAATTTAGATTATAAAGAGTATTGCACTCATCGTTCTTTAAAACTTTAGTTCTGCCAGTAACTTCTTTTATAGCACTATATTAGTGCTGCAGCAACCATTCTTGTAAAACATTACTATAGACATTAGTTTTTTCTTTAGTCTCATTTTTTGCTTTACTGCATAAACAAACATCGATTAATTAAATGTTTATTTTCTCAAAGAAAACAAAATATAAACACAAAAACTGTGGATTAACGTACTTTAATAGCTACAATTTATATTATAAAGAGTATTGCACTCATCGTCCTTTAAAACTTTAGTTCAACCAGTAACTTCTTTTATAGCAGTATATTAGTGCTGCAGCAACCATTCTCGAATACATTACTATAGACATTGGTAGTTTCTTTAGCTTTAGCTTTAATTTTAGCTTTACTGCATCAACAAACATCGATTAATTAAATGTTTATTTTCTCAAAGAAAACAAAAGAAGCACAAAAAGTGTGGATTAACGTACTTTAGTAGCTACAATTCATATTATCAAGAGTATTGCACTCATCGTCCTTTAAAACTATAGTTCTGCCAGTAACTTCTTTTATAGCAGTATATTAGTGCTGCAGCTACCATTCTTGTAAAAATTACTATAGACTTTAGTTTTTTCTTTAGTGTCATTTTAGCTTTACTGCATAAACAAACATCGATTAAGCAAATGTTTATTTTCTCAAAGAAAACAAAATATAAACACAAAAAGTGTTGTTTAATGTACTTTAGTAGCCACAATTCATATTATAAAGGGTATTGCACTCATCGTCCTTTAAAACTATAGTTCTGCCAGTAACTTCTTTTATAGCACTATATTAGTGCTGCAGCAACCATTCTTGGAAAAATTACTATAGACATTAGTTTTTTTTTTAGTGTCATTTTAGCTTTACTGCATAAACAAACATCGATTAAGCAAATGTTTATTTTCTCAAAGAAAACAAAATATAAACACAAAAAGTGTGGATTAACGTACTTTAATAGCTACAATTTATATTATAAAGAGTATTGCACTCATCGTCCTTTAAAACTTTAGTTCTACCAGTAACTTCTTTTATAGCACTATATTAGTGCTGCAGCAACCATTCTCGAAACATTACTATAGACATTGGTAGTTTCCTTAGCTTTAGCTTTAATTTTAGCTTTACTGCATAACAAACATCGATTAATTAAATGTTTATTTTCTCAAAGAAAACAAAATATAAACACAAAAAGTGTGGATTAACGTACTTTAGTAGCTACAATTTATATTATAAAGAGTATTGCACTCATCGTCCTTTAAAACTTTAGTTCTGCCAGTAACATCTTTTATAACACTATATTAGTACTGCAGCAACTATTTTTCGAAACATTACTATAGACATTAGTATTTTCTTTAGTATCATTTTAGCTTCACTGCATAAGCAAACATCGATTAATTAAATGTCTATTTTCTCAAAGGAAAAAAATATAAACAAAAGAGGGTTGTTTAATGTGCTTTAGTAGCCACAATTCATATTATAAAGGGTATTGCACTCATCGTCCAATTAAACTATATTTCTGCCAGTAACTTCTTTTATAGCACTATATTAGTGCTGCAGCAACCATTCTCGGAAACATTACTATAGACATTGGTGTTTTCTTTAGCTTTAGCTTTAATTTTACCTTTACTGCATAGACAAACATCGAATAATTAAATGTTTATTTTCTCAAAGAAAACAAAATATAAACACAAAAAGTGTGGATTAACGTACTTTAGTAGCTAAAATTCATATTATAAAGAGTATTGCACTCATCGTCCTTTAAAACTTTAGTTCTGCCAGTAACTTCTTTTATAGCACTATATTAGTGCTGCAGCAACCATTCTTGGAAACATTACTATAGACATTGGTAGTTTCCTTAGCTTTAGTTTAATTTTAGCTTTACTGCATCAACAAACATCGATTAATTAAATGTTTATTTTCTCAAAGAAAACAAAATATAGCACAAAAAGTGTGGATTAACGTACTTTAGTAGCTACAATTCATATTATAAAGAGTATTGCACTCATCGTCCTTTAAAACTATAGTTCTGCCAGTAACTTCTTTTATAGCAGTATATTAGTGCTGCAGCTACCATTCTTGTAAACATTACTATAGACATTAGTTTTTTCTTTAGTCTCATTTTAGCTTTACTGCATAAACAAACATCGATTAATTAAATGTTTATTTTCTCAAAGAAAACAAAATATAAACACAAAAAGTGTTGTTTAATGTACTTTAGTAGCCACAATTCATATTATAAAGGGTATTGCACTCATCGTCCTTTAAAACTATAGTTCTGCCAGTAACTTCTTTTATAGCACTATATTAGTGCTGCAGCAACCATTCTTGGAAACATTAATATAGACATTAGTTTTTTCTTTAGTCTCATTTTAGCTTTACTGCATAAACAAACATCGATTAATTAAATGTTTATTTTCTCAAAGAAAACAAAATATAAACACAAAAAACTGTGGATTAACGTACTTTAATAGCTACAATTTATATTATAAAGAGTATTGCACTCATCGTCCTTTAAAACTTTAGTTCAACCAGTAACTTCTTTTATAGCAGTATATTAGTGCTGCAGCAACCATTCTCGAATAAATTACTATAGACATTAGTTTTTTCTTTAGTCTCATTTTAGCTTTACTGCATAAACAAACATCGATTAATTAAATGTTTATTTTCTCAAAGAAAACAAAATATAAACACAAAAGGTGTTGTTTAATGTACTTTAATAGCCACAATTTATATTATAAAGGGTATTGCACTCATCGTCCAATTAAACTATAGTTCTGCCAGTAACTTCTTTTATAGCACTATATTAGTGCTGCAGCAACCATTCTCGGAAACATTACTATAGACATTGGTATTTTCTTTAGCTTTAGCTTTAATTTTAGCTTTACTGCATAACAAACATCGATTAATTAAATGTTTATTTTCTCAAAGAAAACAAAATATAAACACAAAAAGTGTGGATTAACGTACTTTAGTAGCTACAATTCATATTATTAAGAGTATTGCACTCATCGTCCTTTAAAACTATAGTTCTGCCAGTAACTTCTTTTATAGCACTATATTAGTGCTGCAGCAACCATTCTTGGAAACATTAATATAGACATTAGTTTTTTCTTTAGTCTCATTTTAGCTTTACTGCATAAACAAACATAGATTAATTAAATGCTTATTTTCTCAAAGAAAACAAAATATTAACACAAAAATTGTGGATTAACGTACTTTAATAGCTACAATTTATATTATAAAGAGTATTGCACTCATCGTTCTTTAAAACTTTAGTTCTGCCAGTAACTTTTTTTATAGCAATATATTAGTGCTGCAGCAACCATTCTTGTAAAAATTACTATAGACTTTAGTTTTTTCTTTAGTGTCATTTTAGCTTTACTGCATAAACAAACATCGATTAAGCAAATGTTTATTTTCTCAAAGAAAACAAAATATAAACACAAAAAGTGTGGATTAACGTACTTTAATAGCTACAATTTATATTATAAAGAGTATTGCACTCATCGTCCTTTAAAACTTTAGTTCTGCCAGTAACTTCTTTTATAGCAGTATATTAGTGCTGCAGCAACCATTCTCGAATACATTACTATAGACATTGGTATTTTCTTTAGCTTTAGCTTTAATTTTAGCTTTACTGCATCAACAAACATCGATTAATTAAATGTTTATTTTCTCAAAGAAAACAAAATATAAGCACAAAAAGTGTGGATTAACGTACTTTAGTAGCTACAATTCATATTATCAAGAGTATTGCACTCATCGTCCTTTAAAACTATAGTTCTGCCAGTAACTTCTTTTATAGCACTATATTAGTGCTGCAGCAACCATTCTTGGAAACATTAATATGGACATTAGTTTTTTCTTTAGTCTCATTTTAGCTTTACTGCATAAACAAACATCGATTAAGCAAATGTTTATTTTCTCAAAGAAAACAAAATATAAACACAAAAAGTGTGGATTAACGTACTTTAATAGCTACAATTTATATTATAAATAGTATTGCACTCATCGTCCTTTAAAACTTTAGTTCTGCCAGTAACATCTTTTATAACACTATAATAGTACTGCAGCAACTATTTTTCGAAACATTACTATAGACATTAGTTTTTTCTTTAGTATCATTTTAGCTTCACTGCATAAACAAACATCGATTAATTAAATGTTTATTTTCTCCAAGGAAACAAAATATAAACACAAAAAGTGTGGATTAACGTACTTTAGTAGCTACAATTCATATTATTAAGAGTATTGCACTTATCGTCCTTTAAAACTATAGTTCTGCCAGTAACTTCTTTTATAGCAGTATATTAGTGCTGCAGCAACCATTCTCGGATACATTACTATAGACATTGGTATTTTCTTTAGCTTTAGCTTTAATTTTAGCTTTACTGCATAAACAAACATCGATTAATTAAATGTTTATTTTCTCAAAGAAAACAAAATATAAACACAAAAAGTGTGGATTAACGTACTTTAGTAGCTACAATTCATATTATAAAGAGTATTGCACTCATCGTCCTTTAAAACTATAGTTCTGCCAGTAACTTCTTTTATAGCACTATATTAGTGCTGCAGCAACCATTCTTGGAAACATTACTATAGACATTAGTTTTTTCTTTAGTCTCATTTTAGCTTTACTGCATAAACAAACATCGATTAATTAAATGTTTATTTTCTCAAAGAAAACAAAATATAAACACAAAAAGTGTGGATTAACGTACTTTAATAGCTACAATTTATATTATAAAGAGTATTGCACTCATCGTTCTTTAAAACTTTAGTTCTGCCAGTAACTTTTTTTATAGCACTATATTAGTGCTGCAGCAACCATTCTTGGAAACATTACTATAGACATTAGTTTTTTCTTTAGTCTTATTTTAGCTTTACTGCATAAACAAACATCGATTAAGCAAATGTTTATTTTCTCAAAGAAAACAAAATATAAACACAAAAAGTGTGGATTAACGTACTTTAATAGCTACAATTTATATTATAAAGAGTATTGCACTCATCGTTCTTTAAAACTTTAGTTCTGCCAGTAACTTCTTTTATAGCACTATATTAGTGCTGCAGCAACCATTCTTGTAAACATTACTATAGACATTAGTTTTTTCTTTAGTGTCATTTTAGCTTTACTGCATAAACAAACATCGATTAAGCAAATGTTTATTTTCTCAAAGAAAACAAAATATAAACACAAAAACTGTGGATTAACGTACTTTAATAGCTACAATTTATATTATAAAGAGTATTGCACTCATCGTTCCTTTAAAACTTTAGTTCTGCCAGTAACTTCTTTTATAGCACTATATTAGTGCTGCAGCAACCATTCTCGGAAACATTACTATAGACATTGGTATTTTCTTTAGTTTTAGCTTTATTTTAGCTTTACTGCATAAACAAACATCGATTAATTAAATGTTTATTTTCTCAAAGAAAACAAAATATAAACACAAAAAGTGTGGATTAACGTACCTTAATAACTACATTTTATATTATAAAGAGCACTCATCGTTCTTTAAAACTTTAGTTCTGCCAGTAACTTCTTTTATAGCACTATATTAGTGCTTCAGCAACTATTCTCGGAAACATTACTATAGACATTGGTATTTTCTTTAGTTTTAGCTTTATTTTTAGCTTTACTGCATAAACAAACATCGATTAATTTTCTTTTTTTCTCAAAGAAAACAAAATATAAACACAAAAAGTGTGGATTAACGTACTTTAATAGCTACAATTTATATTATAAAGAGTATTGCACTTATCGTCCTTTAAAACTATAGTTCTGCCAGTAACTTCTTTTATAGCACTATATTAGTGCTGCAGCAACCATTCTTGGAAACATTATTATAGACATTAGTTTTTTCTTTAGTCTCATTTTAGCTTTACTGCATAAACAAACATCGATTAAGCAAATGTTTATTTTCTGAAAGAAAACAAAACATAAACACAAAAAGTGTGGATTAACGTACTTTAATAGCTACATTTTATATTATAAAGAGAATTGCACTCATCGTCCTTTAAAACTTTAGTTCTACCAGTAACTTCTCTTATAGCACTATATTAGTGCTGCAGCAACCATTCTTGGAAACATTAATATAAACATTAGTTTTTTCTTTAGTCTCGTTTTAGCTTTACTGCATAAACAAACATCTATTAAGCAAATGTTTATTTTCTCAAGAAAACAAAATATAAACACAAAAAGTGTGGATTAACGTACTTTAATAGCTACAATTTATATTATAAAGAGTATTGCACTCATCGTCCTTTAAAACTTTAGTTCTGCCAGTAACTTCTTTTATAGCACTATATTAGTGCTGCAGCAACCATTCTCGGAAACATTACTATAGACATTGGTTTTTCTTTAGCTTTAGCTTTAATTTTAGCTTTACTGCATAAACAAACATCGATTAATTAAATGTTTATTTTCTCAAAGAAAACAAAATATAAACACAAAAAGTGTGGATTAACGTACTTTAGTAGCTACAATTCATATTATAAAGAGTATTGCACTCATCGTCCTTTAAAACTATAGTTCTGCCAGTAACTTCTTTTATAGCACTATATTAGTGCTGCAGCAACCATTCTTGTAAAAATTACTATAGACTTTAGTTTTTTCTTTAGTGTCATTTTAGCTTTACTGCATAAACAAACATCGATTAATTAAATGTTTATTTTCTCAAAGAAAACAAAATATAAACACAAAAAGTGTTGATTAACGTACTTTAGTAGCTACAATTTATATTATAAAGGGTATTGCACTCATCGTCCTTTAAAACTATAGTTCTGCCAGTAACTTCTTTTATAGCACTATATTAGTGCTGCAGCAACCATTCTTGGAAACATTAATATAGACATTAGTTTTTTCTTTAGTCTCATTTTAGCTTTACTGCATAAACAAACATCGATTAATTAAATGTTTATTTTCTCAAAGAAAACAAAATATAAACACAAAAAGTGTGGATTAACGTACTTTAATAGCTACAATTTATATTATAAAGAGTATTGCACTCATCGTCCTTTAAAACTTTAGTTCTGCCAGTAACTTCTTTTATAGCACTATATTAGTGCTGCAGCAACCATTCTTGGAAACATTAATATAGACATTAGTTTTTTCTTTAGTCTCATTTTAGCTTTACTGCATAAACAAACATCGATTAATTAAATGTTTATTTTCTCAAAGAAAACAAAATATAAACACAAAAAGTGTGGATTAACGTACTTTAATAGCTACAATTTATATTATAAAGAGTATTGCACTCATCGTCCTTTAAAACTATAGTTCTGCCAGTAACTTCTTTTATAGCACTATATTAGTGCTGCAGCAACCATTCTTGGAAACATTAATATAGACATTAGTTTTTTCTTTAGTCTCATTTTAGCTTTACTGCATAAACAAACATCGATTAAGCAAATGTTTATTTTCTCAAAGAAAACAAAATATAAACACAAAAAGTGTTGATTAACGTACTTTAATAGCTACAATTTATATTATAAAGAGTATTGCACTCATCGTCCTTTAAAACTTTAGTTCTGCCAGTAACATCTTTTATAACACTATATTAGTACTGCAGCAACTATTTTTCGAAACATTACTATAGACATTAGTTTTTTCTTTAGTCTCATTTTAGCTTCACTGCATAAACAAACATCGATTAATTAAATGTTTATTTTCTTAAAGAAAACAAAATATAAACACAAAAATTGTGGATTAACGTACTTTAATAGCTACAATTTTTATTATAAAGAGTATTGCACTCATCGTTCTTTAAAACTTTAGTTCTGCCAGTAACTTCTTTTATAGCACTATATTAGTGCTGCAGCAACCATTCTTGGAAACATTACTATAGACATTAGTTTTTTCTTTAGTCTCATTTTAGCTTCACTGCATAAACAAACATCGATTAATTAAATGTTTATTTTCTCAAAGAAAACAAAATATAAACACAAAAAGTGTGGATTAACGTACTTTAATAGCTACAATTTATATTATAAAGAGTATTGCACTCATCGTTCTTTAAAACTTTAGATCTGCCAGTAATTTTTTTATAGCACTATATTTTTGCTGCAGCAACCATTCTTGTAAAAATTACTATAGACTTTAGTTTTTTCTTTAGTGTCATTTTAGCTTTACTGCATAAACAAACATCGATCAATTAAATGTTTATTTTCTCAAAGAAAACAAAATATAATCACAAAAAGTGTTGTTTAACGTACTTTTGTAGCCACAATTTATATTATAAAGGGTATTGCACTCATCGTCCATTTAACATATAGTTCTGCCAGTCACCTCTTTTATAGCACTATATTAGTGCTGCAGCAACCATTCTCGGAAATATTACTATAGACATTGGTATTTTCTTTAGTTTTAGCTTTAATTTTAGCTTTACTGCATAAACAAACATCGATTAATTAAATGTTTATTTTCTCAAAGAAAACAAAATATAAACACAAAAAGTGTGGATTAACGTACTTTAGTAGCTACAATTCATATTATTAAGAGTATTGCACTCATCGTCCCATAAAACTATAGTTCTGCCAGTAACTTCTTTTATAGCACTATATTAGTGCTGCAGCAACAATTCTTGGAAACATTAATATAGACATTAGTTTTTTCTTTAGTCTCATTTTAGCTTTACTGCACAAACAAACATCGATTAAGCAAATGTTTATTTTCTCAAAGAAAACAAAATATAAACACAAAAAGTGTTGATTAACGTACTTTAATAGCTACAATTTATATTATAAAGAGTATTGCACTCATCGTCCTTTAAAACTTTAGTTCTGCCAGTAACATCTTTTATAACACTATATTAGTACTGCAGCAACTATTTTTCGAAACATTACTATAGACATTAGTTTTTTCTTTAGTCTCATTTTAGCTTCACTGCATAAACAAACATCGATTAATTAAATGTTTATTTTCTTAAAGAAAACAAAATATAAACACAAAAATTGTGGATTAACGTACTTTAATAGCTACAATTTATATTATAAAGAGTATTGCACTCATCGTTCTTTAAAACTTTAGTTCTGCCAGTAACTTTTTTTATAGCACTATATTAGTGCTGCAGCAACCATTCTTGTAAAATTTACTATAGACTTTAGTTTTTTCTTTAGTGTCATTTTAGCTTTACTGCATAAACAAACATCGATCAATTAAATGTTTATTTTCTCAAAGAAAACAAAATATAAACACAAAAAGTGTTGATTAACGTACTTTAATAGCTACAATTTATATTATAAAGAGTATTGCACTCATCGTCCTTTAAAACTTTAGTTCTGCCAGTAACATCTTTTATAACACTATATTAGTACTGCAGCAACTATTTTTCGAAACATTACTATAGACATTAGTTTTTTCTTTAGTCTCATTTTAGCTTCACTGCATAAACAAACATCGATTAATTAAATGTTTATTTTCTCAAAGAAAACAAAATATAAACACAAAAAGTGTGGATTAACGTACTTTAGTAGCTACAATTTATATTATAAAGAGTATTGCACTCATCGTTCTTTAAAACTTTAGTTCTGCCAGTAACTTTTTTTATAGCACTATATTAGTGCTGCAGCAACCATTCTTGGAAACATTACTATAGACATTAGTTTTTTCTTTAGTCTCATTTTAGCTTTACTGCATAAACAAACATCGATTAATTAAATGTTTATTTTCTCAAAGAAAACAAAATATAAACACAAAAAGTGTGGATTAACGTACTTTAGTAGCTACAATTTATATTATAAAGAGTATTGCACTCATCGTCCTTTAAAACTTTAGTTCTGCCAGTAACTTCTTTTATAGCACTATATTAGTGCTGCAGCAACCATTCTTGGAAACATTACTATAGACATTAGTTTTTTCTTTAGTCTCATTTTAGCTTTACTGCATAAACAAACATCGATTAATTAAATGTTTATTTTCTCAAAGAAAACAAAATATAAACACAAAAAGTGTTGATTAACGTACTTTAATAGCTACAATTTATATTATAAAGAGTATTGCACTCATCGTCCTTTAAAACTTTAGTTCTGCCAGTAACTTCTTTTATAGCACTATATTAGTGCTGCAGCAACTATTCTTGGAAACATTAATATAGACATTAGTTTTTTCTTTAGTCTCGTTTTAGCTTTACTGCATAAACAAACATCGATTAATTAAATGTTTATTTTCTCAAAGAAAACAAAATATAAACACAAAAAGTGTTGGTTAACGTACTTTAGTAGCTACAATTTTATATTATAAAGAGTATTGCACTCATCGTTCTTTAAAACTTTAGTTCTGCCAGTAACTTCTTTTATAGCACTATATTTGTGCTGCAGCAACCATTCTTGGAAACATTACTATAGACATTAGTTTTTTCTTTAGTCTCATTTTAGCTTTACTGCATAAACAAACATCGATCAATTAAATGTTTATTTTCTCAAAGAAAACAAAATATAAACACAAAAAGTGTTGTTTAACGTACTTTTGTAGCCACAATTTATATTATAAAGGTATTGCACTCATCGTCCATTTAACATATAGTTCTGCCAGTAACCTCTTTTATAGCACTATATTAGTGCTGCAGCAACCATTCTCGGAAATATTACTATAGACATTGGTATTTTCTTTAGTTTTAGCTTTAATTTTAGCTTTACTGCATAAACAAACATCGATTAATTAAATGTTTATTTTCTCAAAGAAAACAAAATATAAACACAAAAAGTGTGGATTAACGTACTTTAGTAGCTACAATTCATATTATTAAGAGTATTGCACTCATCGTCCCATAAAACTATAGTTCTGCCAGTAACTTCTTTTATAGCACTATATTAGTGCTGCAGCAACCATTCTTGGAAACATTAATATAGACATTAGTTTTTTCTTTAGTCTCATTTTAGCTTTACTGCATAAACAAACATCGATTAAGCAAATGTTTATTTTCTCAAAGAAAACAAAATATAAACACAAAAAGTGTGGATTAACGTACTTTAATAGCTACAATTTATATTATAAAGAGTATTGCACTCATCGTTCTTTAAAACTTTAGTTCTGCCAGTAACTTCTTTTATAGCACTATATTAGTGCTGCAGCAACCATTCTTGTAAACATTACTATAGACATTAGTTTTTTCTTTAGTCTCATTTTAGCTTCACTGCATAAACAAACATCGATTAATTAAATGTTTATTTTCTCAAAGAAAACAAAATATAAACACAAAAAGTGTTGTTTAACGTACTTTAATAGCTACAATTTATATTATAAAGGGTATTGCACTCATCGTCCATTTAAACTATAGTTCTGCCAGTAACTTCTTTTATAGCACTATATTAGTGCTGCAGCAACTATTCTTGGAAACATTACTATAGACATTAGTTTTCTTTAGTTTTAGTTTAATTTTAGCTTTACTGCATAAACAAACATCGATTAATTAAATGTTTATTTTCTCAAAGAAAACAAAATATAAACACAAAAAGTGTGGATTAACGTACTTTAGTAGCTACAATTTATATTATAAAGAGTATTGCACTCATCGTTCTTTAAAACTTTAGTTCTGCCAGTAACTTTTTTTATAGCACTATATTAGTGCTGCAGCAACCATTCTTGTAAAAATTACTATAGACTTTAGTTTTTTCTTTAGTGTCATTTTAGCTTTACTGCATAAACAAACATCGATCAATTAAATGTTTATTTTCTCAAAGAAAACAAAATATAAACACAAAAAGTGTTGTTTAACGTACTTTTGTAGCCACAATTTATATTATAAAGGGTATTGCACTCATCGTCCATTTAAACTATAGTTCTGCCAGTAACTTCTTTTATAGCACTATATTAGTGCTGCAGCAACCATTCTTGGAAACATTAATATAGACATTAGTTTTTTCTTTAGTCTCATTTTAGCTTTACTGCATAAACAAACATCGATTAAGCAAATGTTTATTTTCTCAAAGAAAACAAAATATAAACACAAAAAGTGTGGATTAACGTACTTTAGTAGCTACAATTCATATTATTAAGAGTATTGCACTCATCGTCCCATAAAACTATAGTTCTGCCAGTAACTTCTTTTATAGCACTATATTAGTGCTGCAGCAACCATTCTTGGAAACATTAATATAGACATTAGTTTTTTCTTTAGTCTCATTTTAGCTTTACTGCATAAACAAACATCGATTAAGCAAATGTTTATTTTCTCAAAGAAAACAAAATATAAACACAAAAAGTGTTGATTAACGTACTTTAATAGCTACAATTTATATTATAAAGAGTATTGCACTCATCGTCCTTTAAAACTATAGTTCTGCCAGTAACCTCTTTTATAGCACTATATTAGTGCTGCAGCAACCATTCTTCGGAAACATTACTATAGACATTAGTTTTTTCTTTAGTCTCATTTTAGCTTTACTGCATAAACAAACATCGATTAATTAAATGTTTATTTTCTCAAAGAAAACAAAATATAATTACAAAAAGTGTGGATTAACGTACTTTAGTAGCTACAATTTATATTATAAAGAGTATTGCACTCATCCTCCTTTAAAACGTTAGTTCTGCCAGTAACATCTTTTATAGCAGTATATTAGTGCTGCAGCAACCATTCTTTGAAACATTACTATAGACATTAGTTTTTTCTTTAGTCTCATTTTAGCTTCACTGCATAAACAAACATCGATTAATTAAATGTTTATTTTCTCAAAGAAAACAAAATATAAACACAAAAAGTGGATTAACGTACTTTAATAGCTACAATTTATATTATAAAGAGTATTGCACTCATCGTTCTTTAAAACTTTAGTTCTGCCAGTAACTTTTTTTATAGCACTATATTAGTGCTGCAGCAACCATTCTTGGAAACATTACTATAGACATTAGTTTTTTCTTTAGTCTCATTTTAGCTTTACTGCATAAACAAACATCGATTAATTAAATGTTTATTTTCTCAAAGAAAACAAAATATAAACACAAAAAGTGTTGATTAACGTAATTTAATAGCTACAATTTATATTATAAAGAGTATTGCACTCATCGTCCTTTAAAACTTTAGTTCTGCCAGTAACATCTTTTATAACACTATATTAGTACTGCAGCAACTATTTTTCGAAACATTACTATAGACATTAGTTTTTTCTTTAGTCTCATTTTAGCTTCACTGCATAAACAAACATCGATTAATTAAATGTTTATTTTCTCAAAGAAAACAAAATATAAACACAAAAAGTGTGGATTAACGTACTTTAATAGCTACAATTTATATTATAAAGAGTATTGCACTCATCGTCCTTTAAAACTTTAGTTCTGCCAGTAACTTCTTTTATAGCACTATATTAGTGCTGCAGCAACCATTCTTGGAAACATTACTATAGACATTAGTTTTTTCTTTAGTCTCATTTTAGCTTTACTGCATAAACAAACATCGATTAATTAAATGTTTATTTTCTCAAAGAAAACAAAATATAAACACAAAAAGTGTGGATTAACGTACTTTAATAGCTACAATTTATATTATAAAGAGTATTGCACTCATCGTTCTTTAAAACTTTAGTTCTGCCAGTAACTTCTTTTATAGCACTATATTAGTGCTGCAGCAACCATTCTTGGAAACATTACTATAGACATTAGTTTTTTCTTTAGTCTCATTTTAGCTTTACTGCATAAACAAACATCGATCAATTAAATGTTTATTTTCTCAAAGAAAACAAAATATAAACACAAAAAGTGTTGTTTAACGTACTTTTGTAGCCACAATTTATATTATAAAGGGTATTGCACTCATCGTCCATTTAACATATAGTTCTGCCAGTAACTTCTTTTATAGCACTATATTAGTGCTGCAGCAACCATTCTCGGAAACATTACTATAGACATTGGTATTTTCTTTAGTTTTAGCTTTAATTTTAGCTTTACTGCATAAACAAACATCGATTAATTAAATGTTTATTTTCTCAAAGAAAACAAAATATAAACACAAAAAGTGTGGATTAACGTACTTTAGTAGCTACAATTCATATTATTAAGAGTATTGCACTCATCGTCCCATAAAACTATAGTTCTGCCAGTAACTTCTTTTATAGCACTATATTAGTGCTGCAGCAACCATTCTTGGAAACATTAATATAGACATTAGTTTTTTCTTTAGTCTCATTTTAGCTTTACTGCATAAACAAACATCGATTAAGCAAATGTTTATTTTCTCAAAGAAAACAAAATATAAACACAAAAAGTGTGGATTAACGTACTTTAATAGCTACAATTTATATTATAAAGAGTATTGCACTCATCGTTCTTTAAAACTTTAGTTCTGCCAGTAACTTCTTTTATAGCACTATATTAGTGCTGCAGCAACCATTCTTGTAAACATTACTATAGACATTAGTTTTTTCTTTAGTCTCATTTTAGCTTCACTGCATAAACAAACATCGATCAATTAAATGTTTATTTTCTCAAAGAAAACAAAATATAAACACAAAAAGTGTTGTTTAACGTACTTTTGTAGCCACAATTTATATTATAAAGGGTATTGCACTCATCGTCCATTTAAACTATAGTTCTGCCAGTAACTTCTTTTATAGCACTATATTAGTGCTGCAGCAACCATTCTCGGAAACATTACTATAGACATTGGTTTTTTCTTTAGTTTTAGCTTTAATTTTAGCTTTACTGCATAAACAAACATCGATTAATTAAATGTTTATTTTCTCAAAGAAAACAAAATATAAACACAAAAAGTGTGGATTAACGTACTTTAGTAGCTACAATTTATATTATAAAGAGTATTGCACTCATCGTCCTTTAAAACTATAGTTCTGCCAGTAACTTCTTTTATAGCACTATATTAGTGCTGCAGCAACCATTCTTGGAAACATTACTATAGACATTAGTTTTTTCTTTAGTGTCATTTTAGCTTTACTGCATAAACAAACATCGATTAATTAAATGTTTATTTTCTCAAAGAAAACAAAATATAAACAAAAAGTGTTGTTTAACGTACTTTAATAGCTACAATTTATATTATAAAGAGTATTGCACTCATCGTCCTTTAAAACTATAGTTCTGCCAGTAACTTCTTTTATAGCACTATATTAGTGCTGCAGCAACCATTCTTGGAAACATTAATATAGACATTAGTTTTTTCTTTAGTCTCATTTTAGCTTTACTGCATAAACAAACATCGATTAATTAAATGTTTATTTTCTCAAAGAAAACAAAATATAAACACAAAAAGTGTGGATTAACGTACTTTAATAGCTACAATTTATATTATAAAGAGTATTGCACTCATCGTCCTTTAAAACTTTAGTTCTGCCAGTAACTTCTTTTATAGCACTATATTAGTGCTGCAGCAACCATTCTTGGAAACATTACTATAGACATTAGTTTTTTCTTTAGTCTCATTTTAGCTTTACTGCATAAACAAACATCGATTAATTAAATGTTTATTTTCTCAAAGAAAACAAAATATAAACACAAAAAGTGTTGTTTAACGTACTTTAATAGCTACAATTTATATTATAAAGGGTATTGCACTCATCGTCCATTTAAACTATAGTTCTGCCAGTAACTTCTTTTATAGCACTATATTAGTGCTGCAGCAACCATTCTCGGAAACATTACTATAGACATTGGTATTTTCTTTAGTTTTAGCTTTAATTTTAGCTTTACTGCATAAACAAACATCGATTAATTAAATGTTTATTTTCTCAAAGAAAACAAAATATAAACACAAAAAGTGTGGATTAACGTACTTTAGTAGCTACAATTCATATTATTAAGAGTATTGCACTCATCGTCCCATAAAACTATAGTTCTGCCAGTAACTTCTTTTATAGCACTATATTAGTGCTGCAGCAACCATTCTTGGAAACATTAATATAGACATTAGTTTTTTCTTTAGTCTCATTTTAGCTTTACTGCATAAACAAACATCGATTAAGCAAATGTTTATTTTCTCAAAGAAAACAAAATATAAACACAAAAAGTGTTGATTAACGTACTTTAATAGCTACAATTTATATTATAAAGAGTATTGCACTCATCGTCCTTTAAAACTTTAGTTCTGCCAGTAACATCTTTTATAACACTATATTAGTACTGCAGCAACTATTTTTCGAAACATTACTATAGACATTAGTTTTTTCTTTAGTCTCATTTTAGCTTCACTGCATAAACAAACATCGATTAATTAAATGTTTATTTTCTCAAAGAAAACAAAATATAAACACAAAAATGTGGATTAACGTACTTTAATAGCTACAATTTATATTATAAAGAGTATTGCACTCATCGTTCTTTAAAACTTTAGTTCTGCCAGTAACTTTTTTTATAGCACTATATTAGTGCTGCAGCAACCATTCTTGTAAAAATTACTATAGACTTTAGTTTTTTCTTTAGTGTCATTTTAGCTTTACTGCATAAACAAACATCGATTAATTAAATGTTTATTTTCTCAAAGAAAACAAAATATAAACACAAAAAGTGTTGTTTAACGTACTTTTGTAGCCACAATTTATATTATAAAGGGTATTGCACTCATCGTCCATTTAAACTATAGTTCTGCCAGTAACTTCTTTTATAGCACTATATTAGTGCTGCAGCAACCATTCTCGGAAACATTACTATAGACATTGGTATTTTCTTTAGTTTTAGCTTTAATTTTAGCTTTACTGCATAAACAAACATCGATTAATTAAATGTTTATTTTCTCAAAGAAAACAAAATATAAACACAAAAAGTGTGGATTAACGTACTTTAGTAGCTACAATTCATATTATTAAGAGTATTGCACTCATCGTCCTTTAAAACTATAGTTCTGCCAGTAACTTCTTTTATAGCACTATATTAGTGCTGCAGCAACCATTCTTGGAAACATTAATATAGACATTAGTTTTTTCTTTAGTCTCATTTTAGCTTTACTGCATAAACAAACATCGATTAATTAAATGTTTATTTTCTCAAAGAAAACAAAATATAAACACAAAAAGTGTGGATTAACGTACTTTAATAGCTACAATTTATATTATAAAGAGTATTGCACTCATCGTCCTTTAAAACTTTAGTTCTGCCAGTAACTTCTTTTATAGCACTATATTAGTGCTGCAGCAACCATTCTTGTAAACATTACTATAGACATTAGTTTTTTCTTTAGTCTCATTTTAGCTTTACTGCATAAACAAACATCGATTAATTAAATGTTTATTTTCTCAAAGAAAACAAAATATAAACACAAAAAGTGTTGTTTAACGTACTTTAATAGCCACAATTTATATTATAAAGGGTATTGCACTCATCGTCCATTTAAAACTATAGTTCTGCCAGTAACTTCTTTTATAGCACTATATTAGTGCTGCAGCAACCATTCTTGGAAACATTACTATAGACATTAGTTTTTTCTTTAGTTTTAGCTTTAATTTTAGCTTTACTGCATAAACAAACATCGATTAATTAAATGTTTATTTTCTCAAAGAAAACAAAATATAAACACAAAAAGTGTGGATTAACGTACTTTAGTAGCTACAATTCATATTATTAAGAGTATTGCACTCATCGTCCCATAAAACTATAGTTCTGCCAGTAACTTCTTTTATAGCACTATATTAATGCTGCAGCAACCATTCTTGGAAACATTAATATAGACATTAGTTTTTTCTTTAGTCTCATTTTAGCTTTACTGCATAAAAACAAACATCGATTAAGCAAATGTTTATTTTCTCAAAGAAAACAAAATATAAACACAAAAAGTGTTGATTAACGTACTTTAATAGCTACAATTTATATTATAAAGAGTATTGCACTCATCGTCCTTTAAAACTTTAGTTCTGCCAGTAACTTCTTTTATAACACTATATTAGTGCTGCAGCAACCATTCTTCGGAAACATTACTATAGACATTAGTTTTTTCTTTAGTCTCATTTTAGCTTTACTGCATAAACAAACATCGATTAATTAAATGTTTATTTTCTCAAAGAAAACAAAATATAAACACAAAAAGTGTGGATTAACGTACTTTAGTAGCTACAATTTATATCATTAAGAGTATTGCACTCATCGTCCCATAAAACTATAGTTCTGCCAGTAACTTCTTTTATAGCACTATATTAGTGCTGCAACCATTCTTGGAAACATTAATATAGACATTAGTTTTTTCTTTAGTCTCATTTTAGCTTTACTGCATAAACAAACATCGATTAAGCAAATGTTTATTTTCTCAAAGAAAACAAAATATAAACACAAAAAGTGTTGATTAACGTACTTTAATAGCTACAATTTATATTATAAAGAGTATTGCACTCATCGTCCTTTAAAACTTTAGTTCTGCCAGTAACATCTTTTATAACACTATATTAGTACTGCAGCAACTATTTTTCGAAACATTACTATAGACATTAGTTTTTTCTTTAGTCTCATTTTAGCTTCACTGCATAAACAAACATCGATTAATTAAATGTTTATTTTCTCAAAGAAAACAAAATATAAACACAAAAAGTGTGGATTAACGTACTTTAATAGCTACAATTTATATTATAAAGAGTATTGCACTCATCGTTCTTTAAAACTTTAGTTCTGCCAGTAACTTTTTTTATAGCACTATATTAGTGCTGCAGCAACCATTCTTGTAAAAATTACTATAGACTTTAGTTTTTTCTTTAGTGTCATTTTAGCTTTACTGCATAAACAAACATCGATTAATTAAATGTTTATTTTCTCAAAGAAAACAAAATATAAACACAAAAAGTGTTGATTAACGTACTTTAGTAGCTACAATTTATATTATAAAGAGTATTGCACTCATCGTACTTTAAAACTATAGTTCTGCCAGTAACTTCTTTTATAGCACTATATTAGTGCTGCAGCAACCATTCTCGGAAACATTACTATAGACATTGGTATTTTCTTTAGTTTTAGCTTTAATTTTAGCTTTACTGCATAAACAAACATCGATTAATTAAATGTTTATTTTCTCAAAGAAAACAAAATATAAACACAAAAAGTGTGGATTAACGTACTTTAGTAGCTACAATTCATATTATTAAGAGTATTGCACTCATCGTCCTTTAAAACTATAGTTCTGCCAGTAACTTCTTTTATAGCACTATATTAGTGCTGCAGCAACCATTCTTGGAAACATTACTATAGACATTAGTTTTTTCTTTAGTCTCATTTTAGCTTTACTGCATAAACAAACATCGATTAATTAAATGTTTATTTTCTCAAAGAAAACAAAATATAAACACAAAAAGTGTGGATTAACGTACTTTAGTAGCTACAATTTATATTATAAAAAATATTCCACTCATCCTCCTTTTAAAACTTTAGTTCTCCCAGTAACTTCTTTTATAGCACTATATTAGTGTTGCAGCAACCATTCTTGGAAACATTACTATAGACATTAGTTTTTTCTTTAGTCTCATTTTAGCTTTACTGCATAAACAAACATCGATTAATTAAATGTTTATTTTCTCAAAGAAAGCAAAATATAAACACAAAAAGTGTTGTTTAACGTACTTTAGTAGCCACAATTTATATTATAAACAGTATTGCACTCATCGTCCATTTAAAACTATAGTTCTGCCAGTAACTTCTTTTATAGCACTATATTAGTGCTGCAGCAACCATTCTTGGAAACATTACTATAGACATTGGTATTTTTTTTTTAGCTTTAATTTTAGCTTTACTGCATAAACAAACATCGATTAATTAAATGTTTATTTTCTCAAAGAAAACAAAATATAAACACAAAAAGTGTGGATTAACGTACTTTAGTAGCTACAATTCATATTATTAAGAGTATTGCACTCATCGTCCCATAAAACTATAGTTCTGCCAGTAACTTCTTTTATAGCACTATATTAGTGCTGCAGCAACCATTCTTGGAAACATTAATATAGACATTAGTTTTTTCTTTAGTCTCATTTTAGCTTTACTGCATAAACAAACATCGATTAATTAAATGTTTATTTTCTCAAAGAAAACAAAATATAAACACAAAAAGTGTTGATTAACGTACTTTAATAGCTACAATTTATATTATAAAGAGTATTGCACTCATCGTCCTTTAAAACTTTAGTTCTGCCAGTAACATCTTTTATAACACTATATTAGTACTGCAGCAACTATTTTTCGAAACATTACTATAGACATTAGTTTTTTCTTTAGTCTCATTTTAGCTTCACTGCATAAACAAACATCGATTAATTAAATGTTTATTTTCTTAAAGAAAACAAAATATAAACACAAAAATTGTGGATTAACGTACTTTAATAGCTACAATTTATATTATAAAGAGTATTGCACTCATCGTTCTTTAAAACTTTAGTTCTGCCAGTAACTTTTTTATAGCACTATATTAGTGCTGCAGCAACCATTCTTGTAAAAATTACTATAGACTTTAGTTTTTTCTTTAGTGTCATTTTAGCTTTACTGCATAAACAAACATCGATCAATTAAATGTTTATTTTCTCAAAGAAAACAAAATATAAACACAAAAAGTGTTGTTTAACGTACTTTTGTAGCCACAATTTATATTATAAAGGGTATTGCACTCATCGTCCATTTAAACTATAGTTCTGCCAGTAACTTCTTTTATAGCACTATATTAGTGCTGCAGCAACCATTCTTGGAAACATTACTATAGACATTAGTTTTTTCTTTAGTTTTAGCTTTAATTTTAGCTTTACTGCATAAACAAACATCGATTAATTAAATGTTTATTTTCTCAAAGAAAACAAAATATAAACACAAAAAGTGTGGATTAACGTACTTTAGTAGCTACAATTCATATTATTAAGAGTATTGCACTCATCGTCCCATAAAACTATAGTTCTGCCAGTAACTTCTTTTATAGCACTATATTAGTGCTGCAGCAACCATTCTTGGAAACATTACTATAGACATTAGTTTTTTCTTTAGTCTCATTTTAGCTTTACTGCATAAACAAACATCGATTAATTAAATGTTTATTTTCTCAAAGAAAACAAAATATAAACACAAAAAGTGTTGATTAACGTACTTTAATAGCTACAATTTATATTATAAAGAGTATTGCACTCATCGTCCTTTAAAACTTTAGTTCTGCCAGTAACTTCTTTTATAGCACTATATTAGTGCTGCAGCAACCATTCATTGAAACATTACTATAGACATTAGTTTTTTCTTTAGTCTCATTTTAGCTTTACTGCATAAACAAACATCGATCAATTAAATGTTTATTTTCTCAAAGAAAACAAAATATAAACACAAAAAGTGTTGTTTAACGTACTTTAGTAGCCACAATTTATATTATAAAGGGTATTGCACTCATCGTCCATTTAAACTATAGTTCTGCCAGTAACTTCTTTTATAGCACTATATTAGTGCTGCAGCAACCATTCTCGGAAACATTACTATAGACATTGGTATTTTCTTTAGTTTTAGCTTTAATTTTAGCTTTACTGCATAAACAAACATCGATTAATTAAATGTTTATTTTCTCAAAGAAAACAAAATATAAACACAAAAAGTGTGGATTAACGTACTTTAGTAGCTACAATTCATATTATTAAGAGTATTGCACTCATCGTCCCATAAAACTATAGTTCTGCCAGTAACTTCTTTTATAGCACTATATTAGTGCTGCAGCAACCATTCTTGGAAACATTAATATAGACATTAGTTTTTTCTTTAGTCTCATTTTAGCTTTACTGCATAAACAAACATCGATTAATTAAATGTTTATTTTCTCAAAGAAAACAAAATATAAACACAAAAAGTGTTGATTAACGTACTTTAATAGCTACAATTTATATTATAAAGAGTATTGCACTCATCGTCCTTTAAAACGTTAGTTCTGCCAGTAACTTCTTTTATAGCACTATATTAGTCCTGCAGCAACCATTCATTGAAACATTACTATAGACATTAGTTTTTTCTTTAGTCTCATTTTAGCTTTACTGCATAAACAAACATCGATTAATTAAATGTTTATTTTCTCAAAGAAAACAAAATATAAACACAAAAAGTGTGGATTAACGTACTTTAGTAGCTACAATTTATATTATTAAGAGTATTGCACTCATCGTCCCATAAAACTATAGTTCTGCCAGTAACTTCTTTTATAGCACTATATTAGTGCTGCAGCAACCATTCTTGGAAACATTAATATAGACATTAGTTTTTTCTTTAGTCTCATTTTAGCTTTACTGCATAAACAAACATCGATCAATTAAATGTTTATTTTCTCAAAGAAAACAAAATATAAACACAAAAAGTGTTGATTAACGTACTTTAGTAGCTACAATTTATATTATAAAGAGTATTGCACTCATCGTCCTTTAAAACTTTAGTTCTGCCAGTAACTTTTTTATAGCACTATATTAGTGCTGCAGCAACCATTCTTGGAAACATTACTATAGACATTAGTTTTTTCTTTAGTTTCATTTTAGCTTTACTGCATAAACAAACATCGATTAATTAAATGTTTATTTTCTCAAAGAAAACAAAATATAAACACAAAAAGTGTTGTTTAACGTACTTTAGTAGCCACAATTTTTATTATAAAGGGTATTGCACTCATCGTCCATTTAAACTATAGTTCTGCCAGTAACTTCTTTTATAGCACTATATTAGTGCTGCAGCAACCATTCTTGGAAACATTACTATAGACATTAGTTTTTTCTTTAGTTTTAGCTTTAATTTTAGCTTTACTGCATAAACAAACATCGATTAATTAAATGTTTATTTTCTCAAAGAAAACAAAATATAAACACAAAAAGTGTGGATTAACGTACTTTAGTAGCTACAATTTATATTATTAAGAGTATTGCACTCATCGTCCCATAAAACTTAGTTCTGCCAGTAAATTTTTTTATAGCACTATATTAGTGCTGCAGCAACCATTCTTGTAAAATTTACTATAGACATTAGTTTTTTCTTTAGTCTCATTTTAGCTTCACTGCATAAACA
This sequence comes from Aurelia coerulea, assembly GCA_039566865.1. NCBI lineage: Eukaryota > Metazoa > Cnidaria > Scyphozoa > Semaeostomeae > Ulmaridae > Aurelia > Aurelia coerulea. The sequence goes on along the minus strand of CM076960.1, from coordinate 7,906,004 downwards.
AACATCGATCAATTAAATGTTTATTTTCTCAAAGAAAACAAAATATAAACACAAAAGTGTTGTTTAACGTACATTTGTAGCCACAATTTATATTATAAAGGGTATTGCACTCATCGTCCATTTAAACTATAGTTCTGCCAGTAACTTCTTTTATAGCACTATATTAGTGCTGCAGCAACCATTCTCGGAAACATTACTATAGACATTGGTATTTTCTTTAGTTTTAGCTTTAATTTTAGCTTTACTGCATAAACAAACATCGATTAATTAAATGTTTATTTTCTCAAAGAAAACAAAATATAAACACAAAAAGTGTGGATTAACGTACTTTAGTAGCTGCAATTCATATTATTAAGAGTATTGCACTCATCGTCCCATAAAACTATAGTTCTGCCAGTAACTTCTTTTATAGCACTATATTAGTGCTGCAGCAACCATTCTTGGAAACATTAATATAGACATTAGTTTTTTCTTTAGTCTCATTTTAGCTTTACTGCATAAACAAACATCGATTAATTAATGTTTATTTTCTCAAAGAAAACAAAATATAAACACAAAAAGTGTTGATTAACGTACTTTAGTAGCTACAATTTATATTATAAAGAGTATTGCACTCATCGTCCTTTAAAACTTTAGTTCTGCCAGTAACATCTTTTATAGCACTATATTAGTGCTGCAGCAACCATTTTTCGAAACATTACTATAGACATTAGTTTTTTCTTTAGTCTCATTTTAGCTTTACTGCATTAACAAACATCGATTAATTGAATGTTTATTTTCTCAAAGAAAACAAAATATAAACACAAAAAGTGTGTGTTAACGTACTTTAGTAGCTACAATTTATATTATAAAGAGTATTGCACTCATCGTCCCATAAAACTATAGTTCTGCCAGTAACTTCTTTTATAGCACTATATTAGTGCTGCAGCAACCATTCTTGGAAACATTACTATAGACATTAGTTTTTTCTTTAGTCTCATTTTAGCTTTACTGCATAAACAAACATCGATTAATTAAATGTTTATTTTCTCAAAGAAAACAAAATATAAACACAAAAAGTGTGGATTAACGTACTTTAATAGCTACAATTTATATTATAAAGAGTATTGCACTCATCGTTCTTTAAAACTTTAGTTCTGCCAGTAACTTTTTTTATAGCACTATATTAGTGCTGCAGCAACCATTCTTGTAAAAATTACTATAGACTTTAGTTTTTTCTTTAGTCTCATTTTAGCTTTACTGCATAAACAAACATCGATCAATTAAATGTTTATTTTCTCAAAGAAAACAAAATATAAACACAAAAAGTGTTGTTTAACGTACTTTTGTAGCCACAATTTATATTATAAAGGGTATTGCACTCATCGTCCATTTAAACTATAGTTCTGCCAGTAACTTCTTTTATAGCACTATATTAGTGCTGCAGCAACCATTCTCGGAAACATTACTATAGACATTGGTATTTTCTTTAGTTTTAGCTTTAATTTTAGCTTTACTGCATAAACAAACATCGATTAATTAAATGTTTATTTTCTCAAAGAAAACAAAATATAAACACAAAAAGTGTGGATTAACGTACTTTAGTAGCTACAATTCATATTATTAAGAGTATTGCACTCATCGTCCCATAAAACTATAGTTCTGCCAGTAACTTCTTTTATAGCACTATATTAGTGCTGCAGCAACCATTCTTGGAAACATTAATATAGACATTAGTTTTTTCTTTAGTCTCATTTTAGCTTCACTGCATAAACAAACATCGATTAATTAAATGTTTATTTTCTCAAAGAAAACAAAATATAAACACAAAAAGTGTTGGATTAACGTACTTTAATAGCTACAATTTATATTATAAAGAGTATTGCACTCATCGTCCTTTAAAACTTTAGTTCTGCCAGTAACATCTTTTATATAGCACTATATTAGTGCTGCAGCAACTATTTTTGAAACATTACTATAGCCATTAGTTTATTCTTTAGTCTCATTTTAGCTTCACTGCATAAACAAACATCGATTAATTAAATGTTTATTTTCTCAAAGAAAACAAAATATAAACACAAAAAGTGTGGATTAACGTACTTTAATAGCTACAATTTATATTATAAAGAGTATTGCACTCATCGTCCTTTAAAACTATAGTTCTGCCAGTAACTTCTTTTATAGCACTATATTAGTGCTGCAGCAACCATTCTCGGAAACATTACTATAGACATTGGTTTTTTCTTTAGTTTTAGCTTTAATTTTAGCTTTACTGCATAAACAAACATCGATTAATTAAATGTTTATTTTCTCAAAGAAAACAAAATATAAACACAAAAAGTGTGGATTAACGTACTTTAGTAGCTACAATTTATATTATAAAGAGTATTGCACTCATCGTCCATTTAAACTATAGTTCTGCCAGTAACTTCTTTTATAGCACTATATTAGTGCTGCAGCAACCATTCTCGGAAACATTACTATAGACATTGGTATTTTCTTTAGTTTTAGCTTTAATTTTAGCTTTACTGCATAAACAAACATCGATTAAGCAAATGTTTATTTTCTCAAAGAAAACAAAATATAAACACAAAAAGTGTGGATTAACGTACTTTAGTAGCTGCAATTCATATTATTAAGAGTATTGCACTCATCGTCCCATAAAACTATAGTTCTGCCAGTAACTTCTTTTATAGCACTATATTAGTGCTGCAGCAACCATTCTTGGAAACATTAATATAGACATTAGTTTTTTCTTTAGTCTCATTTTAGCTTTACTGCATAAACAAACATCGATTAATTAAATGTTTATTTTCTCAAAGAAAACAAAATATAAACACAAAAAGTGTTGTTTAACGTACTTTAATAGTTACAATTTATATTATAAAGGGTATTGCACTCATCGTCCATTTAAACTATAGTTCTGCCAGTAACTTCTTTTATAGCACAATATTAGTGCTGCAGCAACCATTCTTAGAAACATTACTATAGACATTAGTTTTTTCTTAGTCTCATTTTAGCTTTACTGCATAAACAAACATCGATTAATTAAATGTTTATTTTCTTAAAGAAAACAAAATATAAACACAAAAAGTGTGGATTAACGCACTTTAATAGCTACAATTTATATTATAAAGAGTATTGCACTCATCGTTCTTTAAAACTTTAGTTCTGCCAGTAACTTTTTTTATAGCACTATATTAGTGCTGCAGCAACCATTCTTGTAAAAATTACTATAGACTTTAGTTTTTCTTTAGTGTCATTTTAGCTTCACTGCATAAACAAACATCGATCAATTAAATGTTTATTTTCTCAAAGAAAACAAAATATAAACACAAAAAGTGTTGTTTAACGTACTTTAGTAGCCACAATTTATATTATAAAGGGTATTGCACTCATCGTCCATTTAAACTATAGTTCTGCCAGTAACTTCTTTTATAGCACTATATTAGTGCTGCAGCAACCATTCTCGGAAACATTACTATAGACATTGGTATTTTCTTTAGTTTTAGCTTTAATTTTAGCTTTACTGCATAAACAAACATCGATTAATTAAATGTTTATTTTCTCAAAGAAAACAAAATATAAACACAAAAAGTGTGGATTAACGTACTTTAGTAGCTGCAATTCATATTATTAAGAGTATTGCACTCATCGTCCCATAAAACTATAGTTCTGCCAGTAACTTCTTTTATAGCACTATATTAGTGCTGCAGCAACCATTCTTGGAAACATTAATATAGACATTAGTTTTTTCTTTAGTCTCATTTTAGCTTTACTGCATAAACAAACATCGATTAAGCAAATGTTTATTTTCTCAAAGAAAACAAAATATAAACACAAAAAGTGTTGATTAACGTACTTTAATAGCTACAATTTATATTATAAAGAGTATTGCACTCATCGTCCTTTAAAACTTTAGTTCTGCCAGTAACATCTTTTATAACACTATATTAGTACTGCAGCAACTATTTTTCGAAACATTACTATAGACATTAGTTTTTTCTTTAGTCTCATTTTAGCTTCACTGCATAAACAAACATCGATTAATTAAATGTTTATTTTCTCAAAGAAAACAAAATATAAACACAAAAAGTGTGGATTAACGTACTTTAGTAGCTACAATTTATATTATAAAGAGTATTGCACTCATCGTCCTTTAAAACTATAGTTCTGCCAGTAACTTCTTTTATAGCACTATATTAGTGCTGCAGCAACCATTCTTGGAAACATTAATATAGACATTAGTTTTTTCTTTAGTCTCATTTTAGCTTTACTGCATAAACAAACATCGATTAATTAAATGTTTATTTTCTCAAAGAAAACAAAATATAAACACAAAAAGTGTGGATTAACGTACTTTAATAGCTACAATTTATATTATAAAGAGTATTGCACTCATCGTTCTTTAAAACTTTAGTTCTGCCAGTAACTTTTTTTATAGCACTATATTAGTGCTGCAGCAACCATTCTTGTAAAAATTACTATAGACTTTAGTTTTTTCTTTAGTCTCATTTTAGCTTTACTGCATAAACAAACATCGATCAATTAAATGTTTATTTTCTCAAAGAAAGCAAAATATAAACACAAAAAGTGTTGTTTAACGTACTTTAGTAGCCACAATTTTTATTATAAAGGGTATTGCACTCATCGTCCATTTAAACTTATAGTTCTGCCAGTAACTTCTTTTATAGCACTATATTAGTGCTGCAGCAACCATTCTCGGAAACATTACTATAGACATTGGTATTTTCTTTAGTTTTAGCTTTAATTTTAGCTTTACTGCATAAACAAACATCGATTAATTAAATGTTTATTTTCTCAAAGAAAACAAAATATAAACACAAAAAGTGTGGATTAACGTACTTTAGTAGCTACAATTCATATTATTAAGAGTATTGCACTCATCGTCCCATAAAACTATAGTTCTGCCAGTAACTTCTTTTATAGCACTATATTAGTGCTGCAGCAACCATTCTTGGAAACATTAATATAGACATTAGTTTTTTCTTTAGTCTCATTTTAGCTTTACTGCATAAACAAACATCGATTAATTAAATGTTTATTTTCTCAAAGAAAACAAAATATAAACACAAAAAGTGTTGATTAACGTACTTTAGTAGCCACAATTTTTATTATAAAGAGTATTGCACTCATCGTCCTTTAAAACTTTAGTTCTGCCAGTAACATCTATTATAACACTATATTAGTGCTGCAGCAACTATTTTTCGAAACATTACTATAGACATTAGTTTTTTCTTTAGTCTCATTTTAGCTTCACTGCATAAACAAACATCGATTAATTAAATGTTTATTTTCTCAAAGAAAACAAAATATAAACACAAAAATGTGGATTAACGTACTTTAATAGCTACAATTTATATTATAAAGAGTATTGCACTCATCGTCCATTTAAAACTATAGTTCTGCCAGTAACCTCTTTTATAGCACTATATTAGTGCTGCAGCAACCATTCTCGGAAATATTACTCTAGACATTGGTCTTTTCTTTAGTTTTAGCTTTAATTTTAGCTTTACTGCATAAACAAACATCGATTAATTAAATGTTTATTTTCTCAAAGAAAACAAAATATAAACACAAAAAGTGTGGATTAACGTACTTTAGTAGCCACAATTCATATTATTAAGAGTATTGCACTCATCGTCCATTTAAACTATAGTTCTGCCAGTAACTTCTTTTATAGCACTATATTAGTGCTGCAGCAACCATTCTCGGAAACATTACTATAGACATTGGTATTTTCTTTAGTTTTAGCTTTAATTTTAGCTTTACTGCATAAACAAACATCGATTAAGCAAATGTTTATTTTCTCAAAGAAAACAAAATATAAACACAAAAAGTGTGGATTAACGTACTTTAGTAGCTGCAATTCATATTATTAAGAGTATTGCACTCATCGTCCCATAAAACTATAGTTCTGCCAGTAACTTCTTTTATAGCACTATATTAGTGCTGCAGCAACCATTCTTGGAAACATTAATATAGACATTAGTTTTTTCTTTAGTCTCATTTTAGCTTTACTGCATAAACAAACATCGATCAATTAAATGTTTATTTTCTCAAAGAAAACAAAATATAAACACAAAAAGTGTTGTTTAACGTACTTTAGTAGCCACAATTTATATTATAAAGAGTATTGCACTCATCGTCCATTTAAAACTATAGTTCTGCCAGTAACTTCTTTTATAGCACTATATTAGTGCTGCAGCAACCATTCTTGGAAACATTACTATAGACATTAGTTTTTTCTTTAGCTTTAATTTTAGCTTTACTGCATAAACAAACATCGATTAATTAAATGTTTATTTTCTCAAAGAAAACAAAATATAAACACAAAAAGTGTTGATTAACGTACTTTAATAGCTACAATTTATATTATAAAGAGTATTGCACTCATCGTTCTTTAAAACTTTAGATCTGCCAGTAACTTTTTTTATAGCACTATATTAGTGCTGCAGCAACCATTCTTGTAAAAATTACTATAGACTTTAGTTTTTTCTTTAGTGTCATTTTAGCTTCACTGCATAAACAAACATCGATCAATTAAATGTTTATTTTCTCAAAGAAAACAAAATATAAACACAAAAAGTGTTGTTTAACGTACTTTTGTAGCCACAATTTATATTATAAAGGGTATTGCACTCATCGTCCATTTAAACTATAGTTCTGCCAGTAACTTCTTTTATAGCACTATATTAGTGCTGCAGCAACCATTCTCGGAAACATTACTATAGACATTGGTATTTTCTTTAGTTTTAGCTTTAATTTTAGCTTTACTGCATAAACAAACATCGATTAATTAAATGTTTATTTTCTCAAAGAAAACAAAATATAAACACAAAAAGTGTGGATTAACGTACTTTAGTAGCTGCAATTCATATTATTAAGAGTATTGCACTCATCGTCCCATAAAACTATAGTTCTGCCAGTAACTTCTTTTATAGCACTATATTAGTGCTGCAGCAACCATTCTTGGAAACATTAATATAGACATTAGTTTTTTCTTTAGTCTCATTTTAGCTTTACTGCATAAACAAACATCGATTAAGCAAATGTTTATTTTCTCAAAGAAAACAAAATATAAACACAAAAAGTGTTGATTAACGTACTTTAATAGCTACAATTTATATTATAAAGAGTATTGCACTCATCGTTCTTTAAAACTTTAGTTCTGCCAGTAACTTCTTTTATAGCACTATATTAGTGCTGCAGCAACCATTCTTGGAAACATTACTATAGACATTAGTTTTTTCTTTAGTCTCATTTTAGCTTTACTGCATAAACAAACATCGATCAATTAAATGTTTATTTTCTCAAAGAAAACAAAATATAAACACAAAAAGTGTTGTCTAACGTACTTTGTAGCCACAATTTATATTATAAAGAGTATTGAACTCATCGTCCTTTAAAACTTTAGTTCTGCCAGTAACATCTTTTATAACACTATATTAGTACTGCAGCAACCATTTTTCGAAACATTACTATAGACATTAGTTTTTTCTTTAGTCTCATTTTAGCTTCACTGCATAAACAAACATCGATTAATTAAATGTTTATTTTCTCAAAGAAAACAAAATATAAACACAAAAAGTGTGGATTAACGTACTTTAGTAGCTGCAATTCATATTATTAAGAGTATTGCACTCATCGTCCCATAAAACTATAGTTCTGCCAGTAACTTATTTTATAGCACTATATTAGTACTGCAGCAACTATTTTTCGAAACATTACTATAAAATAAACATTTGCTTAATCGATGTTTGTTTATGCAGTAAAGCTAAAATGAGACTAAGGAAAAGCTAATGTCTATAGTAATGTCTCGAAAAATAGTTGCTGCAGCACTTATATAGTGTTATAAAAGATGTTACTGGCGGATCTAAAGTTTTAAAGAACGATGAGTGCAATACTCTTTATAGTATAAATTGTAGCTGTTAAAGTACGCTACTAAACACTTTTTGTGTTTATATTTTGTTTTCTTTGAGAAAATAAACATTTGCTTAATCGATGTTTGTTTATGCAGTAAAGCTAAAATGAGACTAAGGAAAAGCTAATGTCTATAGTAATGTCTCGAAAAATAGTTGCTGCAGCACTTATATAGTGCTATAAAAGAAGTTACTGGCAGAACTATAGTTTTATGGGACTATGAGTGCAATACTCTTAATAATATAAATTGTGGCTACTAAAGTACGTTAATCCACACTTTTTGTGTTTATATTTTGTTTTCTTTGAGAAAATAAACATTTAATTAATCGATGTTTGTTTAAGCAGTAAAGCTAAAATGAGACTTAAGAAAAAACTAAAGTAATTTTTACAAAAATGGTTGATGCAGCACTAATATAGTGCTATAAAAAAAGTTACTGGCAGAACTAAAGTTTTAAAGAACGATGAGTGCAATACTCTTTATAATATAATTTGTAACTATTAAAGTACGTTAATCAACACTTTTTGTGTTTATATTTTGTTTTCTTTGAGAAAATAAGCATATAATTGATCGATGTTTGTTTATGCAGTAAAGCTAAAATGACACTAAAGAAAAAACTAATGTCTATATTAATATTTCCAAGAATGGTTGCTGCAGCACTAATATAGTGCTATAAAATAAGTTACTGGCAGAACTATAGTTTTATGGGACGATGAGTGCAATACTCTTAATAATATGAATTGCAGCTACTAAAGTACGTTAATCCACACTTTTTGTGTTTATATTTTGTTTTCTTTGAGAAAATAAATATTTAATTGATCGACGTTTGTTTATGCAGTGAAGCTAAAATGAGACTAAAGAAAAAACTAATATACCGGGTGAGTCAGAAAAAACGTGGGGTGTTTGGCGGACTGTGACGTCGCGTTTAGCCATCCGACCGTTGTGAACTAAATTATTCCGTGCAGCCATGAATCTGACTTAGATCTTAAACTTTTCTCCATCGAAATCGGTCATGTGATTCATTATTTAAAAAAGATTTTCTTCCTAAAACTTTGTATGGGAGTCTTGCAAACTGAGGAAACCTTTAACCAAGCCCCTTCAGCATTTTAGCCTTGCCAAAGCTGCGGGTACACGTGGTATTATCTGGGGAGCATGAAACAGTTCGGAAATAGTGTTTTCTCCTCTGGGATGCCTTGTCACGTCATAACTTGTCCTGCAAAGAGAATATGTTTGAGAGACAGTAAAAATGCATGCTTCTTTGTGTTGTAAAGAGATTTATTTCAACAAGATCAACGCGATGTTTCATGACAAAACTATTTCATTCTCCCCTGATAATACCACGTGTACCTGCAGCTTTGGCAAGGGTAAAATGCTGAAGGGGCTCTATCAAAGATTTCATAAGTTTGCAAAACTCCCATACAACGTCTTACGAAGAAAATATTTTCTGATTAATACATCAAGTGACCGATTTCGATGGGGAAAAGCTTATGATCTAAGTTAGACCTCTGGATGCAAGAAAAAATTTAGTCGGGCTACGATCGGGTTGCTGAACGCGACGTCACAATCCGCCAAACACCCCACGTTTTTTCTGACTCACCCGGTATAAACACAAAAAAATTGATTAACGTACTTTAATAGCTACAATTTATATTATAAAGAGTATTGCACTCATCGTACTTTAAAACTTTAGTTCTATCAGTAACTTCTCTTCTAGCACTATATTTGTGCTTCAGCAACTATTCTCGGAAACATTAATAAAAAGATTAGTTTTTTTCTTTTGTCTCGTTTTAGCTTTACGGCATAAACAAACATCGATTAATTAAATGTTTATTTTCTCAAAGAAAACAAAATACAAACACAAAAAGTGTGGGTTAACGTACCTTAATAACTACATTTTATATTATAAAGAGCACTCATCGTTCTTTAAAACTTTAGTTCTGCCAGTAACTTCTTTTATAGCACTATATTAGTGCTTCAGCAACTATTCTCGGAAACATTACTATAGACATTGGTATTTTCTTTAGTTTTAGCTTTAATTTTAGCTTTACTGCATAAACAAACATCGATTAACTCTTTTTTTTCTCAAAGAAAACAAAATATAAACACAAAAAGTGTGGATTAACGTACTTTAGTAGCTACAATTCATATTATTAAGAGTATTGCACTTATCGTCCTTTAAAACTATAGTTCTGCCAGTAACTTCTTTTATAGCACTATATTAGTGCTGCAGCAACCATTCTTGGAAACATTAACATAGACATTAGTTTTTTCTTTAGTCTCATTTTAGTTTCACTGCATAAACAAACATCGATTAATTAAATGTTTATTTTCTCAAAGAAAAACAAATATAAACACCAAAAAAATGGATTGACGTACGTTAGTAGCCACAATTTATATTATAAAGAGTATTGCACTCATCGTTCTTTAAAACTTTAGTTCTGCCAGTAACTTTTTTTATAACACTATATTAGTACTGCAGCAACCATTCTTGTAAAAATTACTATAGACTTTAGTTTTTTTTAGTGTCATTTTAGCTTTACTGCATAAACAAACATCGATTAATTAAATGTTTATTTTCTCATAGAAAACTAAATATAATCACAAAAAGTGTTGTTTAATGTACTTTAGTAGCCACAATTCATATTATAAAGGGTATTGCACTCATCGCCCATTTAAATTGTAGTTCTGCCAGTAACTTCTTTTATAGCACTATATTAGTGCTGCAACAACCATTCTCGGAAACATTATTATAGACATTGGTATTTCCTTTAGTTTTAGCTTTAAGTTTAGCTTTACTGCATAAACAAACATCGATTAATTTTTTTTTTCTCAAAGTAAACAAAATATAAACACAAAAAGTGTGGGTTAACGTACCTTAATAACTACATTTTATATTATAAAGAGCACTCATCGTTCTTTAAAACTTTAGTTCTGCCAGTTACTTCTTTTACAGCACTATATTAGTGCTTCAGCAACTATTCTCGGAAACATTACTATAGACATTGGAAATTTCTTTAGTTTTAGCTTTAATTTTAGCTTTACTGCATAAACAAACATCGATTAACTCTTTTTTTTTCTCAAAGTAAACAAAATATAAACACAAAAAGTGTGGATTAACGTACTTTAGTAGCTAAAATTCATATTATTAAGAGTATTGCACTCATCGTCCTTTAAAACTATAGTTCTGCCAGTAACTTCTTTTATAGCACTATATTAGTGCTGCAGCAACCATTCTTGGAAACATTAATATAGACATTAGTTTTTTCTTTAGTCTCATTTTAGCTTTACTGCATAAACAAACATAGATTAATTAAATGCTTATTTTCTCAAAGAAAACAAAACATTAACACAAAAATTGTGGATTAACGTACTTTAATAGCTACAATTTATATTATAAAGAGTATTGCACTCATCATTCTTTAACACTTTAGTTCTGCCAGTAACTTTTTTAATAGCAATATATTAGTGCTGCAGCAACCATTCTTGTAAAAATTTCTATAGACTTTAGTTTTTTTTAGTGTCATTTTAGCTTTACTGCATAAACAAACATCGATTAAGCAAATGTTTATTTTCTCAAAGAAAACAAAATATAAACACAAAAACTGTGGATTAACGTACTTTAGTAGCTACAATTCATATTATTAAGAGTATTGCACTCATCGTCCTTTAAAACTATAGTTCTGCCAGTAACTTCTTTTATAGCACTATATTAGTGCTGCAGCAACCATTCTTGGAAACATTAACATAGACATTAGTTTTTTCTTTAGTCTCATTTTAGCTTTACTGCATAAACAAACATCGATTAATTAAATGTTTATTTTCTCAAAGAAAAACAAATATAAACACCAAAAAAATGGATTGACGTACTTTAGTAGCCACAATTTATATTATAAAGAGTATTGCACTCATCGTTCTTTAAAACTTTAGTTCTGCCAGTAACTTTTTTTTTTATAACACTATATTAGTACTGCAGCAACAATTCTTGTAAAAATTACTATAGACATTAGTTTTTTTTTAGTGTCATTTTAGCTTTACTGCATAAACAAACATCGATTAATTAAATGTTTATTTTCTCATAGAAAACTAAATATAATCACAAAAAGTGTTGTTTAATGTACTTTAGTAGCCACAATTCATATTATAAAGGGTATTGCACTCATCGTCCATTTAAATTGTAGTTCTGCCAGTAACTTCTTTTATAGCACTATATTAGTGCTGCAACAACCATTCTCGGAAACATTATTATAGACATTGGTATTTCCTTTAGTTTTAGCTTTAAGTTTAGCTTTACTGCATAAACAAACATCGATTAACTCTTTTTTTTCTCAAAGAAAACAAAATATAAACACAAAAAGTGTGGATTAACGTACTTTAGTAGCTACAATTCATATTATTAAGAGTATTGCACTTATCGTCCTTTAAAACTATAGTTCTGCCAGTAACTTCTTTTATAGCACTATATTAGTGCTGCAGCAACCATTCTTGGAAACATTAACATAGACATTAGTTTTTTCTTTAGTCTCATTTTAGTTTCACTGCATAAACAAACATCGATTAATTAAATGTTTATTTTCTCAAAGAAAAACAAATATAAACACCAAAAAAATGGATTGACATACTTTAGTAGCCACAATTTATATTATAAAGAGTATTGCACTCATCGTTCTTTAAAACTTTAGTTCTGCCAGTAACTTTTTTTTTTATAACACTATATTAGTACTGCAGCAACAATTCTTGTAAAAATTACTATAGACATTAGTTTTTTTTTAGTGTCATTTTAGCTTTACTGCATAAACAAACATCGATTAATTAAATGTTTATTTTCTCATAGAAAACTAAATATAATCACAAAAAGTGTTGTTTAATGTACTTTAGTAGCCACAATTCATATTATAAAGGGTATTGCACTCATCGTCCATTTAAATTGTAGTTCTGCCAGTAACTTCTTTTATAGCACTATATTAGTGCTGCAACAACCATTCTCGGAAACATTACTATAGACATTGGTATTTCCTTTAGTTTTAGCTTTAAGTTTAGCTTTACTGCATAAACAAACATCGATTAATTTTTTTTTTCTCAAAGTAAACAAAATATAAACACAAAAAGTGTGGATTAACGTACTTTAGTAGCTACTATTCATATTATTAAGAGTATTGCACTTATCGTCCTTTAAAGCTATAGTTCTTCTAGTAACTTCTTTTATAGCACTATATTAGTGCTGCAGCAACCATTCTTGGAAACATTAATATAGACATTAGTTTTTTCTTTAGTCTCATTTTAGCTTTACTGCACAAACAAACATCGATTAAGCAAATGTTTATTTTCTCAAAGAAAACAAAATATAAACACAAAAAGTGTTGATTAACGTACTTTAATAGCTACAATTTATATTATAAAGAGTATTGAACTCATCGTCCTTTAAAACTTTAGTTCTGCCAGTAACATCTTTAATAACACTATATTAGTACTGCAGCAACTATTTTTCGAAACATTACTATAGACATTAGTTTTCTCTTTAGTCTCATTTTAGCTTCACTGCATAAACAAACATCGATTAAGCAAATGTTTATTTTCTCAAAGAAAACAAAATATAAACACAAAAAGTGTTGATTAACGTACTTTAATAGTTACAAATTATATTATAAAGAGTATTGCACTCATCGTTCTTTAAAACTTTAGTTCTGCCAGTAACTTTTTTTATAGCACTATATTAGTGCTGCATCAACCATTTTTGTAAAAATTACTTTAGTTTTTTCTTAAGTCTCATTTTAGCTTTACTGCTTAAACAAACATCGATCAATCAAATGTTTATTTTCTCAAAGAAAACAAAATATAATCACAATAAGTGTTGTTTAACGTCCCTTTGTAGCCACAATTTATATTATAAAGGGTATTGCACTCATCGTCCATTTAAACTATAGTTCTGCCAGTAACTTCTTTTATAGCACTATATTAGTGCTGCAGCAACCTTTCTCGGAAACATTACTATAGACATTGGTATTTTCTTAAGTTTTAGCTTTAATTATAGCTTTACTGCATAAACAAACATCGATTAATTAAATGTTTATTTTCTCAAAGAAAACAAAATATCAACACAAAAAGTGTAGATTAACGTACTTTAGTAGCTGCAATTGATATTATTAAGAGTATTGCACTCATAGTCCCATAAAACTTTAGTTCTGCCAGTAACTACTTTTATAGCACTATATAAGTTCTGCACCAACTATTTTTCGAGACATTACTATAGACATTAGCTTTTCCTTGGTCTCATTTTAGCTTTACTGCATAAACAAACATCGATTAAGCAAATGTTTATTTTCTCAAAGAAAACAAAATATAAACACAAAAAGTGTTTAGCAGCGTACTTTAACAGCTACAATTTATACTATAAAGAGTATTGCACTCATCGTTCTTTAAAACTTTAGTTCTGCCAGTAACTTTTTTTATAGCACTATATTAGTGCTGCAGCAACCTTTCTCGGAAACATTACTATAGACATTGGTATTTTCTTAAGTTTTAGCTTTAATTATAGCTTTACTGCATAAACAAACATCGATTAATTAAATGTTTATTTTCTCAAAGAAAACAAAATATCAACACAAAAAGTGTGGATTAACGTACTTTAGTAGCTGCAATTGATATTATTAAGAGTATTGCACTCATAGTCCCATAAAACTTTAGTTCTGCCAGTAACTACTTTTATAGCACTATATAAGTTCTGCACCAACTATTTTTCGAGACATTACTATAGACATTAGCTTTTCCTTGGTCTCATTTTAGCTTTACTGCATAAACAAACATCGATTAAGCAAATGTTTATTTTCTCAAAGAAAACAAAATATAAACACAAAAAGTGTTTAGCAGCGTACTTTAACAGCTACAATTTATACTATAAAGAGTATTGCACTCATCGTTCTTTAAAACTTTAGATCCGCCAGTAACATCTTTTATAACACTATATAAGTGCTGCAGCAACTATTTTTCGAGACATTACTATAGACATTAGCTTTTTCTTAAGTCTCATTTTAGCTTTACTGCTTAAACAAACATCGATCAATCAAATGTTTATTTTCTCAAAGAAAACAAAATATGATCACAAAAAGTGTTGTTTAAAGTACCTTTGTAGCCACAATTTATATTATAAAGGGTATTGCACTCATCGTCCATTTAAACTATAGTTCTGCCAGTAACTTCTTTTATAGCACGATATTCGTGCTGCAGCAACCTTTCTCGGAAACATTACTATAGACATTGGTATTTTCTTAAGTTTAAGCTTTAATTTTAGCTTTACTGCATAAACAAACATCGATTAATTAAATGTTTATTTTCTCAAAGAAAACAAAATATAAACACAAAAAGTGTTGAGTAACGTACTTTAATAGCTACAATTTATATTATCAAGAGTATTGAACTCATCGTCCTTTAAAACTTTAGTTCTGCCAGTAACATCTTTTATAACACTATATTATTACTGTAGAAACAATTTTTCGAAACATTACTATAGACATTAGTTTTTTCTTTAGTCTCATTTTAGCTTCAATGCATAAACAAACATCGATTAATTAAACGTTTATTTTCTTTAGGAAAACAAAATACAAACACAAAAAGTGTGGATTAACGTATTTTAGTAGCTGCAATTCATGTTATTAAGAGTATTGCACTCATCGTCCCATAAAACTATAGTTCTGCCAGTAACTTATTTTATAGCACTATATTAGTGCTGCAGCAACCATTCTTGGAAACATCAATGTAGACATTAGTTTTTTCTTTAGTGTCATTTTAGCTTTACTGCATAAACAAACATCGATCAATTATATGCTAATTTTCTCAAAGAAAACAAAATATAAACACAAAAAGTGTTGATTAACGTACTTTAATAGTTACAAATTATATTATAAAGAGTATTGCACTCATCGTTCTTTAAAACTTTAGTTCTGCCAGTAACTTTTTTTATAGCGATATATTAGTGCTGCATCAACCATTCTCGGAAACATTACTATAGACATTGGTATTTTCTTTAGTTTTAGCTTTAATTTTAGCTTTACTGCATAAACAAGCATCGATTAATTAAATGTTTATCTTCTCAAAGAAAACAAAATATGATCACAAAAAGTGTTGTTTAACGTACCTTTGTAGCCACAATTTATATTATAAAGGGTATTGCACTCATCGTCCATTTAAACTATAGTTCTGCCAGTATCTTCTTTTATAGCACTATATTAGTGCTGCAGCAACCATTCTCGGAAACATTACTATAGACATTGGTATTTTCTTTAGTTTTAGCTTTAATTTTAGCTTTACTGCATAAACAAGCATCTATTAATTAAATGTTTATCTTCTCAAAGAAAACAAAATATAAACACAAAAAGTGTGGATTAACGTACTTTAGTAGCTGCAATTGATATTATTAAGAGTATTGCACTCATCGTCCCATAAAACTATAGTTCAGCCAGTAACTTCTTTTATAGCACTATATTAGTGCTGCAGCAACTATTCTTGGTAACATTAATATAGACATTAGTTTTTTCTCTAGTCTCATTTTAGCTTTACTGCATAAACAAACATCGATTTAGCAAATGGTTATTTTCTCAAAGAAAACAAAATATAAACACAAAAAGTGTTGAGTAACGTACTTTAATAGCTACAATTTATATTATAAAGAGTATTGAACTCATCGTCCTTTAAAACTTTAGTTCTGCCAGTAACATCTTTTATAACACTATATTATTACTGTAGAAACAATTTTTCGAAACATTACTATAGACATTAGTTTTTTCTTTAGTCTCATTTTAGCTTCAATGCATAAACAAACATCGATTAATTAAACGTTTATTTTCTTTAAGAAAACAAAATATAAACACAAAAAGTGTGGATTAACGTACTTTAGTAGCTGCAATTCATGTTATTAAGAGTATTGCACTCATCGTCCCATAAAACTATAGTTCTGCCAGTAACTTATTTTATAGCACTATATTAGTGCTGCAGCAACCATTCTTGGAAACATTAATATAGACATTAGTTTTTTCTTTAGTGTCATTTCAGCTTTACTGCATAAACAAACATCGATTAATTAAACGTTTATTTTCTCAAAGAAAACAAAATATAAACACAAAAAGTGTGTATTAACGTACTTTAGTAGCTGCAATTCATGTTATTAAGAGTATTGCACTCATCGTCCCATAAAACTATAGTTCTGCCAGTAACTTCTTTTATAGCACTATATTAGTGCTGCATCAACCATTCTTGTAAAAATTACTATAGACTTTAGTTTTTTCTTAAGTCTCATTTTAGCTTTACTGCTTAAGGTAGCATCCCCCCGGTCATAGAATTACTATGAATATGGGTATACAACCAAGTTGAGATGGTACATATTCATGAATGTAAAATGTTTGGACTGAAAAATTCAAAATGGTACCTTTCATGTTGCCATAGCAACCAAAAATAGCCTAAATTTTGCAAAAAATGGTACCCGGAAAAGTATTTTTCATTCTTTACTGGTTAAAGATATCTCAATGAAATTTGCTGGACTTTTTGCAAGTATGTAGTTGGTCAAAATGAAGCAACATCTTTTCAGAAGGTTGACTGGTTTTCCAGATTTTGCATGATTAAATTTTGATGGAAAAAAAATCAGACATGAGGGCATCCCCTTGTGCTTAGCCAATTGTAAAAGCAGAGGTTCATTTTGAAGCCCTATCTTTACTGAACATTTTGACCAAATTTCATCTAAATATCTCTTATGGTTTGGAAATTAAAAATATATCCATTGCACTGATTTCGTGAAAATCGCGTTTCCGGGAAGTTGACTTCAAAGTTCATGATAATAATCAAATAGTTGAAATATGCTAGGTCAATAACTTTCAGCCTCTGAAATCTTTTTCTTGTCATTATTGGACTGCCCTTTACTCCTAAATTTGTTTCTTGAAACTTTTGAGGCTCACTTCTCATAATTTTCTGCAACAATATTCTGGCGCTGTCAAAGTAAACGAATGTCTTTATGTGAAATGTTTTTTGTGCTACTTCACAATTTCTAAGGATTGTTTTCACTGCCTGAACACTCATATCAAAGTTTGCAATAACATCATAAACACCAACTCAAACAGATATTTTCCAGTAAAAGTAGATTTTTAAATCTATCCCAAATAATCCTGCTGAAAGATAATATGATTTTATTTCCATCCGCGGAGAGCACTTTGTCACTTCCAAAAGACTTTCAATGTTGAGCCTTGAGAAAATTAGCTTCAAACAGTACTGCAGCTTTGAAGAATTACTCTCTGCATCAATTAGATTAATTTTTGTTTGTAGAAATACAGTTTCATAATCGCACAGCCATTCTTTGCACTTAGAAATCTTCAAACGAATATTGCGCAAACATCAATATGAAACAGTCTTGTTGATTTCAAATTTCCTTTTCATGTTAGTGTTACCACAGCAAACTCTTTGTGACAGTGAAAGAGCAAGATAACCAGCAAATCCATTTTCCTCCTTGAAACCACATCAAGCAAGACAGAGGAATAATCTGGGTGAGGGGACATTTAGGCAAAATTTTTACATCCATCATCATTTAACATTTGATTCATTTCTAAGTTTCAAATCTATCTTGATTTCTACCCGAAGTGAATGCAACCTGCTCTCTATACCCTTGTTTCTGCAATGTTTTTTGAAGGGAAATGATCTTTCATGTGTTTATCTGGCGGATTTAGGTCCGGGCTATGCTCTTGGAAAATTTGGATCCTCTTTTCTTCTGGTGGGGATGGATGGGCCTAAGCAGGGCCTAGCTACATCACTTTGACAACTCTTGACCCTATTCTGAAGCCGTAGAAGAGGCCTTTCTCTCTTCTTTGCTGGCACTTTGATTTATCAAGCATCACTTCTATCTTTCTTGATGTACTGGTTACCAGAAAACTTGCGCTTTTAAATTTCCAAATGTAAAAACAACATCACAATCTTGGCTCATGTTGCACGGTGAAGAAATAATGTCATTGAGCATTGCAAACGAGGCTAATGACCTCTTTTTGGTGTAGCAAAGATGGTAGACCCCAAAAATACAATCATAGGGGTGAATGGGACATTTGGGGCAATTTTATGCCAAAATTATTAAACTCAAAGCGTTGCTAAGGGCGTTGCCATGTAACTTTTGGTGCAAAAAACCTTACCAACCCTGCTAAAATATAATTTTTAGAAAAATTGGAGCTGGCAAGCATGGCAATGCATACATCACGTGAAAGCCAATAAAATTGTCTATATGATTTCGATTAAAACAAAAATTTATCAAAAAAATTTTTTAATCTTTAAAATGAGGGGGGATTCTACCTTAAACAAACATCGATCAATCAAATGTTTATTTTCTCAAAGAAAACAAAATATAATCACAAAAAGTGTTGTTTAACGTACCTTTGTAGCCACAATTTATATAATAAAGGGTATTGCACTCATTGTCCATTTAAACTTTAGTTCTGCCAGTAACTTCTTTTATAGCACTATATTAGTGCTGCAGCAACCTTTCTCGGAAACATTACTATAGACATTGGTATTTTCTTAAGTTTTAGCTTTAATTTTAGCTTTACTGCATAAACAAAAATCGATTAATTAAATGTTTATTTTCTCAAAGAAAACAAAATATAAACACAAAAAGTGTGGATGGACAGCTGCATACTTTAGTAGCTGCAATAGATATTATTAAGAGTATTGCACTCATCGTCCCATAAAACTATAGTTCTGCCAGTAACTTCTTTTATAGCACTATATTAGTGCTGCAGCAACTATTCTTGGAAACATTAATATAGACATTAGTTTTTTCTTTAGTCTCATTTTAGCTTTACTGCATAAACAAACATCGATTAAGCAAATGTTTATTTTCTCAAAGAAAACAAAATATAAACACAAAAAGTGTTGAGTAACGTACTTTAACAGCTACAATTTATACTATAAAGAGTATTGCACTCATCGTTCTTTAAAACTTTAGATCCGCCAGTAACATCTTTTATAACACTATATAAGTGCTGCAGCAACTATTTTTCGAGACATTACTATAGACATTAGCTTTTCTTTAGTCTCATTTTAGCTTCACTGCATAAACAAACATCGATTAATTAAATGTTTAGTTTCTTAAAGAAAACAAAATATAAACAGAAAAATTGTGGATTAATGTACGTTAATAGCTACAATTTTTATTATAAAGAGTATTGCACTCATTGTCAAATTTAACATATAGTTCTGCCAGTAACCTCTTTTATAGCACTATATTAGTGCTGCAGCAACCATTCTCGGAAATATTACTATAGACATTGGTCTTTTCTTTAGTTTTAGCTTTAATTTTAGCTTTACTGCATAAACAAACATCGATTAATTAAATGTTTATTTTCTTTAAAGAAAACAAAATATAAACACCAAAAAAATGGATTGACGTACTTTAGTAGCCACAATTTATATTATAAAGAGTATTGCACTCATCGTCCATTTAAATTGTAGTTCTGCCAGTAACTTCTTTTATAGCACTATATTAGTACTGCAGCAACAATTCTCGGAAACATTACTATAGACATTGGTATTTTCTTTAGTTTTAGCATTAATTTCAGCTTTACTGCATAAACAAACATCGATTTAGCAAATGGTTATTTTCTCAAAGAAAACAAAATATAAACACAAAAAGTGTGGATTAACGTACTTTAGTAGCTGCAATTGATATTATTAAGAGTATTGCACTCATCGTCCCATAAAACTATAGTTCAGCCAGTAACTTCTTTTATAGCACTATATTAGTGCTGCAGCAACTATTCTTGGTAACATTAATATAGACATTAGTTTTTTCTCTAGTTTCATTTTAGCTTTACTGCATAAACAAACATCGATTTAGCAAATGGTTATTTTCTCAAAGAAAACAAAATATAAACACAAAAAGTGTTGAGTAACGTACTTTAATAGCTACAATTTATATTATAAAGAGTATTGAACTCATCGTCCTTTAAAACTTTAGTTCTGCCAGTAACATCTTTTATAACACTATATTATTACTGTAGAAACAATTTTTCGAAACATTACTATAGACATTAGTTTTTTCTTTAGTCTCATTTTAGCTTCAATGCATAAACAAACATCGATTAATTAAACGTTTATTTTCTTTAAGAAAACAAAATATAAACACAAAAAGTGTGTATTAACGTACTTTAGTAGCTGCAATTCATGTTATTAAGAGTATTGCACTCATCGTCCCATAAAACTATAGTTCTGCCAGTAACTTATTTTATAGCACTATATTAATGCTGCAGCAACCATTCTTGGAAACATTAATATAGACATTAGTTTTTTCTTTAGTGTCATTTTAGCTTTACTGCATAAACAAACATCGATTAATTAAACGTTTATTTTCTCAAAGAAAACAAAATATAAACACAAAAAGTGTGTATTAACGTACTTTAGTAGCTGCAATTCATATTATTAAGAGTATTGCACTCATCGTCCCATAAAACTTTAGTTCTGCCAGTAACTTTTTTTATAGCACTATATTAGTGCTGCATCAACCATTCTTGTAAAAATTACTATAGACTTTAGTTTTTTCTTAAGTCTCATTTTAGCTTTACTGCTTAAACAAACATCGATCAATCAAATGTTTATTTTCTCAAAGAAAACAAAATATAATCACAAAAAGTGTTGTTTAACGTACCTTTGTAGCCACAATTTATATTATAAAGGGTATTGCACTCATCGTCCATTTAAACTATAGTTCTGCCAGTAACTTCTTTTATAGCACTATATTAGTGCTGCAGCAACCTTTCTCGGAAACATTACTATAGACATTGGTATTTTCTTAAGTTTTAGCTTTAATTTTAGCTTTACTGCATAAACAAACATCGATTAATTAAATGTTTATTTTCTCAAAGAAAACAAAATATAAACACAAAAAGTGTGGATGGACATACTTTAGTAGCTGCAATAGATATTATTAAGAGTATTGCACTCATCGTCCCATAAAACTATAGTTCTGCCAGTAACTTCTTTTATAGCACTATATTAGTGCTGCAGCAACTATTCTTGGAAACATTAATATAGACATTAGTTTTTTCTTTAGTCTCATTTTAGCTTTACTGCATAAACAAACATCGATTAAGCAAATGTTTATTTTCTCAAAGAAAACAAAATATAAACACAAAAAGTGTTGAGTAACGTACTTTAACAGCTACAATTTATACTATAAAGAGTATTGCACTCATTGTTCTTTAAAACTTTAGATCCGCCAGTAACATCTTTTATAACACTATATAAGTGCTGCAGCAACTATTTTTCGAGACATTACTATAGACATGCTTTTCTTTAGTCTCATTTTAGCTTCACTGCATAAACAAACATCGATTAATTAAATGTTTAGTTTCTTAAAGAAAACAAAATATAAACAGAAAAATTGTGGATTAATGTACGTTAATAGCTACAATTTTTATTATAAAGAGTATTGCACTCATTGTCAAATTTAACATATAGTTCTGCCAGTAACCTCTTTTATAGCACTATATTAGTGCTGCAGCAACCATTCTCGGAAATATTACTATAGACATTGGTCTTTTCTTTAGTTTTAGCTTTAATTTTAGCTTTACTGCATAAACAAACATCGATTAATTAAATGTTTATTTTCTTTAAAGAAAACAAAATATAAACACCAAAAAAATGGATTGACGTACTTTAGTAGCCACAATTTATATTATAAAGAGTATTGCACTCATCGTCCATTTAAATTGTAGTTCTGCCAGTAACTTCTTTTATAGCACTATATTAGTACTGCAGCAACAATTCTCGGAAACATTACTATAGACATTGGTATTTTCTTTAGTTTTAGCATTAATTTCAGCTTTACTGCATAAACAAACATCGATTAAGCAAATGTTTATTTTCTCAAAGAAAACAAAATATAAACACAAAAAGTGTGGATTAACGTACTTTAGTAGCTGCAATTCATATTATTAAGAGTATTGCACTCATCGTCCCATAAAACTATAGTTCTGCCAGTAACTTCTTTTATAGCACTATATTAGTGCTGCAGCAACCATTCTTGGAAACATTAATATAGACATTAGTTTTTTCTTAAGTCTCATTTTAGCTTTACTGCTTAAACAAACATCGATCAATCAAATGTTCATTTTCTCAAAGAAAGCAAAATATAATCACAAAAAGTGTTGTTTAACGTACCTTTGTAGCCACAATTTATATTATAAAGGGTATTGCACTCATCGTCCATTTAAACTATAGTTCTGCCAGTAACTTCTTTTGTAGCACTATATTAGTGCTGCAGCAACCTTTCTCGGAAACATTACTATAGACATAGGTATTTTCTTTAGTTTTAGCTTTAATTTTAGCTCTACTGCATAAACAAACATCGATCAATTATATGCTCATTTTCTCAAAGAAAACAAAATATAAACACAAAAAGTGTTGTTTAACGTACTTTAATAGTTACAATTTATATTATAAAGAGTATTGCACTCATCGTTCTTTAAAACTTTAGATCTGCCAGTAACTTTTTTTAAAGCACTATATTTATGCTGCAGCAACCATTCTTGTAAAAATTACTATAGACTTTAGTTTTTTCTTAAGTGTCATTTTATCTTCACTGCTTAAACAAACATCGATCAATTAAATGTTTATTTTCTCAAAGAAAACAAAATATAATCACAAAAAGTGTTGTTTAACGTACCTTTGTAGCCACAATTTATATTATAAAGGGTATTGCACTCATCGTCCATTTAAACTATAGTTCTCCCAGTATCTTCTTTTATAACACTATATTAGTGCTGCAGCAACCATTCTCGGAAACATTACTATAGACATTGGTATTTTCTTTAGTTTTAGCTTTAATTTTAGCTTTACTGCATAAACAAGCATCTATTAATTAAATGTTTATCTTCTCAAAGAAAACAAAATATAAACACAAAAAGTGTGGATTAACGTACTTTAGTAGCTGCAATTGATATTATTAAGAGTATTGCACTCATCGTCCCATAAAACTATAGTTCAGCCAGTATCTTCTTTTATAGCACTATATTAGTGCTGCAGCAACCATTCTTGGAAACATTAATATAGACATTAGTTTTTTCTTAAGTCTCATTTTAGCTTTAGCTTTACATCGATCAATCAAATGTTCATTTTCTCAAAGAAAGCAAAATATAATCACAAAAAGTGTTGTTTAACGTACCTTTGTAGCCACAATTTATATTATAAAGGGTATTGCACTCATCGTCCATTTAAACTATAGTTCTGCCAGTAACTTCTTTTGTAGCACTATATTAGTGCTGCAGCAACCTTTCTCGGAAACATTACTATAGACATAGGTATTTTCTTTAGTTTTAGCTTTAATTTTAGCTCTACTGCATAAACAAACATCGATCAATTATATGCTCATTTTCTCAAAGAAAACAAAATATAAACACAAAAAGTGTTGTTTAACGTACTTTAATAGTTACAATTTATATTATAAAGAGTATTGCACTCATCGTTCTTTAAAACTTTAGATCTGCCAGTAACTTTTTTTAAAGCACAATATTTATGCTGCAGCAACCATTCTTGTAAAAATTACTATAGACTTTAGTTTTTTCTTAAGTGTCATTTTATCTTCACTGCTTAAACAAACATCGATCAATTAAATGTTTATTTTCTCAAAGAAAACAAAATATAATCACAAAAAGTGTTGTTTAACGTACCTTTGTAGCCACAATTTATATTATAAAGGGTATTGCACTCATCGTCCATTTAAACTATAGTTCTCCCAGTATCTTCTTTTATAACACTATATTAGTGCTGCAGCAACCATTCTCGGAAACATTACTATAGACATTGGTATTTTCTTTAGTTTTAGCTTTAATTTTAGCTTTACTGCATAAACAAGCATCTATTAATTAAATGTTTATCTTCTCAAAGAAAACAAAATATAAACACAAAAAGTGTGGATTAACGTACTTTAGTAGCTGCAATTGATATTATTAAGAGTATTGCACTCATCGTCCCATAAAACTATAGTTCAGCCAGTATCTTCTTTTATAGCACTATATTAGTGCTGCAGCAACTATTCTTGGTAACATTAATATAGACATTAGTTTTTTCTCTAGTCTCATTTTAGCTTTACTGCATAAACAAACATCGATTTAGCAAATGGTTATTTTCTCAAAGAAAACAAAATATAAACACAAAAAGTGTTTAGTAGCGTACTTTAACAGCTACAATTTATACTATAAAGAGTATTGCACTCATCGTTCTTTAAAACTTTAGTTCTGCCAGTAACTTTTTTTATAGCACTATATTAGTGCTGCATCAATCATTTTTGTAAAAATTACTATAGACTTTAGTTTTTTCTTAAGTCTCATTTTAGCTTTACTGCTTAAACAAACATCGATCAATCAAATGTTTATTTTCTCAAAGAAAAATAAAATATAATCACAAAAAGTGTTGTTTAACGTACCTTTGTAGCCACAATTTATATTATAAAGAGTATTGAACTCATCGTCCTTTAAAACTTTAGTTCTGCCAGTAACATCTTTTATAACACTATATTATTACTGTAGAAACAATTTTTCGAAACATTACTATAGACATTAGTTTTTTCTTTAGTCTCATTTTAGCTTCAATGCATAAACAAACATCGATTAATTAAACGTTTATTTTCTTTAAGAAAACAAAATATAAACACAAAAAGTGTGGATTAACGTACTTTAGTAGCTGCAATTCATGTTATTAAGAGTATTGCACTCATCGTCCCATAAAACTATAGTTCTGCCAGTAACTTATTTTATAGCACTATATTAGTACTGCAGCAAATATTTTTCGAAACATTACTATATAATATAAATTGTGGCTACAAAGGTACGTTAAACAACACTTTTTGTGATTATATTTTTTTTTCTTTGAGAAAATAAACATTTGATTGATCGATGTTTGTTTAAGCAGTAAAGCTAAAATGAGACTTAAGAAAAAACTAAAGTCTATAGTAATTTTTACAAAAATGGTTGATGCAGCACTAATATAGTGCTATAAAAAAAGTTACTGGCAGAACTAAAGTTTTAAAGAACGATGAGTGCAATACTCATTATAGTATAAATTGTAGCTGTTAAAGTACGCTACTAAACACTTTTTGTGTTTATATTTTGTTTTCTTTGAGAAAATAAACATTTGCTTAATCGATGTTTGTTTATGCAGTAAAGCTAAAATGAGACTAAGGAAAAGCTAATGTCTATAGTAATGTCTCGAAAAATAGTTGCTGCAGCACTTATATAGTGTTATAAAAGATGTTACTGGCGGATCTAAAGTTTTAAAGAACGATGAGTGCAATACTCTTTATAGTATAAATTGTAGCTGTTAAAGTACGCTACTAAACACTTTTTGTGTTTATATTTTGTTTTCTTTGAGAAAATAAACATTTGCTTAATCGATGTTTGTTTATGCAGTAAAGCTAAAATGAGACTAAGGAAAAGCTAATGTCTATAGTAAGGTCTCGAAAAATAGTTGCTGCAGCACTTATATAGTGCTATAAAAGAAGTTACTGGCAGAACTATAGTTTTATGGGACTATGAGTGCAATACTCTTAATAATATAAATTGTGGCTACTAAAGTACGTTAATCCACACTTTTTGTGTTTATATTTTGTTTTCTTTGAGAAAATAAACATTTAATTAATCGATGTTTGTTTAAGCAGTAAAGCTAAAATGAGACTTAAGAAAAAACTAAAGTAATTTTTACAAAAATGGTTGATGCAGCACTAATATAGTGCTATAAAAAAAGTTACTGGCAGAACTAAAGTTTTAAAGAACGATGAGTGCAATACTCTTTATAATATAATTTGTAACTATTAAAGTACGTTAATCAACACTTTTTGTGTTTATATTTTGTTTTCTTTGAGAAAATAAGCATATAATTGATCGATGTTTGTTTATGCAGTAAAGCTAAAATGACACTAAAGAAAAAACTAATGTCTATATTAATGTTTCCAAGAATGGTTGCTGCAGCACTAATATAGTGCTATAAAATAAGTTACTGGCAGAACTATAGTTTTATGGGACGATGAGTGCAATACTCTTAATAACATGAATTGCAGCTACTAAAGTACGTTAATCCACACTTTTTGTGTTTATATTTTGTTTTCTTTGAGAAAATAAATATTTAATTGATCGACGTTTGTTTATGCAGTGAAGCTAAAATGAGACTAAAGAAAAAACTAATATACCGGGTGAGTCAGAAAAAACGTGGGGTGTTTGGCGGACTGTGACGTCGCGTTTAGCCATCCGACCGTTGTGAACTAAATTATTCCGTGCAGCCATGAATCTGACTTAGATCTTAAACTTTTCTCCATCGAAATCGGTCATGTGATTCATTATTTAAAAAAGATTTTCTTCCTAAAACTTTGTATGGGAGTCTTGCAAACTGAGGAAACCTTTAACCAAGCCCCTTCAGCATTTTAGCCTTGCCAAAGCTGCGGGTACACGTGGTATTATCTGGGGAGCATGAAACAGTTCGGAAATAGTGTTTTCTCCTCTGGGATGCCTTGTCACGTCATAACTTGTCCTGCAAAGAGAATATGTTTGAGAGACAGTAAAAATGCATGCTTCTTTGTGTTGTAAAGAGATTTATTTCAACAAGATCAACGCGATGTTTCATGACAAAACTATTTCATTCTCCCCTGATAATACCACGTGTACCTGCAGCTTTGGCAAGGGTAAAATGCTGAAGGGGCTCTATCAAAGATTTCATAAGTTTGCAAAACTCCCATACAACGTCTTACGAAGAAAATATTTTCTGATTAATACATCAAGTGACCGATTTCGATGGGGAAAAGCTTATGATCTAAGTTAGACCTCTGGCTGCAAGAAAAAATTTAGTCGGGCTACGATCGGGTTGCTGAACGCGACGTCACAATCCGCCAAACACCCCACGTTTTTTCTGACTCACCCGGTATAAACACAAAAAAATTGATTAACGTACTTTAATAGCTACAATTTATATTATAAAGAGTATTGCACTCATCGTCCTTTAAAACTTTAGTTCTACCAGTAACTTCTCTTCTAGCACTATATTTGTGCTGCAGCAACCATTCATGGAAACACTAATATAAAGATTAGTTTTTGCTTTAGTCTCGTTTTAGCTTTACTGCATAAACAAACATCGATTAATTAAATGTTTATTTTCTCAAAGAAAACAAAATACAAACACAAAAAGTGTGGGTTAACGTACCTTAATAACTACATTTTATATTATAAAGAGCACTCATCGTTCTTTAAAACTTTAGTTCTGCCAGTAACTTCTTTTATAGCACTATATTAGTGCTTCAGCAACTATTCTCGGAAACATTACTATAGACATTGGTATTTTCTTTAGTTTTAGCTTTAATTTTAGCTTTACTGCATAAACAAACATCGATTAATTCTTTTTTCTCAAAGAAAACAAAATATAAACACAAAAAGTGTGGATTAACGTACTTTAGTAGCTACAATTCATATTATTAAGAGTATTGCACTTATCGTCCTTTAAAACTATAGTTCTGCCAGTAACTTCTTTTTTAGCACTATATTAGTGCTTCAGCAACCATTCTTGGAAACATTAACATAGACATTAGTTTTTTCTTTAGTCTCATTTTAGTTTCACTGCATAAACAAACATCGATTAATTAAATGTTTATTTTCTCAAAGAAAAACAAATATAAACACCAAAAAAAATGGATTGACGTACTTTAGTAGCCACAATTTATATTATAAAGAGTATTGCACTCATCGTTCTTTAAAACTT
Source organism: Aurelia coerulea (assembly GCA_039566865.1). NCBI lineage: Eukaryota > Metazoa > Cnidaria > Scyphozoa > Semaeostomeae > Ulmaridae > Aurelia > Aurelia coerulea. The sequence goes on along the minus strand of CM076960.1, from coordinate 7,877,332 downwards.
TAGTTCTGCCAGTAACTTTTTTTATAACACTATATTAGTACTGCAGCAACAATTCTTGTAAAAATTACTATAGACATTAGTTTTTTTTTAGTGTCATTTTAGCTTTACTGCATAAACAAACATCGATTAATTAAATGTTTATTTTCTCATAGAAAACTAAATATAATCACAAAAAGTGTTGTTTAATGTACTTTAGTAGCCACAATTCATATTATAAAGGGTATTGCACTCATCGTCCATTTAAATTGTAGTTCTGCCAGTAACTTCTTTTATAGCACTATATTAGTGCTGCAACAACCATTCTCGGAAACATTATTATAGACATTGGTATTTCCTTTAGTGTTAGCTTTAAGTTTAGCTTTACTGCATAAACAAACATCGATTAATTTTTTTTTTCTCAAAGTAAACAAAATATAAACACAAAAAGTGTGGGTTAACGTACCTTAATAACTACATTTTATATTATAAAGAGCACTCATCGTTCTTTAAAACTTTAGTTCTGCCAGTTACTTCTTTTACAGCACTATATTAGTGCTTCAGCAACTATTCTCGGAAACATTACTATAGACATTGGAAATTTCTTTAGTTTTAGCTTTAATTTTAGCTTTACTGCATAAACAAACATCGATTAACTCTTTTTTTTCTCAAAGAAAACAAAATATAAACACAAAAAGTGTGGATTAACGTACTTTAGTAGCTACAATTCATATTATTAAGAGTATTGCACTTATCGTCCTTTAAAACTATAGTTCTGCCAGTAACTTCTTTTATAGCACTATATTAGTGCTGCAGCAACCATTCTTGGAAACATTAACATAGACATTAGTTTTTTCTTTAGTCTCATTTTAGTTTCACTGCATAAACAAACATCGATTAATTAAATGTTTATTTTCTCAAAGAAAAACAAATATAAACACCAAAAAAATGGATTGACGTACTTTAGTAGCCACAATTTATATTATAAAGAGTATTGCACTCATCGTTCTTTAAAACTTTAGTTCTGCCAGTAACTTTTTTTATAACACTATATTAGTACTGCAGCAACAATTCTTGTAAAAATTACTATAGACATTAGTTTTTTTTTAGTGTCATTTTAGCTTTACTGCATAAACAAACATCGATTAATTAAATGTTTATTTTCTCATAGAAAACTAAATATAATCACAAAAAGTGTTGTTTAATGTACTTTAGTAGCCACAATTCATATTATAAAGGGTATTGCACTCATCGTCCATTTAAACTGTAGTTCTGCCAGTAACTTCTTTTATAGCACTATATTAGTGCTGCAACAACCATTCTCGGAAACATTATTATAGACATTGGTATTTCCTTTAGTTTTAGCTTTAAGTTTAGCTTTACTGCATAAACAAACATCGATTAATTTTTTTTTTCTCAAAGTAAACAAAATATAAACACAAAAAGTGTGGGTTAACGTACCTTAATAACTACATTTTATATTATAAAGAGCACTCATCGTTCTTTAAAACTTTAGTTCTGCCAGTTACTTCTTTTACAGCACTATATTAGTGCTTCAGCAACTATTCTCGGAAACATTACTATAGACATTGGAAATTTCTTTGGTTTTAGCTTTAATTTTAGCTTTACTGCATAAACAAACATCGATTAATTTTTTTGTTCTCAAAGTAAACAAAATATAAACACAAAAAGTGTGGATTAACGTACTTTAGTAGCTACAATTCATATTATTAAGAGTATTGCACTTATCGTCCTTTAAAACTATAGTTCTGCCAGTAACTTCTTTTATAGCACTATATTAGTGCTGCAGCAACCATTCTTGGAAACATTAACATAGACATTAGTTTTTTCTTTAGTCTCATTTTAGTTTCACTGCATAAACAAACATCGATTAATTAAATGTTTATTTTCTCAAAGAAAAACAAATATAAACACCAAAAAAATGGATTGACGTACGTTAGTAGCCACAATTTATATTATAAAGAGTATTGCACTCATCGTTCTTTAAAACTTTAGTTCTGCCAGTAACTTTTTTTATAACACTATATTAGTACTGCAGCAACAATTCTTGTAAAAATTACTATAGACATTAGTTTTTTTTTAGTGTCATTTTAGCTTTACTGCATAAACAAACATCGATTAATTAAATGTTTATTTTCTCATAGAAAACTAAATATAATCACAAAAAGTGTTGTTTAATGTACTTTAGTAGCCACAATTCATATTATAAAGGGTATTGCACTCATCGCCCATTTAAATTGTAGTTCTGCCAGTAACTTCTTTTATAGCACTATATTAGTGCTGCAACAACCATTCTCGGAAACATTATTATAGACATTGGTATTTCCTTTAGTGTTAGCTTTAAGTTTAGCTTTACTGCATAAACAAACATCGATTAATTTTTTTTTTCTCAAAGTAAACAAAATATAAACACAAAAAGTGTGGGTTAACGTACCTTAATAACTACATTTTATATTATAAAGAGCACTCATCGTTCTTTAAAACTTTAGTTCTGCCAGTTACTTCTTTTACAGCACTATATTAGTGCTTCAGCAACTATTCTCGGAAACATTACTATAGACATTGGAAATTTCTTTAGTTTTAGCTTTAATTTTAGCTTTACTGCATAAACAAACATCGATTAACTCTTTTTTTTCTCAAAGAAAACAAAATATAAACACTAAAAGTGTGGATTAACGTACTTTAGTAGCTACAATTAATATTATTAAGAGTATTGCACTCATCGTCCTTTAAAACTATAGTTCTGCCAGTAACTTCTTTTATAGCACTATATTAGTGCTGCAGCAACCATTCTTGGAAACATTAACATAGACATTAGTTTTTTCTTTAGTCTCATTTTAGTTTCACTGCATAAACAAACATCGATTAATTAAATGTTTATTTTCTCAAAGAAAAACAAATATAAACACCAAAAAAATGGATTGACGTACTTTAGTAGCCACAATTTATATTATAAAGAGTATTGCACTCATCGTTCTTTAAAACTTTAGTTCTGCCAGTAACTTTTTTTTTTATAACACTATATTAGTACTGCAGCAACAATTCTTGTAAAAATTACTATAGACATTAGTTTTTTTTTAGTGTCATTTTAGCTTTACTGCATAAACAAACATCGATTAATTAAATGTTTATTTTCTCATAGAAAACTAAATATAATCACAAAAAGTGTTGTTTAATGTACTTTAGTAGCCAAAATTCATATTATAAAGGGTATTGCACTCATCGCCCATTTAAATTGTAGTTCTGCCAGTAACTTCTTTTATAGCACTATATTAGTGCTGCAACAACCATTCTCGGAAACATTATTATAGACATTGGTATTTCCTTTAGTTTTAGCTTTAAGTTTAGCTTTACTGCATAAACAAACATCGATTAACTCTTTTTTTTCTCAAAGAAAACAAAATATAAACACAAAAAGTGTGGATTAACGTACTTTAGTAGCTACAATTCATATTATTAAGAGTATTGCACTTATCGTCCTTTAAAACTATAGTTCTGCCAGTAACTTCTTTTATAGCACTATATTAGTGCTGCAGCAACCATTCTTGGAAACATTAACATAGACATTAGTTTTTTCTTTAGTCTCATTTTAGTTTCACTGCATAAACAAACATCGATTAATTAAATGTTTATTTTCTCAAAGAAAAACAAATATAAACACCAAAAAAATGGATTGACGTACTTTAGTAGCCACAATTTATATTATAAAGAGTATTGCACTCATCGTTCTTTAAAACTTTAGTTCTGTCAGTAACTTTTTTTTTTATAACACTATATTAGTACTGCAGCAACAATTCTTGTAAAAATTACTATAGACATTAGTTTTTTTTTAGTGTCATTTTAGCTTTACTGCATAAACAAACATCGATTAATTAAATGTTTATTTTCTCATAGAAAACTAAATATAATCACAAAAAGTGTTGTTTAATGTACTTTAGTAGCCACAATTCATATTATAAAGGGTATTGCACTCATCGCCCATTTAAATTGTAGTTCTGCCAGTAACTTCTTTTATAGCACTATATTAGTGCTGCAACAACCATTCTCGGAAACATTATTATAGACATTGGTATTTCCTTTAGTTTTAGCTTTAAGTTTTGCTTTACTGCATAAACAAACATCGATTAACTCTTTTTTTTCTCAAAGTAAACAAAATATAAACACAAAAAGTGTGGATTAACGTACTTTAGTAGCTACTATTCATATTATTAAGAGTATTGCACTTATCGTCCTTTAAAGCTATAGTTCTGCTAGTAATTTCTTTTATAGCACTATATTAGTTCTGCAAAAAGCATTTTTGGAAACATTAACATAGACATTAGTTTTCTCTATTCTGATTTTAGCTTTACTGCATTAACAAACATTGATTAATTGAATGTTTATTTTCTCAAAGAAAAACAAATATAAACACCAAAAAAATGGATTGACGTACGTTAGTAGCCACAATTTATATTATAAAGAGTATTGCACTCATCGTTCTTTAAAACTTTAGTTCTGCCAGTAACTTTTTTTATAACACTATATTAGTACTGCAGCAACAATTCTTGTAAAAATTACTATAGACATTAGTTTTTTTTTAGTGTCATTTTAGCTTTACTGCATAAACAAACATCGATTAATTAAATGTTTATTTTCTCATAGAAAACTAAATATAATCACAAAAAGTGTTGTTTAATGTACTTTAGTAGCCACAATTCATATTATAAAGGGTATTGCACTCATCGCCCATTTAAATTGTAGTTCTGCCAGTAACTTCTTTTATAGCACTATATTAGTGCTGCAACAACCATTCTCGGAAACATTATTATAGACATTGGTATTTCCTTTAGTGTTAGCTTTAAGTTTAGCTTTACTGCATAAACAAACATCGATTAATTTTTTTTTTCTCAAAGTAAACAAAATATAAACACAAAAAGTGTGGGTTAACGTACCTTAATAACTACATTTTATATTATAAAGAGCACTCATCGTTCTTTAAAACTTTAGTTCTGCCAGTTACTTCTTTTACAGCACTATATTAGTGCTTCAGCAACTATTCTCGGAAACATTACTATAGACATTGGAAATTTCTTTAGTTTTAGCTTTAATTTTAGCTTTACTGCATAAACAAACATCGATTAACTCTTTTTTTTCTCAAAGAAAACAAAATATAAACACAAAAAGTGTGGATTAACGTACTTTAGTAGCTACAATTCATATTATTAAGAGTATTGCACTTATCGTCCTTTAAAACTATAGTTCTGCCAGTAACTTCTTTTATAGCACTATATTAGTGCTGCAGCAACCATTCTTGGAAACATTAACATAGACATTAGTTTTTTCTTTAGTCACACTTTAGTTTTACTGCAAAAACAAATATCGACTAATTAAATGTTTATTTTCTCAAAGAGAACAAATATAAACACCAAAAAAATGGATTGACGTACTTTAGTAGCTACAATTCATATTTTAAAGAGCATTCAATCATCGTCCTTTAAAATTTTAGTTCTGCCAGTAACTTTTTTTTTTATAACACTATATTAGTACTGCAGCAACAATTCTTGTAAAAATTACTATAGACATTAGTTTTTTTTTAGTGTCATTTTAGCTTTACTGCATAAACAAACATCGATTGATTAAATGTTTATTTTCTCAAAGAAAACTAAATATAATCACAAAAAGTGTTGTTTAATGTACTTTAGTAGCCAAAATTCATATTATAAAGGGTATTGCACTCATCGCCCATTTAAATTGTAGTTCTGCCAGTAACTTCTTTTATAGCACTATATTAGTGCTGCAACAACCATTCTCGGAAACATTATTATAGACATTGGTATTTCCTTTAGTTTTAGCTTTAAGTTTAGCTTTACTGCATAAACAAACATCGATTAACTCTTTTTTTTCTCAAAGAAAACAAAATATAAACACAAAAAGTGTGGATTAACGTACTTTAGTAGCTACAATTCATATTATTAAGAGTATTGCACTTATCGTCCTTTAAAACTATAGTTCTGCCAGTAACTTCTTTTATAGCACTATATTAGTGCTGCAGCAACCATTCTTGGAAACATTAACATAGACATTAGTTTTTTCTTTAGTCACACTTTAGTTTCACTGCAAAAACAAACATCGATTAATTAAATGTTTATTTTCTCAAAGAAAAACAAATATAAACACCAAAAAAATGGATTGACGTACTTTAGTAGCCACAATTTATATTATAAAGAGTATTGCACTCATCGTTCTTTAAAACTTTAGTTCTGCCAGTAACTTTTTTTTTTATAACACTATATTAGTACTGCAGCAACAATTCTTGTAAAAATTACTATAGACATTAGTTTTTTTTTTAGTGTCATTTTAGCTTTACTGCATAAACAAACATCGATTAATTAAATGTTTATTTTCTCATAGAAAACAAAATATAATCACAAAAAGTGTTGTTTAACGTACTTTAGTAGCCACAATTCATATTATAAAGGGTATTGCACTCATCGCCCATTTAAATTGTAGTTCTGCCAGTAACTTCTTTTATAGCACTATATTAGTGCTGCAGCAACCATTCTCGGAAACATTACTATAGACATTGGTATTTTCTTTAGTTTTAGCTTTAAGTTTTAGCTTTACTGCATAAACAAACATCGATTAATTAAATGTTTATTTTCTCAAAGAAAACAAAATATAAACACAAAAAGTGTGGATTAACGTACTTTAGTAGCTACAATTCATATTATTAAGAGTATTGCACTCATCGTCCTTTAAAACTATAGTTCTGCCAGTAACTTCTTTTATAGCACTATATTAGTGCTGCAGCAACCATTCTTGGAAACATTAATATAGACATTAGTTTTTTCTTTAGTCTCATTTTAGCTTTACTGCATAAACAAACATCGATTAAGCAAATGTTTATTTTCTCAAAGAAAACAAAATATAAACACAAAAAGTGTTGATTAACGTACTTTAATAGCTACAATTTATATTATAAAGAGTATTGAACTCATCGTCCTTTAAAACTTTAGTTCTGCCAGTAACATATTTTATAACACTATATTAGTACTGCAGCAACAATTTTTCGAAACATTACTATAGACATTAGTTTTTTCTTTAGTCTCATTTTAGCTTCACTGCATAAACAAACATCGATTAAGCAAATGTTTATTTTCTCAAAGAAAACAAAATATAAACACAAAAAGTGTTGATTAACGTACTTTAATAGCCACAAATTATATTATAAAGAGTATTGCACTCATCGTTCTTTAAAACTTTAGTTCTGCCAGTAACTTTTTTTATAGCACTATATTAGTGCTGCAGCAACCATTCTTGGAAAAATTACTATTACATTGGTATTTTTTTCTTAAGTCTCATTTTAGCTTTACTGCATAAACAAACATCGATTTATTAAATGTTTTTTTTCTCAAAGAAAACAAAATATAAACAGAAAAAGTGTTGTTTAACGTACTTTAATAGCTACAATTTATATTATAAAGGGTATTGCACTCATCGTCCATTTAAACTATAGTTCTGCCAGTAACTTCTTTTATAGCACTATATTAGTGCTGCAGCAACCTTTCTCGGAAACATTACTATAGACATTAGTTTTTTCTTTAGTCTCATTTTAGCTTTACTGCATAAACAAACATCGATTAATTAAATGTTTATTTTCTCAAAGAAAACAAAATATAAACACAAAAAGTGTGGATTAACGTACTTTAGTAGCTGCAATTGATATTATTAAGAGTATTGCACTCATCGTCCCATAAAACTATAGTTCTGCCAGTAACTTCTTTTATAGCACTATATTAGTGCTGCAGCAACTATTCTTCGAAACATTAATATAGACATTAGTTTTTTCTTTAGTCTCATTTTAGCTTTACTGCTTAAACAAACATCGATCAATCAAATGTTTACTTTCTCAAAGAAAACAAAATATAAACACAAAAAGTGTTGTTTAACGTACTTTTGTAGCCACAATTTATATTATAAAGGGTATTGCACTCATCGTCCATTTAAACTATAGTTCTGCCAGTAACTTCTTTTATAGCACTATATTAGTGCTGCAGCAACCTTTCTCGGAAACATTACTATAGACATTGGTATTTTCTTTAGTTTTAGCTTTAATTTTAGCTTTACTGCATAAACAAACATCGATTAATTAAATGTTTATTTTCTCAAAGAAAACAAAATATAAACACAAAAAGTGTGGATTAACGTACTTTAGTAGCTGCAATTGATATTATTAAGAGTATTGCACTCATCGTCCCATAAAACTATAGTTCTGCCAGTAACTTCTTTTATAGCACTATATTAGTGCTGCAGGAACCATTCTTGGAAACATTACTATAGACATTGGTATTTTCTTTAGTTTTAGCATTAATTTCGGCTTTACTGCATAAACAAACATCGATTAAGCAAATGTTTATTTTCTCAAAGAAAACAAAATATAAACACAAAAAGTGTGGATTAACGTACTTTAGTAGCTGCAATTCATATTATTAAGAGTATTGCACTCATCGTCCCATAAAACTATAGTTCTCCCAGTAACATCTTTTATAACACTATATAAGTGCTGCAGCAACTATTTTTCGAAACATTACTATAGACATTAGTTTTTTCTTTAGTCTCATTTTAGCTTTACTGCATAAACAAACATCGATTAATTAAATATTTATTTTCTCAAAGAAAACAAAATATAAACACAAAAAGTGTGGATTAACGTACTTTAATAGCTACAATTTATATTATAAAGAGTATTGCACTCATCGTCCTTTAAAACTTTAGTTCTGCCAGTAACATCTTTTATAACACTATATTAGTGCTGCAGCAACTATTTTTCGAAACATTACTATAGACATTAGTTTTTTCTTTAGTCTCATTTTAGCTTCACTGCATAAACAAACATCGATTAATTAAATGTTTATTTTCTCAAAGAAAACAAAATATAAACACAAAAATTGTGGATTAACGTACTTAAATAGCTACAATTTTGATTTTAGAGAGTATTGCACTCATCGTCCTTTAAAACTTTAGTTCTGCCAGTAACTTTTTTATAGCACTATATTAGTGCTGCAGCAACAATTCTTGTAAAAATTACTATAGACATTAGTTTTTACTTTAGTCTCATTTTAGCTTTACTGCATGAACAAACATCGATTAATTAAATGTTTATTTTCTCAAAGAAAACAAAATATAATCACAAAAAGTGTTGAGTAACGTACTTTAATAGCTACAATTTATATTATAAAGAGTATTGCACTCATCGTCCCATAAAACTATAGTTCTGCCAGTAACTTCTTTTATAGCACTATATTAGTGCTGCAGCAACCATTCTTGGAAACATTACTATAGACATTAGTTTTTTCTTTAGCTCTCATTTTAGCTTTACTGCATAAACAAACATCGATTAATTAAATGTTTATTTTCTCAAAGAAAACAAAATATAAAAGCAAAAAGTGTGGATTAACGTACCTTAGTAGCCACAATTTATATTATAAAGGGTATTGCACTCATCGTCCATTTAAACTATAGTTCTCCCAGTATCTTCTTTTATAACACTATATTAGTGCTGCAGCAACCATTCTCGGAAACATTACTATAGACATTGGTATTTTCTTTAGTTTTAGCTTTAATTTTAGCTTTACTGCATAAACAAACATCGATTAATTAAATGTTTTTTTCTCAAAGAAAACAAAATATAAACACAAGAAATGTTGATTAACGTACTTTAATAGCTACAATTTATATTATAAAGAGTATTGCACTCATCGTCCTTTAAAACTTTAGTTCTGCCAGTAACATCTTTTATAACACTATATTAGTGCTGCAGCAACTATTTTTCGAAACATTACTATAGACATTAGTTTTTTCTTTAGTCTCATTTTAGCTTCACTGCATAAACAAACATCGATTAATTAAATGTTTATTTTCTCAAAGAAAACAAAATATAAACACAAAAAGTGTTGATTAACGTACTTTAATAGCTACAATTTATATTATAAAGAGTATTGCACTCATCGTCCTTTAAAACTTTAGTTCTGCCAGTAACATCTTTTATAACACTATATTAGTACTGCAGCAACTATTTTTCGAAACATTACTATAGACATTAGTTTTTTCTTTAGTCTCATTTTAGCTTCACTGCGTAAACAAACATCGATCAATTAAATGTTTATTTTCTCAAAGGAAGCAAAATATAAACACAAAAAGTGTTGTTTAACGTACTTTAGTAGCCACAATTTTTATTATAAAGGGTATTGCACTTATCGTGCATTTAAACTATAGTTCTGCCAGTAGCTTCTTTTATAGCAGTATATTAGTGCTGCAGCAACCATTCTCGGATACATTACTATAGACATTGGTATTTTCTTTAGCTTTAGCTTTAATTTTAGCTTTACTGCATAAACAAACATCGATTAACTAAATGTTTATTTTCTCATAGAAAACAAAATATAAACACATAAAGTCTGGATTAACGTACTTTAGTAGCTACAATTTATATTATAGAGAGTTTTGCACTCATCGTTCTTTAAAACTTTAGTTCTGCCAGTAAGATCTTTTATAACACTATATTAGTGCTGCAGCAACTATTTTTCGAAATATTACTATAGACATTAGTTTTTTCTTTAGTCTCATTTTAGCTTCACTGCATAAACAAACATCGATTAATTAAATGTTTATTTCCTTAAAGAAAACAAAATATAAACACAAAAAGTGTGGATTAACGTACTTTAGTAGCTACAATTCATATTATTAAGAGTATTGCACTCATCGTCCCATAAAACTATAGTTCTGCCAGTAACTTCTTTTATAGCACTATATTAGTGCTGCAGCAACCATTCTTGGAAACATTACTATAGACATTAGTTTTTTCTTTAGTCTCATTTTAGCTTTACTGCATAAACAAACATCGATCAATTAAATGTTTATTTTCTCAAAGAAAACAAAATATAAACACAAAAAGTGTTGATTAACGTACTTTAATAGCTACAATTTATATTATAAAGAGTATTGCACTCATCGTCCTTTAAAACTTTAGTTCTGCCAGTAACATCTTTTATAACACTATATTAGTACTGCAGCAACTATTTTTCGAAACATTACTATAGACATTAGTTTTTTCTTTAGTCTCATTTTAGCTTCACTGCATAAACAAACATCGATTAATTAAATGTTTATTTTCTCAAAGAAAACAAAATATAAACACAAAAATTGTGGATTAACGTACTTTATAGCTACAATTTATATTATAAAGAGTATTGCACTCATCGTTCTTTAAAACTTTAGTTCTGCCAGTAACTTCTTTTATAGCACTATATTAGTGCTGCAGCAACCATTCTTGTAAAAATTACTATAGACATTAGTTTTTTCTTTAGTCTCATTTTAGCTTTACTGCATAAACAAACATCGATCAATTAAATGTTTATTTTCTCAAAGAAAACAAAATATAAACACAAAAAGTGTTGATTAACGTACTTTAATAGCTACAATTTATATTATAAAGAGTATTGAACTCATCGTCCTTTAATTTTTAGTTCTGCCAGTAACATCTTTTATAACACTATATTAGTACTGCAGCAACTATTTTTCGAAACATTACTATAGACATTAGTTTTTTCTTTTGTCTCATTTTAGCTTTACTGCATAAACAAACTTCGATTAATTAAATGTTTATTTTCTCAAAGAGAACAAAATATAAACACGAAAAGCGTATATTAAACTACTTTAATAGCTACAATTCATATTCTAAAGAGTATTCACTCATCGTCCTTTAAAACTTTAGTTCTACCAGTAACTTTTTTTATAGCACTATATTAGTGCTGCATTAACCATTTTTGTAAAAATTACTATAGACATTAGTTTTTTCTTTAGTCTCATTTTAGCTTTACTGCTTAAACAAACATCGATCAATTAAATGTTTATTTTCTCAAAGAAAACAAAATATAATCACAAAAAGTGTTGTTTAACGTACTTTAGTAGCCACATTTATATTATAAAGGGTATTGCACTCATCGTCCATTTAAACTATAGTTCTGCCAGTAACTTCTTTTATAGCACTATATTAATGCTGCAGCAACCATTCTTGGAAACATTACTATAGACATTGGTTTTTTCTTTAGTTTTAGCTTTAATTAGCTTTACTGCATAAACAAACATCGATTAATTAAATGTTTATTTTCTCAAAGAAAACAAAATATAAACACAAAAAGTGTGGATTAACGTACTTTAGTAGCTACAATTCATATTATTAAGAGTATTGCACTCATCGTCCCATAAAACTATAGTTCTGCCAGTAACCTCTTTTATAGCACTATATTAGTGCTGCAGCAACTATTTTTCGAAACATTACTATAGACATTAGTTTTTTCTTTAGTCTCATTTTAGCTTTACTGCATAAACAAACATCGATCAATTAAATGTTTATTTTCTCAAAGAAAGCAAAATATAAACACAAAAAGTGTTGATTAACGTACTTTAGTAGCTACAATTCATATTATTAAGAGTATTGCACTCATCGTCCTTTAAAACTATAGTTCTGCCAGTAACTTCTTTTATAGCACTATATTAGTGCTGCAGCAACCATTCTTGGAAACATTAATATAGACATTAGTTTTTTCTTTAGTCTCATTTTAGCTTTACTGCATAAACAAACATCGATTAATTAAATGTTTATTTTCTTTAAAGAAAACAAAATATAAACACAAAAAGTGTTGATTAACGTACTTTAGTAGCCACAATTTATATTATAAAGAGTATTGCACTCATCGTCCATTTAAATTATAGTTCTGCCAGTAACTTCTTTTATAGCACTATATTAGTGCTGCAGCAACCATTCTTGGAAACATTACTATAGACATTAGTTTTTTTTTAGTCTCATTTTAGCTTTACTGCATAAACAAACATCGATTAATTAAATGTTTATTTTCTCAAAGAAAACAAAATATAAACACAAAAAGTGTGGATTAACGTACTTTAGTAGCCACAATTCATATTATAAAGGGTATTGCACTCATCGTCCTTTAAAACTTTAGTTCTGCCAGTAACTTCTTTTATAGCACTATATTAGTGCTGCAGCAACCATTCTCGGAAACATTACTATAGACATTGGTATTTTCTTTAGTTTTAGCTTTAATTTTAGCTTTACTGCATAAACAAACATCGATTAATTAAATGTTTATTTTCTCAAAGAAAACAAAATATAAACACAAAAAGTGTGGATTAACGTACTTTAGTAGCTACAATTCATATTATTAAGAGTATTGCACTCATCGTCCCATAAAACTATAGTTCTGCCAGTAACTTCTTTTATAGCACTATATTAGTGCTGCAGCAACCATTCTTGGAAACATTAATATAGACATTAGTTTTTTCTTTAGTCTCATTTTAGCTTTACTGCATAAACAAACATCGATTAAGCAAATGTTTATTTTCTCAAAGAAAACAAAATATAAACACAAAAAGTGTGGATTAACGTACTTTAGTAGCTACAATTCATATTATTAAGAGTATTGCACTCATCGTCCCATAAAACTATAGTTCTGCCAGTAACTTCTTTTATAGCACTATATTAGTGCTGCAGCAACCATTCTTGGAAACATTAATATAGACATTAGTTTTTTTTTAGTCTCATTTTAGCTTTACTGCTTAAACAAACATCGATCAATTAAATGTTTATTTTCTCAAAGAAAACAAAATATAAACACAAAAAGTGTTGATTAACGTACTTTAATAGCTACAATTTATATTATAAAGAGTATTGAACTCATCGTCCTTTAAAACGTTAGTTCTGCCAGTAACATCTTTATTAGTAACACTCAATATTAGTACTGCATCAACTATTTTTCGAAATATTACTATAGACATTAGTTTTTTCTTTAGTCTCATTTTAGCTTTACTGCATAAACAAACATCGATTAATTAAATGTTTATTTTCTCAAAGAAAACAAAATATAAACACAAAAAGTGTTGATTAACGTACTTTAATAGCTACAATTTATATTATAAAGAGTATTGCACTCATCGTTCTTTAAAACTTTAGTTCTGCCAGTAACTTTTTTATAGCACTATATTAGTGCTGCAGCAACCATTCTTGTAAAAATTACTATAGACTTTAGTTTTTTCTTTAGTCTCATTTTAGCTTTACTGCATAAACAAACATCGATCAATTAAATGTTTATTTTCTCAAAGAAAACAAAATATAATCACAAAAAGTGTTGTTTAACGTACTTTTGTAGCCACAATTTATATTATAAAGGGTATTGCACTCATCGTCCATTTAAACTATAGTTCTGCCAGTAACTTCTTTTATAGCACTATATTAGTGCTGCAGCAACCATTCTCGGAAACATTACTATAGACATTGGTATTTTCTTTAGTTTTAGCTTTAATTTTAGCTTTACTGCATAAACAAACATCGATTAATTAAATGTTTATTTTCTCAAAGAAAACAAAATATAAACACAAAAAGTGTGGATTAACGTACTTTAGTAGCTGCAATTCATATTATTAAGAGTATTGCACTCATCGTTCCCATAAAACTATAGTTCTGCCAGTAACTTCTTTTATAGCACTATATTAGTGCTGCATCAACCATTCTTGTAAAAATTACTATAGACTTTAGTTTATTCTTTAGTCTCATTTTAGCTTTACTGCATAAACAAACATCGATTAAGCAAATGTTTATTTTCTCAAAGAAAACAAAATATAAACACAAAAAGTGTTGATTAACGTACTTTAATAGCTACAATTTATATTATAAAGAGTATTGCACTCATCGTCCTTTAAAACTTTAGTTCTGCCAGTAACATCTTTTATAACACTATATTAGTGCTGCAGCAACTATTTTTCGAAACATTACTATAGACATTAGTTTTTTCTTTAGTCTCATTTTAGCTTCACTGCATAAACAAACATCGATCAATTAAATGTTTATTTTCTCAAAGAAAACAAAATATAAACACAAAAAGTGTTGTTTAACGTACTTTAGTAGCCACAATTTATATTATAAAGGGTATTGCACTCATCGTCCATTTAAACTATAGTTCTGCCAGTAACTTCTTTTATAGCACTATATTAGTGCTGCAGCAACCATTCTCGGAAACATTACTATAGACATTGGTATTTTCTTTAGTTTTAGCTTTAATTTTAGCTTTACTGCATAAACAAACATCGATTAATTAAATGTTTATTTTCTCAAAGAAAACAAAATATAAACACAAAAAGTGTGGATTAACGTACTTTAGTAGCTGCAATTCATATTATTAAGAGTATTGCACTCATCGTCCCATAAAACTATAGTTCTGCCAGTAACTTCTTTTATAGCACTATATTAGTGCTGCAGCAACCATTCTTGGAAACATTAATATAGACATTAGTTTTTTCTTTAGTCTCATTTAAGCTTTACTGCATAAACAAACATCGATTAATTAAATGTTTATTTTCTCAAAGAAAACAAAATATAAACACAAAAAGTGTTGATTAACGTACTTTAGTAGCTACAATTTATATTATCATCGTTCAAGAGTATTGCACTCATCGTCCCATAAAACTATAGTTCTGCCAGTAACTTCTTTTATAGCACTATATTAGTGCTGCAGCAACTATTCTTGGAAACATTACTATAGACATTAGTTTTTTCTTTAGTCTCATTTTAGCTTTACTGCATAAACAAACATCGATTAATTAAATGTTTATTTTCTCAAAGAAAACAAAATATAAACACAAAAAGTGTGGATTAACGTACTTTAATAGCTACAATTTATATTATAAAGAGTATTGCACTCATCGTCCTTTAAAACTTTAGTTCTGCCAGTAACATCTTTTATAACACTATATTAGTGCTGCAGCAACTATTTTTCGAAACATTACTATAGACATTAGTTTTTTCTTTAGTCTCATTTTAGCTTTACTGCATAAACAAACATCGATCAATTAAATGTTTATTTTCTCAAAGAAAACAAAATATAAACACAAAAAGTGTTGTTTAACGTACTTTAGTAGCCACAATTCATATTATTAAGAGTATTGCACTCATCGTCCATTAAAACTATAGTTCTAACATTAACTTCTTTTATAGCACTATATTAGTGCTGCAGCAACTATTCTTGGAAACATTACTATAGACATTAGTTTTTTCTTTAGTCTCATTTTAGCTTTACTGCATAAACAAACATCGATTAATTAAATGTTTATTTTCTCAAAGAAAACAAAATATAAACACAAAAAGTGTTGTTTAACGTACTTTAATAGTTACAATTTATATTATAAAGAGTATTGCACTCATCGTTCTTTAAAACTTTAGATCTGCCAGTAACTTTTTTATAGCACTATATTAGTGCTGCATCAACCATTCTTGTAAAAATTACTATAGACTTTAGTTTTTTCTTAAGTCTCATTTTAGCTTTACTGCTTAAACAAACATCGATCAATCAAATGTTTATTTTCTCAAAGAAAACAAAATATAAACACAAAAAGTGTTGTTTAACGTACTTTGTAGCCACAATTTATATTATAAAGAGTTTTGAACTCATCGTCCTTTAAAATTTTAGTTCTGTCGGTAACATCTTTTATAACACTATATTAGTACTGCAGCAACTATTTTTCGAAACATTACTATAGACATTAGTTTTTTCTTTAGTCTCATTTTAGCTTTACTGCATAAACAAACATCGATCAATTAAATGTTTATTTTCTCAAAGAAAACAAAATATAAACACAAAAAGTGTTGTTTAACGTACTTTAGTAGCTACAATTCATATTATTAAGAGTATTGCACTCATCGTCCCATAAAACTATAGTTCTGCCAGTAACTTCTTTTATAGCACTATATTAGTGCTGCAGCAACCATTCTTGGAAACATTAATATAGACATTAGTTTTTTCTTTAGCTTTAATTTTAGCTTTACTGCATAAACAAACATCGATTAATTAAATGTTTATTTTCTCAAAGAAAACAAAATATAAACACAAAAAGTGTTGATTAACGTACTTTAATAGCTACAATTTATATTATAAAGAGTATTGCACTCATCGTCCTTTAAAACTATAGTTCTGCCAGTAACTTCTTTTATAGCACTATATTAGTGCTGCAGCAACCATTCTTGTAAAAATTACTATAGACTTTAGTTTTTTCTTTAGTCTCATTTTAGCTTTACTGCTTAAACAAACATCGATCAATCAATGTTTATTTTCTCAAAGAAAACAAAATATAATCACAAAAAGTATTGTTTAACGTACTTTGTAGCCACAATTTATATTATAAAGAGTATTGAACTCATCGTCCTTTAAAACTTTAGTTCTGCCAGTAACATCTTTTATAACACTATATTAGTACTGCAGCAACAATTTTTCGAAACATTACTATAGACATTAGTTTTTTCTTTAGTCTCATTTTAGCTTTACTGCATAAACAAACATCGATTAATTAAATGTTTATTTTCTCAAAGAAAACAAAATATAAACACAAAAAGTGTGGATTAACGTACTTTAGTAGCTGCAATTCATATTATTAAGAGTATTGCACTCATCGTCCTTTAAAACTATAGTTCTGCCAGTAACTTCTTTTATAGCACTATATTAATGCTGCAGCAACCATTCTTGGAAACATTACTATAGACATTAGTTTTTTCTTTAGTTTTAGCTTTAATTTTAGCTTTACTGCATAAACAAACATCGATTAATTAAATGTTTATTTTCTCAAAGAAAACAAAATATAAACACAAAAAGTGTTGATTAACGTACTTTAGTAGCTACAATTATATATTATTGCAATCGTTCATATTATTTAGAGTATTGCACTCATCGTCCCATAAAACTATAGTTCTGCCAGTAACTTCTTTTATAGCACTATATTAGTGCTGCAGCAACCATTCTTGGAAACATTACTATAGACATTAGTTTTTTCTTTAGTCTCATTTTAGCTTTACTGCATAAACAAACATCGATTAATTAAATGTTTATTTTCTCAAAGAAAACAAAATATAAACACAAAAAGTGTTGATTAACGTACTTTAATAGCTACAATTATATTATAAAGAGTATTGCACTCATCGTCCTTTAAAACTTTAGTTCTGCCAGTAACATCTTTTATAACACTATATTAGTGCTGCAGCAACTATTTTTCGAAACATTACTATAGACATTAGTTTTTTCTTTAGTCTCATTTTAGCTTTACTGCATAAACAAACATCGATCAATTAAATGTTTATTTTCTCAAAGAAAACAAAATATAAACACAAAAAGTGTTGTTTAACGTACTTTAGTAGCCACAATTTTTATTATAAAGAGTATTGCACTCATCGTCCCATAAAACTATAGTTCTGCCAGTAACTTCTTTTATAGCACTATATTAGTGCTGCAGCAACTATTCTTGGAAACATTAATATAGACATTAGTTTTTTCTTTAGTTTTAGCTTTAATTTTAGCTTTACTGCATAAACAAACATCGATTAATTAAATGTTTATTTTCTCAAAGAAAACAAAATATAAACACAAAAAGTGTTGATTAACGTACTTTAATAGCTACAATTTATATTATAAAGAGTATTGCACTCATCGTCCTTTAAAACTTTAGTTCTGCCAGTAACTTCTTTTATAGCACTATATTAGTGCTGCAGCAACCTATTTTGTAAAATTACTATAGACATTAGTTTTTTCTTTAGTCTCATTTTAGCTTTACTGCTTAAACAAACATCGATCAATCAAATGTTTATTTTCTCAAAGAAAACAAAATATAATCACAAAAAGTGTTGTTTAACGTACTTTAGTAGCCACAATTTATATTATAAAGAGTATTGCACTCATCGTCCATTTAAACTATAGTTCTGCCAGTAACTTCTTTTATAGCACTATATTAGTGCTGCAGCAACCTTTCTCGGAAACATTACTATAGACATTGGTATTTCTTAAGTTTTAGCTTTAATTTTAGCTTTACTGCATAAACAAACATCGATTAATTAAATGTTTATTTTCTCAAAGAAAACAAAATATAAACACAAAAAGTGTCGATTAACGTACTTTAGTAGCTGTAATTCATATTATAAAGAGTATTGCACACATCGTCCTGTAAAACTATAGTTCTGCCAGTAACTTCTTTTATAGCACTATATTAGTGCTGCAGCAACCATTCTTGGAAACATTACTATAGACATTAGTTTTTTCTTTAGTCTCATTTTAGCTTTACTGCATAAACAAACATCGATTAATTAAATGTTTATTTTCTCAAAGAAAACAAAATATAAACACAAAAAGTGTAGGTTAACGTACTTTAGTAGCTACAATTCATATTATAAAGAGTATTGCACTCATCGTCCTTTAAAACTTTAGTTCTGCCAGTAACTTCTTTTATAGCACTATATTAGTGCTGCAGCAACCATTCTTTGAAACATTACTATAGACATTGGTATTTTCTTTAGTTTTAGCTTTAATTAGCTTTACTGCATAAACAAACATCGATTAATTAAATGTTTATTTTCTCAAAGAAAACAAAATATAAACACAAAAAGTGTGGATTAACGTACTTTAGTAGCCTGTAATTCATATTATAAAGAGTATTGCACTCATCGTCCTTTAAAACTTTAGTTCTGCCAGTAACATCTTTTATAACACTATATTAGTACTGCAGCAACTATTTTTCGAAACATTACTATAGACATTAGTTTTTTCTTTAGTCTCATTTTAGCTTCACTGCATAAACAAACATCGATTAATTAAATGTTTATTTTCTCAAAGAAAACAAAATATAAACACAAAAAGTGTGGATTAACGTACTTTAGTAGCTGCAATTCATATTATTAAGAGTATTGCACTCATCGTCCCATAAAACTATAGTTCTGCCAGTAACTTCTTTTATAGCACTATATTAGTGCTGCAGCAACCATTCTTGGAAACATTACTATAGACATTAGTTTTTTCTTTAGTGTCATTTTAGCTTTACTGCATAAACAAACATCGATCAATTAAATGTTTATTTTCTCAAAGAAAACAAAATATAAACACAAAAAGTGTGGATTAACGTACTTTAGTAGCTGCAATTCATATTATTAAGAGTATTGCACTCATCGTCCCATAAAACTATAGTTCTGCCAGTAACTTCTTTTATAGCACTATATTAGTGCTGCAGCAACCATTCTTGGAAACATTAATATAGACATTAGTTTTTTCTTTAGTGTCATTTTAGCTTTACTGCATAAACAAACATCGATCAATCAAATGTTTATTTTCTCAAAGAAAACAAAATATAATCACAAAAAGTGTTGATTAACGTACTTTAATAGCTACAATTATATTATAAAGAGTATTGCACTCATCGTTCTTTAAAACTTTAGTTCTGCCAGTAACTTTTTTTATAGCACTATATTAGTGCTGCATCAACCATTTTTGTAAAAATTACTATAGACATTTTTTTTCTTTAGTCTCATTTTAGCTTTACTGCTTAAACAAACATCGATCAATCAAATGTTTATTTTCTCAAAGAAAACAAAATATAATCACAAAAAGTGTTGTTTAACGTACCTTTGTAGCCACAATTTATATTATAAAGGGTATTGCACTCATCGTCCATTTAAACTATAGTTCTGCCAGTAACTTCTTTTATAGCACTATATTAGTGCTGCAGCAACCTTTCTCGGAAACATTACTATAGACATTGGTATTTTCTTTAGTTTTAGCTTTAATTTTAGCTTTACTGCATAAACAAACATCGATTAATTAAATGTTTATTTTCTCAAAGAAAACAAAATATAAACACAAAAAGTGTGGATTAACGTACTTTAGTAGCTGCAATTCATATTATTAAGAGTATTGCACTCATCGTCCCATAAAACTATAGTTCTGCCAGTAACTTCTTTTATAGCACTATATTAGTGCTGCAGCAACTATTTTTGGAAACATTACTATAGACATTAGTTTTTTCTTTAGTCTCATTTTAGCTTTACTGCATAAACAAACATCGATTAAGCAAATGTTTATTTTCTCAAAGAAAACAAAATATAAACACAAAAAGTGTTGATTAACGTACTTTAATAGCTACAATTTATATTATAAAGAGTATTGAACTCATCGTCCTTTAAAACTTTAGTTCTGCCAGTAACATCTTTTATAACACTATATTATTACTGTAACAACTATTTTTCGAAACATTACTATAGACATTAGTTTTTTCTTTAGTCTCATTTTAGCTTTACTGCTTAAACAAACATCGATCAATCAAATGTTTATTTTCTCAAAGAAAACAAAATATAATCACAAAAAGTGTTGTTTAACGTACCTTTGTAGCCACAATTTATATTATAAAGGGTATTGCACTCATCGTCCATTTAAACTATAGTTCTGCCAGTAACTTCTTTTATAGCACTATATTAGTGCTGCAGCAACCATTCTCGGAAACATTACTATAGACATTGGTATTTTCTTTAGTTTTAGCTTTAATTTTAGCTTTACTGCATAAACAAACATCGATTAATTAAATGTTTATTTTCTCAAAGAAAACAAAATATAAACACAAAAAGTGTGGATTAACGTACTTTAGTAGCTGCAATTCATATTATTAAGAGTATTGCACTCATCGTCCCATAAAACTATAGTTCTGCCAGTAACTTCTTTTATAGCACTATATTAGTGCTGCAGCAACCATTCTTGGAAACATTAATATAGACATTAGTTTTTTCTTTAGTCTCATTTTAGCTTTACTGCATAAACAAACATCGATTAAGCAAATGTTTATTTTCTCAAAGAAAACAAAATATAAACACAAAAAGTGTTGATTAACGTACTTTAATAGCTACAATTTATATTATAAAGAGTATTGCACTCATCGTCCTTTAAAACTTTAGTTCTGCCAGTAACATCTTTTATAACACTATATTAGTGCTGCAGCAACTATTTTTCGAAACATTACTATAGACATTAGTTTTTTCTTTAGTCTCATTTTAGCTTTACTGCATAAACAAACATCGATTAATTAAATGTTTATTTTCTCAAAGAAAACAAAATATAAACACAAAAAGTGTTGATTAACGTACTTTAATAGCTACAATTTATATTATAAAGAGTATTGCACTCATCGTCCTTTAAAACTTTAGTTCTGCCAGTAACATCTTTTATAACACTATATTAGTGCTGCAGCAACTATTTTTCGAAACATTACTATAGACATTAGTTTTTTCTTTAGTCTCATTTTAGCTTCACTGCATAAACAAACATCGATTAATTAAATGTTTATTTTCTCAAAGAAAACAAAATATAAACACAAAAAGTGTTGTTTAACGTACTTTAGTAGCTACAATTTTTATTATAAAGAGTATTGCACTCATCGTCCATTTAACACTATAGTTCTGCCAGTAACTTCTTTTATAGCACTATATTAGTGCTGCAGCAACCATTCTCGGAAATATTACTATAGACATTGGTTTTTTCTTTAGCTTTAGCTTTAATTTTAGCTTTACTGCATAAACAAACATCGATTAATTAAATGTTTATTTTCTCAAAGAAAACAAAATATAAACACAAAAAGTGTGGATTAACGTACTTTAGTAGCTACAATTCATATTATTAAGAGTATTGCACTCATCGTCCCATAAAACTATAGTTCTGCCAGTAACTTCTTTTATAGCACTATATTAGTGCTGCAGCAACCATTCTTGGAAACATTACTATAGACTTTAGTTTTTTCTTTAGTGTCATTTTAGCTTTACTGCATAAACAAACATCGATCAATTAAATATTTATTTTCTCAAAGAAAACAAAATATAAACACAAAAAGTGTTGATTAACGTACTTTAATAGCTACAATTATATTATTAAAGAGTATTGCACTCATCGTCCTTTAAAACTTTAGTTCTGCCAGTAACTTCTTTTATAGCACTATATTAGTGCTGCAGCAACCATTCTTGTAAACATTACTATAGACATTAGTTTTTTCTTTAGTCTCATTTTAGCTTTACTGCATAAACAAACATCGATCAATTAAATGTTTATTTTCTCAAAGAAAACAAAATATAAACACAAAAAGTGTGGATTAACGTACTTTAGTAGCTGCAATTCATATTATTAAGAGTATTGCACTCATCGTCCCATAAAACTATAGTTCTGCCAGTAACATCTTTTATAACACTATATTAGTACTGCAGCAACTATTTTTCGAAACATTACTATAGACATTAGTTTTTTCTTTAGTCTCATTTTAGCTTCACTGCATAAACAAACATCGATTAATTAAATGTTTATTTTCTCAAAGAAAACAAAATATAAACACAAAAAGTGTGGATTAACGTACTTTAGTAGCTGCAATTCATATTATTAAGAGTATTGCACTCATCGTCCCATAAAACTATAGTTCTGCCAGTAACTTCTTTTATAGCACTATATTAGTGCTGCAGCAACCATTCTTGGAAACATTACTATAGACATTAGTTTTTTCTTTAGTCTCATTTTAGCTTTACTGCATAAACAAACATCGATTAATTAAATGTTTATTTTCTCAAAGAAAACAAAATATAAACACAAAAAGTGTGGATTAACGTACTTTAGTAGCTGCAATTCATATTATTAAGAGTATTGCACTCATCGTCCCATAAAACTATAGTTCTGCCAGTAACTTCTTTTATAGCACTATATTAGTGCTGCAGCAACCATTCTTGGAAACATTAATATAGACATTAGTTTTTTCTTTAGTCTCATTTTAGCTTTACTGCATAAACAAACATCGATCAATTAAATGTTTATTTTCTCAAAGAAAACAAAATATAAACACAAAAAGTGTTGATTAACGTACTTTAATAGCTACAATTTATATTATAAAGAGTATTGCACTCATCGTTCTTTAAAACTTTAGTTCTGCCAGTAACTTTTTTATAGCACTATATTAGTGCTGCATCAACCATTCTTGTAAAAATTACTATAGACTTTAGTTTTTTCTTAAGTCTCATTTTAGCTTTACTGCTTAAACAAACATCGATCAATCAAATGTTTATTTTCTCAAAGAAAACAAAATATAATCACAAAAAGTGTTGTTTAACGTACTTTGTAGCCACAATTTATATTATAAAGGTATTGCACTCATCGTCCATTTAAAACTATAGTTCTGCCAGTAACTTCTTTTATAGCACTATATTAGTGCTGCAGCAACCATTCTCGGAAACATTACTATAGACATTGGTATTTTCTTTTTTAGCTTTAATTTTAGCTTTACTGCATAAACAAACATCGATTAATTAAATGTTTATTTTCTCAAAGAAAACAAAATATAAACACAAAAAGTGTGGATTAACGTACTTTAGTAGCTGCAATTCATATTATTAAGAGTATTGCACTCATCGTCCCATTTAAACTTTAGTTCTGCCAGTAACTTCTTTTATAGCACTATATTAGTGCTGCAGCAACTATTTTTCGAAACATTACTATAGACATTAGTTTTTTCTTTAGTCTCATTTTAGCTTTACTGCATAAACAAACATCGATTAAGCAAATGTT
The DNA here is from genome assembly GCA_039566865.1 of Aurelia coerulea. NCBI lineage: Eukaryota > Metazoa > Cnidaria > Scyphozoa > Semaeostomeae > Ulmaridae > Aurelia > Aurelia coerulea. Next base: position 7,852,898 of record CM076960.1, on the reverse strand, counting down.
TATTTTCTCAAAGAAAACAAAATATAAACACAAAAAGTGTTGATTAACGTACTTTAATAGCTACAATTTATATTATAAAGAGTATTGCACTCATCGTTCTTTAAAACTTTAGTTCTGCCAGTAACATCTTTTATAACACTATATTAGTGCTACAGCAACTATTTTTCGAAACATTACTATAGACATTAGTTTTTTCTTTAGTCTCATTTTAGCTTTACTGCTTAAACAAATATCGATCAATCAAAGTTTATTTTCTCAAAGAAAACAAAATATAAACACAGAAAGTGTTGAGTAACGTACTTTAATAGCTACAATTTATATTATAAAGAGTATTGAACTGATCGTCCTTTAAAACTTTAGTTCTGCCAGTAACATCTTTTATAACACTGTATTAGTACTGAGCAACTATTTTTCGAAACATTACTATAGACATTAGTTTTTTCTTTAGTCTCATTTTAGCTTCACTGCATAAACAAACATCGATTAATTAAATGTTTATTTTCTCAAAGAAAACAAAATATAAACACAAAATTTGTGGATTAACGTACTTTAATAGCTACAATTTATATTATAAAGAGTATTGCACTCATCGTCCATTTAAAACTATAGTTCTGCCAGTAACTTCTTTTATAGCACTATATTAGTGCTGCAGCAACCATTCTCGGAAATAATTACTATAGACATTGGTTTTTTCTTTAGCTTTAGCTTTAATTTTAGCTTTACTGCATAAACAAACATCGATTAATTAAATGTTTATTTTCTCAAAGAAAACAAAATATAAACACAAAAAGTGTGGATTAACGTACTTTAGTAGCTGCAATTCATATTATTAAGAGTATTGCACTCATCGTCCCATAAAACTATAGTTCTGCCAGTAACTTCTTTTATAGCACTATATTAGTGCTGCAGGAACCATTCTCGGAAACATTACTATAGACATTGGTATTTTCTTTAGTTTTAGCTTTAATTTTAGCTTTACTGCATAAACAAACATCGATTAAGCAAATGTTTATTTTCTCAAAGAAAACAAAATATAAACACAAAAAGTGTGGATTAACGTACTTTAGTAGCTGCAATTCATATTATTAAGAGTATTGCACTCATCGTCCCATAAAACTATAGTTCTGCCAGTAACTTCTTTTATAGCACTATATTAGTGCTGCAGCAACTATTCTTGAAACATTACTATAGACATTAGTTTTTTCTTTAGTCTCATTTTAGCTTTACTGTATCAACAAACATTGATTAATTAAGCATTTATTTTTTCAAAGAAAACAAAATATCAACACAAAAAGTGTTGATTAACGTACTTTAATAGCTACAATTTATATTATAAAGAGTATTGCACTCATCGTCCTTTAAAACTTTAGTTCTGCCAGTAACATCTTTTATAACACTATATTAGTACTGCAGCAACTATTTTTCGAAACATTACTATAGACATTAGTTTTTTCTTTAGTCTCATTTTAGCTTCACTGCATAAACAAACATCGATTAATTAAATGTTTATTTTTTCAAAGAAAACAAAATATCAACACAAAAAGTGTGGATTAACGTAATTAAATAGCTACAATTTTGATTTTAAAGAGTATTGCACTCATCGTCCTTTAAAACTTTAGTTCTGCCAGTAACTTTTTTCATAGCACTGTATTAGTGCTGCAGCAACCATTCTTGTAAAACATTACTATAGACATTAGTTTTTTCTTTAGTCTCATTTTAGCTTTACTGCATAAACAAACATCGATCAATTAAATGTTTATTTTCTCAAAGAAAACAAAATATAAACACAAAAAGTGTTGATTAACGTACTTTAATAGCTACAATTTATATTATAAAGAGTATTGCACTCATCGTCCCATAAAACTATAGTTCTGCCAGTAACTTCTTTTATAGCACTATATTAGTGCTGCAGCAACCATTCTTGGAAACATTAATATAGACATTAGTTTTTTCTTTAGTCTCATTTTAGCTTTACTGCATAAACAAACATCGATTAATTAAATGTTTATTTTCTCAAAGAAAACAAAATATAAACACAAAAAGTGTGGATTAACGTACTTTAGTAGCCACAATTTATATTATAAAGGGTATTGCACTCATCGTCCATTTAAACTATAGTTCTGCCAGTAACTTCTTTTATAGCACTATATTAGTGCTGCAGCAACCATTCTCGGAAACATTACTATAGACATTGGTATTTTCTTTAGTTTTAGCTTTAATTTTAGCTTTACTGCATAAACAAACATCGATTAATTAAATGTTTATTTTCTCAAAGAAAACAAAATATAAACACAAAAAGTGTGGATTAACGTACTTTAATAGCTACAATTTATATTATAAAGAGTATTGCACTCATCGTCCTTTAAAACTTTAGTTCTGCCAGTAACTTCTTTTATAACACTATATTAGTGCTGCAGCAACTATTTTTCGAAACATTACTATAGACATTAGTTTTTTCTTTAGTCTCATTTTAGCTTTACTGCATAAACAAACATCGATTAATTAAATGTTTATTTTCTCAAAGAAAACAAAATATAAACACAAAAAGTGTGGATTAACGTACTTTAATAGCTACAATTTATATTATAAAGAGTATTGCACTCATCGTCCTTTAAAACTTTAGTTCTGCCAGTAACATCTTTTATAACACTATATTAGTACTGCAGCAACTATTTTTCGAAACATTACTATAGACATTAGTTTTTTCTTTAGTCTCATTTTAGCTTCACTGCGTAAACAAACATCGATCAATTAAATGTTTATTTTCTCAAAGGAAGCAAAATATAAACACAAAAAGTGTTGTTTAACGTACTTTAGTAGCCACAATTTTTATTATAAAGGGTATTGCACTTATCGTGCATTTAAACTATAGTTCTGCCAGTAGCTTCTTTTATAGCAGTATATTAGTGCTGCAGCAACCATTCTCGGATACATTACTATAGACATTGGTATTTTCTTTAGCTTTAGCTTTAATTTTAGCTTTACTGCATAAACAAACATCGATTAACTAAATGTTTATTTTCTCATAGAAAACAAAATATAAACACATAAAGTCTGGATTAACGTACTTTAGTAGCTACAATTTATATTATAGAGAGTTTTGCACTCATCGTTCTTTAAAACTTTAGTTCTGCCAGTAAGATCTTTTATAACACTATATTAGTGCTGCAGCAACCATTCTTGGAAACATTAATATAGACATTAGTTTTTTCTTTAGTCTCATTTTAGCTTCACTGCATAAACAAACATCGATTAATTAAATGTTTATTTTCTCAAAGAAAACAAAATATAAACACAAAAAGTGTGGATTAACGTACTTTAGTAGCTACAATTCATATTATTAAGAGTATTGCACTCATCGTCCCATAAAACTATAGTTCTGCCAGTAACTTCTTTTATAGCACTATATTAGTGCTGCAGCAACCATTCTTGGAAACATTAATATAGACATTAGTTTTTTCTTTAGTCTCATTTTAGCTTTACTGCATAAACAAACATCGATTAATTAAATGTTTATTTTCTCAAAGAAAACAAAATATAAACACAAAAAGTGTTGATTAACGTACTTTAATAGCTACAATTTATATTATAAAGAGTATTGCACTCATCGTCCTTTAAAACTTTAGTTCTGCCAGTAACATCTTTATAACACTATATTAGTGCTGCAGCAACTATTTTTCGAAACATTACTATAGACATTAGTTTTTTCTTTAGTCTCATTTTAGCTTCACTGCATAAACAAACATCGATTAATTAAATGTTTATTTTCTTAAAGAAAACAAAATATAAACACAAAAAGTGTGGATTAACGTACTTTAGTAGCTACAATTTATATTATAAAGAGTATTGCACTCATCGTCCTTTAAAACTTTAGTTCTGCCAGTAACTTCTTTTATAGCACTATATTAGTGCTGCAGCAACCATTCTTGGAAACATTACTATAGACATTAGTTTTTTCTTTAGTGTCATTTTAGCTTTACTGCATAAACAAACATCGATCAATTAAATGTTTATTTTCTCAAAGAAAACAAAATATAAACACAAAAAGTGTTGATTAACGTACTTTAATAGCTACAATTTATATTATAAAGAGTATTGAACTCATCGTCCTTTAAAACGTTAGTTCTGCCAGTAACATCTTTTATAACACTATATTAGTACTGCAGCAACTATTTTTCGAAATATTACTATAGACATTAGTTTTTTCTTTAGTCTCATTTTAGCTTTACTGCATAAGCAAACATCGATTAATTAAATGTTTATTTTCTCAAAGAAAAAACAAAATATAAACACAAAAAGTGTTGATTAACGTACTTTAATAGCTACAATTTATATTATAAAGAGTATTGCACTCATCGTTCTTTAAAACTTTAGTTCTGCCAGTAACTTCTTTTATAGCACTATATTAGTGCTGCAGCAACCATTCTTGTAAAAATTACTATAGACTTTAGTTTTTTCTTTAGTCTCATTTTAGCTTTACTGCATAAACAAACATCGATCAATCAAATGTTTATTTTCTCAAAGAAAACAAAATATAATCACAAAAAGTGTTGTTTAACGTACTTTAATAGCCACAATTTATATTATAAAGAGTATTGCACTCATCGTCCTTTAAAACTTTAGTTCTGCCAGTAACATCTTTTATAACACTATATTAGTACTGCAGCAACTATTTTTCGAAACATTACTATAGACATTAGTTTTTTCTTTAGTCTCATTTTAGCTTCACTGCATAAACAAACATCGATTAATTAAATGTTTATTTTCTCAAAGAAAACAAAATATAAACACAAAAAGTGTGGATTAACGTACTTTAGTAGCTGCAATTCATATTATTAAGAGTATTGCACTCATCGTCCCATAAAACTATAGTTCTGCCAGTAACTTCTTTTATAGCACTATATTAGTGCTGCAGCAACCATTCTTGGAAACATTAATATAGACATTAGTTTTTTCTTTAGTCTCATTTTAGCTTTACTGCATAAACAAACATCGATCAATCAAATGTTTATTTTCTCAAAGAAAACAAAATATAAACACAAAAAGTGTGGATTAACGTACTTTAGTAGCTGCAAATTCATATTATTAAGAGTATTGCACTCATCGTCCCATAAAACTATAGTTCTGCCAGTAACTTCTTTTATAGCACTATATTAGTGCTGCAGCAACCATTCTTGGAAACATTACTATAGACATTAGTTTTTTCTTTAGTCTCATTTTAGCTTTACTGCATAAACAAACATCGATCAATTAAATGTTTATTTTCTCAAAGAAAACAAAATATAAACACAAAAAGTGTTGATTAACGTACTTTAATAGCTACAATTTATATTATAAAGAGTATTGCACTCATCGTCCTTTAAAACTTTAGTTCTGCCAGTAACTTCTTTTATAGCACTATATTAGTGCTGCAGCAACCATTCTTGTAAAATTACTATAGACATTAGTTTTTTCTTTAGTCTCATTTTAGCTTTACTGCTTAAACAAACATCGATCAATCAAATGTTTATTTTCTCAAAGAAAACAAAATATAATCACAAAAAGTGTTGTTTAACGTACTTTGTAGCCACAATTTTTTTTATAAAGGGTATTGCACTCATCGTGCATTTAAACTATAGTTCTGCCAGTAACTTCTTTTATAGCACTATATTAGTGCTGCAGCAACCATTCTTGGAAACATTACTATAGACATTGGTATTTTCTTTAGTTTTAGCTTTAATTTTAGCTTTACTGCATAAACAAACATCGATTAATTAAATGTTTATTTTCTCAAAGAAAACAAAATATAAACACAAAAAGTGTGGATTAACGTACTTTAGTAGCTGCAATTCATATTATTAAGAGTATTGCACTCATCGTCCCATAAAACTATAGTTCTGCCAGTAACTTCTTTTATAGCACTATATTAGTACTGCAGCAACTATTTTTCGAAACATTACTATAGACATTAGTTTTTTCTTTAGTCTCATTTTAGCTTTACTGCATAAACAAACATCGATTAAGCAAATGTTTATTTTCTCAAAGAAAACAAAATATAAACACAAAAAGTGTTGATTAACGTACTTTAATAGCTACAATTTATATTATAAAGAGTATTGCACTCATCGTCCTTTAAAACTTTAGTTCTGCCAGTAACATCTTTTATAACACTATATTAGTGCTGCAGCAACTATTTTTCGAAACATTACTATAGACATTAGTTTTTTCTTTAGTCTCATTTTAGCTTTACTGCTTAAACAAACATCGATCAATCAAATGTTTATTTTCTCAAAGAAAACAAAATATAATCACAAAAAGTGTTTTTTAACGTACTTCTGTAGCCACAATTTATATTATAAAGGGTATTGCACTCATCGTCCATTTAAAACTATAGTTCTGCCAGTAACTTCTTTTATAGCACTATATTAGTGCTGCAGCAACCTTTCTCGGAAACATTACTATAGACATTGGTTTTTTCTTTAGTTTTAGCTTTAATTTTAGCTTTACTGCATAAACAAACATCGATTAATTAAATGTTTATTTTCTCAAAGAAAACAAAATATAAACACAAAAAGTGTGGATTAACGTACTTTAGTAGCTGCAATTCATATTATTAAGAGTATTGCACTCATCGTCCCATAAAACTATAGTTCTGCCAGTAACTTCTTTTATAGCACTATATTAGTGCTGCAGCAACCATTCTTGGAAACATTACTATAGACATTAGTTTTTTCTTTAGTCTCATTTTAGCTTTACTGCATAAACAAACATCGATCAATTAAATGTTTATTTTCTCAAAGAAAACAAAATATAAACACAAAAAGTGTGGATTAACGTACTTTAATAGCTACAATTTATATTATTAAGAGTATTGCACTCATCGTCCATAAAACTATAGTTCTGCCAGTAACTTCTTTTATAGCACTATATTAGTGCTGCAGCAACCATTCTTGGAAACATTACTATAGACTTTAGTTTTTTCTTTAGTCTCATTTTAGCTTTACTGCTTAAACAAACATCGATCAATTAAATGTTTATTTTCTCAAAGAAAACAAAATATAAACACAAAAAGTGTTGTTTAACGTACCTTTGTAGCCACAATTTATATTATAAAGGGTATTGCACTCATCGTCCATTTAAACTATAGTTCTGCCAGTAACTTCTTTTATAGCACTATATTAGTGCTGCAGCAACCATTCTTGGAAACATTACTATAGACATTAGTTTTTTCTTTAGTCTCATTTTAGCTTTACTGCATAAACAAACATCGATTAATTAAATGTTTATTTTCTCAAAGAAAACAAAATATAAACACAAAAAGTGTGGATTAACGTACTTTAGTAGCTACAATTTATATTATAAAGAGTATTGCACTCATCGTCCTTTAAAACTTTAGTTCTGCCAGTAACATCTTTTATAACACTATATTAGTACTGCAGCAACTATTTTTCGAAACATTACTATAGACATTAGTTTTTTCTTTAGTCTCATTTTAGCTTCACTGCATAAACAAACATCGATCAATTAAATGTTTATTTTCTCAAAGGAAGCAAAATATAAACACAAAAAGTGTTGTTTAACGTACTTTAGTAGCCACAATTTTTATTATAAAGGGTATTGCACTTATCGTGCATTTAAACTATAGTTCTGCCAGTAGCTTCTTTTATAGCAGTATATTAGTGCTGCAGCAACCATTCTCGGATACATTACTATAGACATTGGTATTTTCTTTAGCTTTAGCTTTAATTTTAGCTTTACTGCATAAACAAACATCGATTAACTAAATGTTTATTTTCTCATAGAAAACAAAATATAAACACATAAAGTGTGGATTAACGTACTTTAGTAGCTACAATTTATATTATAGAGAGTTTTGCACTCATCGTTCTTTAAAATTTAGTTCTGCCAGTAACATCTTTTATAACACTATATTAGTGCTGCAGCAACTATTTTTCGAAATATTACAATAGACATTAGTTTTTTCTTTAGTCTCATTTTAGCTTCACTGCATAAACAAACATCGATTAATTGAATGTTTATTTTCTTAAAGAAAACAAAATATAAACACAAAAAGTGTGGATTAACGTACTTTAGTAGCTACAATTCATATTATAAAGAGTATTGCACTCATCGTCCCATAAAACTATAGTTCTGCCAGTAACTTCTTTTATAGCACTATATTAGTGCTGCAGCAACCTTTCTTGGAAACAATTACTAAAGACGTTAGTTTTTTCTTTAGTCTCATTTTAGCTTTACTGCATAAACAAACATCGATTAATTAAATGTTTATTTTCTCAAAGAAAACAAAATATAAACACAAAAAGTGTTGATTAACGTACTTTAATAGCTACAATTTATATTATAAAGAGTATTGCACTCATCGTCCTATAAAACTTTAGTTCTGCCAGTAACATCTTTTATAACACTATATTAGTACTGCAGCAACTATTTTTCGAAACATTACTATAGACATTAGTTTTTTCTTTAGTCTCATTTTAGCTTCACTGCATAAACAAACATCGATTAATTAAATGTTTATTTTCTTAAAGAAAACAAAATATAAACACAAAAATTGTGGATTAACGTACTTTAGTAGCTACAATTTATATTATAAAGAGTATTGCACTCATTGTTCTTTAAAACTTTCGTTCTGCCAGAAACTTTTTTACAGCACTATATTAGTGCTGCAGCAACCATTCTTGTAAAAATTACTATAGACTTTAGTTTTTTTTTAGTCTCATTTTAGCATTACTGCATAAACAAACATCTATTAGGCAAATGTTTATTTTCTCAAAAAAACAAAATATAATCACAAAAAGTGTTGTTTAACGTACTTTAGTAGCCACAATTTATATTATAAAGGTATTGCACTCATCGTCATTTAAAACTATAGTTCTGCCAGTAACTTCTTTTATAGCACTATATTAGTGCTGCAGCAACCATTCTCGGATACATTACTATAGACATTGGTATTTTCTTTAGTTTTAGCTTTAATTTTAGCTTTACTGCATAAACAAACATCGATTAATTAAATGTTTATTTTCTCAAAGAAAACAAAATATAAACACAAAAAGTGTTGATTAACGTACTTAATAGCTACAATTTATATTATAAAGAGTATTGCACTCATCGTTCTTTAAAACTTTAGTTCTGCCAGTAACTTTTTTTATAGCACTATATTAGTGCTGCATCAACCATTCTTGTAAAAATTACTATAGACTTTAGTTTTTTTTTAGTCTCATTTTAGCTTTACTGCTTAAACAAACATCGATCAATCAAATGTTTATTTTCTCAAAGAAAACAAAATATAATCACAAAAAGTGTTGTTTAACGTACTTTTGTAGCCAAAATTTATATTATAAAGGGTATTGCACTCATCGTCCATTAAAACTATAGTTCTGCCAGAAACTTCTTTTATAGCACTATATTAGTGCTGCAGCAACAATTCTCGGAAACATTACTATAGACATTGGTATTTTCTTTAGTTTTAGCTTTAATTTTAGCTTTACTGCATAAACAAACATCGATTAATTAAATGTTTATTTTCTCAAAGAAAACAAAATATAAACACAAAAAGTGTGGATTAACGTACTTTAGTAGCTGCAATTCATATTATTAAGAGTATTGCACTCATCGTCCCATAAAACTATAGTTCTGCCAGTAACTTCTTTTATAGCACTATATTAGTGCTGCAGCAACCATTCTTGGAAACATTACTATAGACATTAGTTTATTCTTTAGTCTCATTTTAGCTTTACTGCATAAACAAACATCGATTAAGCAAATGTTTATTTTCTCAAAGAAAACAAAATATAAACACAAAAAGTGTGGGTTAACGTACTTAATAGCTACAATTTATATTATAAAGAGTATTGAACTCATCGTCCTTTAAAACTTTAGTTCTGCCAGTAACATCTTTTGTACCACTATATTAATACTGAAGCAACTATTTTCGAAACATTACTATAGACATTAGTTTTTTCTTTAGGCTCATTTTAGCTTTACTGCATAAACAAACATCGATTAAGCAAATGTTTATTTTCTCAAAGAAAGCAAAATATAAACACAAAAAGTGTTGTTTAACGTACTTTAGTAGCCACAATTTTTATTAAAAGTGTATTTTCTCAAAGAAAACAAAATATAAACACAAAAAGTGTTGATTAACGTACTTTAATAGCTACAATTTATACCGGGTGCGCCAAAATAAACTATGCACTTTTGGCAGGCTACGATAAATCGTACACAAGACCGATTTTGAAGATCTATGACTTGATCTTTAGCAGAAGGCCTGAATTAGATTCTAGGATTTTTTGCAAATTTTTCTGTTTTCAGTTTTTAGAGCTACAAGCGAGTTTCTTAAAATTTTTGTTTTCGAAAACACTGAAAACGATCAAAAAACGTCGATCAAGCTTTCCAAAGAATCGACATGAATGGACAAAGAGAAAACTTGTTCGTGGTGATTTGGGATTTAGAAATCGACTAATTGTAAGCTGCTGTGCGAGAGTTCGTACTATCTTGTGAGAAATGTAATAATATTTTCAAGAATATAAAGAAATGTCTTTTCTTTTGTAATGTCATTGAATGTATGCTTTGCTGCAGGCTGTGTTCCTGTATCAAGGGGGTTAAAGGACAAGCGAGGACGAGTCATGGGGCCAGCAAGATGCAGTTTTGTTACATTTTTGATTTTGTGACGGCTTTTGGGGCGGCACTTTATTGCAACTACTACAGAATTTCGCAACAAGCCAATATTTGAAATAACACTCGTGCAGAAAATCTCCAAATCCCCAAATCACGCTGAAAACATTTTCTCTTTGTCCATTCATGATGAGTCTTTAGAAAATTTGATCAACGTTTTTTGATCGTTTTCAGTGTTTTCGAAAACAAAAATTTTAAGAAACTCGCTTGTAGCTCTAAAAACTGAAAACAGAAAAATTTGCAAAAAATCCTAGAATCTAATTCAGGCTTTCTGCTAAAGATTAAGTGATATATCTTCAAAATCGGTCCAGTGTACGATTTATCGTGGCCTGCCAAAAGTGCATAGTTTATTTTGGCGCACCCGGTATTATAAAGAGTATTGCACTCATCGTCCTTTAAAACTTTAGTTCTGCCAGTAAAATCTTTTATAACACTATATTAGTACTGCAGCAACTATTTTTGAAACATTAATATAGACATTAGTTTTTTCTTTAGTCTCATTTTAGCTTCACTGCATAAACAAACATCGATCAATTAAATGTTTACTTTCTCAAAGAAAGCAAAATATAAACACAAAAAGTGTTGTTTAACGTACTTTAGTAGCCACAATTTTTATTATAAAGGGTATTGCACTCATCGTGCATTTAAACAATAGTTCTGCCTGTAGCTTCTTTTATAGCAGTATATTAGTGCTACAGCAACCATTCTCGGATACATTACTATGGACATTGCTATTTTCTTTAGCTTTAGCTTTAAGTTTAGCTTTACTGCATCAACAAATATCGATTAATTAAATGTGTATTTTCTCAAAGAAAACAAAATATAAACACAAAAAGTGTTGATTAACGTACTTTAATAGCTACAATTCATATTATTAAGAGTATTGCACTCATCGTCCTTTTAAACTATAGTTCTGCCAGTAGCTTCTTTCATAGCATTATATTAGTGCTGCAGCAACCATTCTTGGAAACATTAATATAGACATTAGTTTTTTCTTTAGTCTCATTTTAGCTTTACTGCACAAACAAACATCGATTAAGCATATGTTTATTTTCTCAAAGAAAACAAAATATAAACACAAAAAGTGTTGATTAACGTACTTTAATAGCTACAATTTATATTATAAAGAGTATTGCACTCATCGTCCTATAAAACTTTAGTTTTGCCAATAACATCTTTTATAACACTATATTAGTACTGTAGCAACTATTTATCGAAACATTACTATAGACATTAGTTTTTTCTTTAGTCTCATTTTAGCTTCACTGCATAAACAAACATTGATTAATTAAATGTTTATTTTCTTAAAGAAAACAAAATATAAACACAAAAATTGTGGATTAACGTACTTTAATGGCTACAATTTATATTATAAAGAGTATTGAACTCATCGTCCTTTAAAACTTTAGTTCTGCCAGTAACATCTTTTATAACACTATATTAGTACTGTAGCAACTATTTATCGAAACATTACTATAGACATTAGTTTTTTCTTTAGTCTCATTTTAGCTTCACTGCATAAACAAACATCGATTAATTAAATGTTTATTTTCTTAAAGAAAACAAAGTATAAACACAAAAATTGTGGATTAACGTACTTTAATGGCTACAATTTATATTATAAAGAGTATTGAACTCATCGTCCTTTAAAACTTTAGTTCTGCCAGTAACATCTTTTATAACACTATATTAGTACTGTAGCAACTATTTTTCGAAACATTACTATAGACATTAGTTTTTTCTTTAGTCTCATTTTAGCTTCAATGCATAAACAAACATCGATTAATTAAATGTTTATTTTCTTAAAGAAAACAAAATATAAACACAAAAATTGTAGATTAATGTACTTTAATAGCTACAATTTATATGATAAAGAGTATTGCATTCATCGTTCTTTAAAACTTTAGTTCTGCCAGTAACTTTTTTATAGCACTATATTAGTGCTGCAGCAACCATTCTTGTAAAAATTACTATAGACTTTAGTTTTTTCTTTAGTGTCATTTTAGCTTTACTGCATAAACAAACATCGATCAATTAAATGTTTATTTTCTCAAAGAAAACAAAATATAAACACAAAAAGTGTTGATTAACGTACTTTAATAGCTACAATTTATATTATAAAGAGTATTGAACTCATCGTCCTTTAAAACTTTAGTTCTGCAAGTAACATCTTTTATAACACTATATTAGTACTGCAGCAACTATTTTTCGAAATATTACTATAGACATTAGTTTTTTCTTTAGTCTCATTTTAGCTTTACTGCATAAGCAAACATCGATTAATTAAATGTTTATTTTCTCAAAGAAAAAAACAAAATGTAAACACAAAAATTGTGGATTAACGTACTTAAATAGCTACAATTTATATTATAAAGAGTTTTGCACTCATCGTTCTATAAAACTTTAGTTCTGCCAGTAACTTTTTTTATAGCACTATATTAGTGCTGCATCAACCATTCTTGTAAAAATTACTATAGACTTTAGTTTTTTCTTTAGTCTCATTTTAGCTTTAAGGCATAAACAAACATCGATCAATTAAATATTTACTTTCTCAAAGAAAACAAAATATAATCACAAAAAGTGTTGTTTAACGTACTTTAGTAGCCACAATTTTTATTATAAAGGGTATTGTACACATCGTGCATTTAAACTATAGTTCTGCCAGTAGCTTCTTTTATAGCAGTATATTAGTGCTGCAGCAATCATTCTCGGATACATTACTATAGACATTGGTATTTTCTTTGGCTTTAGCTTTAATTTTAGCTTTACTGCCTAAACAAACATCGATTAATTAAATGTTTATTTTCTCAAAGAAAACAAAATATAAACACAAAAAGTGTGGATTAACGTACTTAAGTAGCTACAATTCATATTATTAAGAGTATTGCACTCATCGTCCTTTAAAACTATAGTTCTGCCCGTAACTTCTTTTATAGTACTATATTAGTGCTGCAGCAACCATTCTTGGAATCATTAATATAGACATTAGTTTTTTCTTTAGTCTCATTTTAGCTTTACTGCACAAACAAACATCGATTAAGCGTATGTTTATTTTCTCAAAAAAAAAAACAAAATATAAACACAAAAATTGTGGATTAACGTACTTTAATAGCTACAATTTATATTATAAAGAGTTTTGCACTCATCGTTCTATAAAACTTTAGTTCTGCCAGTAACTTTTTTTATAGCACTATATTAGTGCTGCATCAACCATTCTTGTAAAAATTACTATAGACTTTAGTTTTTTCTTTAGTCTCATTTTAGCTTTACGGCATAAACAAACATCGATCAATTAAATATTTTTTTTCTCAAAGAAAACAAAACATATTCAAAAAAAGTGTTGTTTAACGTACTTTAGTAGCCACAATTTTTATTATAAAGGGTATTGTACACATCGTGCATTTAAACTATAGTTCTGCCAGTAGCTTCTTTTATAGCAGTATATTAGTGCTGCAGCAACCATTCTCGGATACATTACTATAGACATTGGTATTTTCTTTAGTCTCATTCTAGCTTTAATTTTAGCTTTACTGCATAAACAAACATCGATTAATTAAATGTTTATTTTCTCAAAGAAAACAAAATATAAACACAAAAAGTGTGGATTAACGTACTTTAGTAGCTACAATTCATATTATTAAGAGTATTGCACTCATCGTCCTTTAAAACTATAGTTCTGCCAGTAACTTCTTTTATAGTACTATATTAGTACTGTAGCAACTATTTATCGAAACATTACTATAGACATTAGTTTTTTCTTTAGTCTCATTTTAGCTTCACTGCATAAACAAACATCGATTAATTAAATGTTTATTTTCTTAAAGAAAACAAAATATAAACACAAAAATTGTGGATTAAAGTACTTTAGTAGCTGCAATTCATATTATTAAGAGTATTGCACTCATTGTCCCATAAAACTATAGTTCTGCCAGTAACTTCTTTTATAGCACTATATTAGTGCTGCAGCAATTATCCTTGGAAACATTAATATAGACATTAGTTTTTTCTTTAGTCTCATTTTAGCTTTACTGCATAAACAAACATCGATTAATTAAATGTTTATTTTCTTAAAGAAAAAAAAAATATAAAAACAAAAATTGTAGATTAATGTACTTTAATAGCTACAATTTATATGATAAAGAGTATTGCACTCATCGTTCTTTAAAACTTTAGTTCTGCCAGTAACTTTTTTATAGCACTATATTAGTGCTGCAGCAACCATTCTTGTAAAAATTACTATAGACTTCAGTTTTTTCTTTAGTGTCATTTTACAATAATGGACATAAATTATGAGACAAATTAACTTTCTCTGATATTTTGAACTTTTCAGCATCCTCTCCCCCCATTCCCCCCACAATCAATGTTGAAAAATCGGAGAACCTCCCTCGACACGTCACCAACATTGAATAAGGGGGAGGGGGGGATCTTCAATAGTCAGATCTTAAAGTTTGAATTTGTCTCAAACTATTTTGTCCATGATTGTCCAAATGAAAAATACAAAATACCCCACCTGAAGAGGAAGCCAAACATTTTCCTGAAGAACTATCGTGGTTTACAAAGTATTTCTAGCTTTCAGAAAATCTTGGACAAAACTACTGAATATTTTTTCAAAACCAGGCTGCCTCAATTAAGAAATTTAGGGCCTTGTTTGGCTCTTTTTCTCACATTTTCTGAAAGTTAACTTAGCTAAGCTTTAGATGATAGAGAAAGCATGATGTGCACACTCACTGATCAACGTTCAGGTCGTGGAACCATGGTGGAACATTTGATAGAACACATTTTGCATTACACACCGTATAGAGTTATGCATTAAGCATATGTTAGCACATGTTACCACATGTTACCACATGATACCACACATGATACCATTTCAGTTTGTGTAAAAGTACCACAAATAGCTCTTTCCCAACATGTTACCACATGTTACCATCATTTATAAAAATATATATGTCTCTTTTTTTACAAATGATGGTAACATGTAGTAACATGTCGATATCACGAATTGAAGCATAGAAAACTGTAGTAACATGTGGGTATCATGTATGGTAACATGTTAGCATGTTACCAAAGGAGTTCTTCATTTAATTTGATGAGCGCAATCTGATATGATGCAAGATAAAGGACTCGTGCTTAATTCTTATCTCATCTTAACAGAGATAATCTACCATGTTATTGTTTTTGTTGTTGTTGTTGTTGTTGTCATCTCGGAAATAAGTACTGAGCATTGCCATTCATATTGATAATATGGTACGAATAAAACCTGCACTGCTAGCAGGGCAAAAATTTTGCTTAAGTTCTTTAGACATTTGGCGAAGTATGAACATTTTTCAGACAATCAGGACATAAATTATGAGACAAATTAACTTTCTCTGATATGTTGAACTTTTCAGCATCCTCTCCCCCCGTTCCCCCCACAATCAATGTTGAAAAATCGGAGAACCTCCCTCGACACGTCACCAACATTGAATAAGGGGGAGGGGGGGATCTTCAATAGTCAGATCTTAAAGTTTGAATTTGTCTCAAACTATTTTGTCCATGATTGTCCAAATGAAAAATACAAAATACCCCACCTGAAGAGGAAGCCAAACATTTTCCTGGAGAACTATCGTGGTTTACAAAGTATTTCTAGCTTTCAGAAAATCTTGGACAAAACTACTGAATATTTTTTCAAAACCAGGCTGCCTCAATTAAGAAATTTAGGCCCTTGTTTGGCTCTTTTTCTCACATTTTCTGAAAGTTAACTTAGCTAAGCTTTAGATGATAGAGAAAGCATGATGTGCACACTCACTGATCAACGTTCAGGTCGTGGAACCATGGTGGAACATTTGATAGAACACATTTTGCATTACACACCGTATAGAGTTATGCATTAAGCATATGTTAGCACATGTTACCACATGTTACCACATGATACCACACATGATACCATTTCAGTTTGTGTAAAAGTACCACAAATAGCTCTTTCCCAACATGTTACCACATGTTACCATCATTTATAAAAATATATATGTCTCTTTTTTTACAAATGATGGTAACATGTAGTAACATGTCGATATCACAAATTGAAGCATAGAAAACTGTAGTAACATGTGGGTATCATGTATGGTAACATGTTAGCATGTTACCAAAGGAGTTCTTCATTTAATTTGATGAGCGCAATCTTATATGATGCAAGATAAAGGACTCGTGCTTAATTCTTATCTCATCTTAACAGAGATAATCTACCATGTTATTGTTTTTGTTGTTGTTGTTGTTGTTGTCATCTCGGAAATAAGTACTGAGCATTGCCATTCATATTGATAATATGGTACGAATAAAACCTGCACTGCGAGCAGGGCAAAAATTTTGCTTAAGTTCTTTTGACATTTGGCGAAGTATGAACATTTTTCAGACAATCATGGACATAAATTATGAGACAAATTAACTTTCTCTGATATGTTGAACTTTTCAGCATCCTCTCCCCCCGTTCCCCCCACAATCAATGTTGAAAAATCGGAGAACCTCCCTCGACACGTTACCAACATTGAATAAGGGGAAGGGGGGATCTTCAATAGTCAGATCTTAAAGTTTGAATTTGTCTCAAACTATTTTGTCCATGATTGTCCAAATGAAAAATACAAAATACCCCACCTGAAGAGGAAGCCAAACATTTTCCTGAAGAACTATCGTGGTTTACAAAGTATTTCTAGCTTTCAGAAAATCTTGGACAAAACTACTGAATATTTTTTCAAAACCAGGCTGCCTCAATTAAGAAATTTAGGCCCTTGTTTGGCTCTTTTTCTCACATTTTCTGAAAGTTAACTTAGCTAAGCTTTAGATGATAGAGAAAGCATGATGTGCACACTCACTGATCAACGTTCAGGTCGTGGAACCATGGTGGAACATTTGATAGAACACATTTTGCATTACACACCGTATAGAGTTATGCATTAAGCATATGTTAGCACATATTACCACATGTTACCACATGATACCACACATGATACCATTTCAGTTTGTGTAAAGGTACCACAAATAGCTCTTTCCCAACATGTTACCACATGTTACCATCATTTATAAAAATATACCGGGTGTCCCAAAAAAAAGGTAACAGATTTGATGGGGAATATCGATGAGAGTATAAGTCGAATTGATCCCAAATACGTTTTGAAGTACTCTTCGATAGTTAACTTGAAGATTAATACCTCGTTTGTCGATATTGGTGCATCAAGAGTTGAAATATTAATATCGAAAGCCAAAATTTGCGTCTATCTGCAAACCAGAGGTTTTGGGTTTTGGCCTAAACTGATAACGCGCTTGTTAGGGGAATCTCCTAAGTCAAAGACGTTTTTGATCAAGGATCTGTCCTTGGGGTACCTGTTTGAAAAGAATGTAAAAAACTGAAAACTAACAAACAAATTAATGAATACAGTCACCAAGGAATATTTTTCTCCAGTCAAAATGCATTTACAAAAGTACACCAAGCAAAGCACGAATGAGCATTTTTTATGTTCCCTTGGGCATATACGATTGCTTGTTTCGTAATAATTTCGTGAGAGATGATGCAAAAAAAGTTTCATTCAAGCAATGAAGATTGCAAGATAGTTTATGTGTTAAAACCTACGGGACTTATTTCACTGATGAATAACTTTTCTCAAGCAGGTGTAATTTGAAGTTTTTGTAGAATCAAGAAACTGGTCTCTTCGGGGCTAAATTCTTTAATCTGATTGTAAAGTTCAGAGTCAGATTTCCACTAAAATGTGTTTCTAAGCACGAGGTTTCTTGTTTGTACTTGGCTATGATTGAGGAGATTCCACAACACAGCGAGTTAACAGCTTAGGCCAAACCCCAAAAGCTCTGGTTTGGAGTACAAGGCAAAATTGGACTTTTAAGATTAATATCTCAACTCGTGATGCACCAATATCAACAAATAAGGCATCAATCTTCAAGTTAACTATCTAAGAGTAATTCAAAACTTATCAGGGATTGATTCGACTTAAATTCTCTTCGCTAGCCCCAATCAAATCTGTTACCTTTTTTTTGGGACACCCGGTATATGTCTCTTTTTTTACAAATGATGGTAACATGTAGTAACATGTCGATATCACAAATTGAAGCATAGAAAACTGTAGTAACATGTGGGTATCATGTATGGTAACATGTTAGCATGTTACCAAAGGAGTTCTTCATTTAATTTGATGAGCGCAATCTTATATGATGCAAGATAAAGGACTCGTGCTTAATTCTTATCTCATGTTAACAGAGATAATCTACAATGTTATTGTTTTTGTTGTTGTTGTTGTTGTTGTCATCTCGGAAATAAGTACTGAGCATTGCCATTCATATTGATAATATGGTACGAATAAAACCTGC
Organism: Aurelia coerulea; assembly: GCA_039566865.1. Lineage (NCBI taxonomy): Eukaryota > Metazoa > Cnidaria > Scyphozoa > Semaeostomeae > Ulmaridae > Aurelia > Aurelia coerulea. Next base: position 7,833,872 of record CM076960.1, on the reverse strand, counting down.
ACTGCGAGCAGGGCAAAAATTTTGCTTAAGTTCTTTTGACATTTGGCGAAGTATGAACATTTTTCAGACAATCATGGACATAAATTATGAGACAAATTAACTTTCTCTGATATGTTGAACTTTTCAGCATCCTCTCCCCCCGTTCCCCCCACAATCAATGTTGAAAAATCGGAGAACCTCCCTCGACACGTCACCAACATTGAATAAGGGGGAGGGGGGATCTTCAATAGTCAGATCTTAAAGTTTGAATTTGTCTCAAACTATTTTGTCCATGATTGTCCAAATGAAAAATACAAAATACCCCACCTGAAGAGGAAGCCAAACATTTTCCTGAAGAACTATCGTGGTTTACAAAGTATTTCTAGCTTTCAGAAAATCTTGGACAAAACTACTGAATATTTTTTCAAAACCAGGCTGCCTCAATTAAGAAATTTAGGCCCTTGTTTGGCTCTTTTTCTCACATTTTCTGAAAGTTAACTTAGCTAAGCTTTAGATGATAGAGAAAGCATGATGTGCACACTCACTGATCAACGTTCAGGTCGTGGAACCATGGTGGAACATTTGATAGAACACATTTTGCATGTTTTCATTTCATTTCATTTTCAATTTTTTAGGCATGGTAGCCCCTCAGTTAGAGAAAAACTGATTTACAGGGGGCCATGCAATAAAAATACTAAAACTAAACTAAGATTACAATTTCTGATTAAAATAATATCAATAAAAGTAAAATGAAAGAGTTCATTGCATAAAGCATCTCAACTTATGCTTTGTGGGATTTCATCAACCCTTCCCGGAATTTCTTTAGAGTAGGTGCTCCTTTTAATTCATCATTCAACCCATTCCAGAGACTGGCCCCTCTGAATGAAAAACATCTCTGACCAGCTGATGTTCTTAACATTGGAGTCCTAAGGTTTATATTAGAATTCCTCAGTACGCGAGAGGTTGTTTCGTTCACTCTATTGAACATGTCGCTCATATAGGACGGCGCATCACCGTTTAGGGACTTGAAAACCATTTTTAGTGTTTCAAGATCAATCAATTCCCTAACCGTGGGCCATCCTAGGGCACGAAAGAGTGGCAAGGCTGACTGGTCGTATCGACTGCCGGTAACTATTCTGGCAGCACGATTTTGTAGCTTTTGGAGTTTATTAAGAGAGGTCTCACCAACATTCCCCCAAACAGGGCAGCAATATCTAAAGTAAGGTTCCACGAGGCTTTTGTACATCTGTTTAACAGTGGATGCAGGCACGTACCTTTTAGAGTATCTTAATATGCCAATACCTCTAGAAATCTTACTTGTCAATGAGGCCAATTGGGAAGACCATTTTAATTGCTGATCTACTTGAACTCCTAGGTATTTAGTATATTCAGCCATTTTAATATCGTCCTCCCCGATTTTAAACTGTGGTTTAGCTGAGCCAGGTGAAGTAAGTTTTTTCAGTTTACCTGGGAGTCCGATAATCATGCCTTCAGTTTTTGCAACATTTAATGATAGCTTGTTTCCTTGTAGCCACAATTTCAAAGCAGCTAAATCAGCGTTAATAGCGTCATTGATCTCAGAAACGGAATTAGATGCAAAATAGATACTAGTATCATCGGCATACATAGATACATGGGAATGCTTCAAGCATTTTGGTAAATCATTAATGTAGACCAAAAAGAGGAGGGGCCCAAGACAGGATCCCTGAGGAACTCCGCAATTTATAGGCTCGGTACTAGATATTTGTCCGTTAACCCTACAAAATTGCCTCCTGTCGGCAAGGTAGGAATGAAACCATTTAAATTCCTTCCCTTTAACACCATAGAATTTGAGTTTACTCAATAGAATCTCGTGATCTACTGTGTCGAAGGCTTTCTTGAGATCAATATAGACAGCTGCCGTATATAAACCCTTATCGATATTAAGGTACCAATCATTCGTGCACCTGAGCAGACTCGTAAGGGTTGAATAGAGTGATCGAAAACCTGACTGATCCGAAAATATTAGTTTGTTGTCGTTAAAATAGGAATACAACTGGTCAAAGACTAATTTTTCAAACAGACGTGAAACGACGGGGAGTACTGAAATCGGTCTATAATTAGACTTATTATCAGTGGACCCTTGTTTGAAGATAGGCGCAACTCGTGCAGTCTTCCATTTGTCAGGAAAGCGTCCAACAGACAGGGACCAGTTGAACAGCAGTACAAGGGAGGGCACCAAAATTTCAATGCCAGTTTTTAAGAAAAAGCTGGAGATCATATCAGTACCAAACCCATTGGATGTTTTGATTTTCGAAAAAGCTTTGAAAACTTTCGCCTTGTCGAGGGGGGAGAACGAAAACGAAGATGAAACAATTTTATCACCAAAATCTCCATTAAGAAGAGGATTTTTTGTAGCCGGTATCTTGTCACTGAGATCTTTTCCAATGTTGCAAAAAAAGTGATTCATGGTTTCCGCTATATCTTCCGGATTTGAAATCACTTTCTCGTCCTCTTTAATAGAGAGGATGTTAGTGGTTTTAGACCTCTTATTTATCAGCTGATTAACAGTTTTCCAAGTTTCCTTTATGTCCCCCTCACAGGATTCTAGCTTATTGGAAAAATATTCCCTTTTCATTCTGCGATTCAAATTGTTAGCTTTACAACGGACTTGCTTGTATGCGCTCATTAGTATCTCAGATTTCATTTTTACTGCCTTAACCTTAAGTTTATCTCTCGTTCTGAAGAGCTGTTTCAGGGATGGAGTAATCCAAGGAGAAAAGCGTTCCGTTACCCTTCGTTCTCTGATTGGCGCATGCTTTTCGATTACGAGAGAAACCAGTTCAGACCATTTATTGACTGCATCGTCAACACTATCAGCATTATTCACTACACTTAGCCAGTCGTACGACGCAAGGTCTTGGAGAAAAAGATCCTTGTCAAAATTTTTCATTTGCCTCGATCTGATCTTCTTGTGTTTAGCTTTGACGGAACCTCGAAATTTTCGCGTCACATATACCAAATTGTGATCACTAATAGAACATTTAATTACACCGGATTCTACCACATTCGAGGGGTTACTGACGGCGATGTGATCTATTATAGTTGAGGTATCCGTCGTCTCACGAGTAGGCTCGGATATAAGCTGCTTCAGGCCAAACGAGTTGTAAAACTCAAGGATGCGTTTAGTATTATTAGGCAAGTCTGAGGACAAAGAGACGTCACTAGCAGGAGCAACATCACAGTTGGTGTCTCCCAATAGGATAATCTCCTTGCCCTCAGACTCGAGGAATCTAAAAACTGCTTCTAATTTATCAAACGAGTCCACAGGGTCCGAGGGTGGCCGATACCAAGTAACTACAAAGAAGGGTTTGGCTCGGATAGGCTTCACCTCAACACACCTTAACTCCAAACTAGAAAGAGGAATATCTTCACGAGGGTTAACTACAAAATTATCTTGTATATAGAATCCTACTCCACCTCCGTGGCGGTTGCGGTCAAGCCCATCAAAGCGATACCCTTCGATATCTAAAAGTTCCCGTGGGTAGTCTGGGTCTACTTTTGTTTCATTGAGGGCAAGCAAATGGATCCCTTTTTCATGAAGAAGAATTTTAATTTCCTCGTGATGGGCGGGCAGACTATTTACATTTAGTGATGCTATCACCATGCCCTTTCGAAATCCCAGCCTCAGACCAGCTGGCGAACCTTCCATTTGCGCCTTTGCATTGGGCAAATCAGAAGTGATTTCTAACTGCGGGGGCCCGGCAATGGCATCACTAGAATTACGATGTATACCGTGATTACGAAGTCACTGGGTAGTAGGCCTAGTGGCCTTAAGTAGATTATTTGCAAAAATACTTACACCAGCTTTATTGAGATGGACCTTACTTCTGTTCAAGTGATTAGAAGCGTCAATGTTCGAATGTTCACAATATTTCAATTTATGTTCCAAGCATAAATCTCTAAGGATGTAATTGACTCTTACCCTCTTCGGTTCGTATCTATCATATCTAGGCACGAGGCCGGACACGACAACGTCTATGTGATGACTTTCTATACGTTTAGCGAGGTCTATGATATCTTGAGCTATATTGACGTCAGACTTCTGATTATTACCCAAATCATTGGTGCCAACATGTAGCAGAATTAGATCGGGTGCTCTTTCAATGATGGGCTGGCAATAACTGTTCATGTCCTTCACAGTTGAGCCGGAGAAAGGCTTTACAAATATATTCTCATTCTCATCACCACAAGACTTCTTGAGCTCCCATCCTTGCACGTCTTTTACCATAGAATCGCCCACAATATAAGTCGATCGCTTTTTTCGTTGCTGGTTTTCGTTACGTGAGCCGGATTTTTGAGATTTAGATGCTTCATTCTTTTCCACTGTAATACGCAAGGCACTTTGCTCGTCAGACTCAGGCGTTTTAGGTTTCTGTGCTTCTCTAAGCTTCGGAGAATCGGTATTTTCATCTTGTTTGCCAATGTGTTTATTTTGAGCAGTTGCTTCATTGGTTTTTGCCTTTTGTTTAGCCTTTGCCTTTTGTCTCTTCTTTTTGCTCGGACGATTTGTGTGACTCTTATTGTTTTCTGGTATAATACTGCTATTGTCTAGCTCAATACTCTCGCAAACAATCTTAGTATTGTTAGCATCAACGACCTTTTCAATGATCTTTTCTTTTGTTTTAATTTCTTTGGGAGCTGCCCCTTGAGATAAGACTGAAGGTGAACTGAGCTGAGGGTTCAGGGCCATGGTTGCTTTGAGTTTTTCATTTTCAAAAAGCAAACTGAATTTTTCCTGAGCTAAAAGCTCATTTTTTTCCCTTAAACTGTTGGTAGTCTTATTCAAATCCCGGATGTCATCAGTAAGCTTGTTTACAAGATCCAGAAACACGACAAAATCCGATCTTTCGACACTATCGTAGTCACCACATCCCTTCGGGTTGGGCGACGAGAAGGAAAAACTCTTAGAGGCATCCTACCACATGTTACCATCATTTATAAAAATATATATGTCTCTTTTTTTACAAATGATGGTAACATGTAGTAACATGTCGATATTACGAATTGAAGCATAGAAAACTGTAGTAACATGTGGGTATCATGTATGGTAACATGTTAGCATGGTACCAAAGGAGTTCTTCATTTAAATTGATGAGCGCAATCTTATATGATGCAAGATAAAGGACTCGTGCTTAATTCTTATCTCATGTTAACAGAGATAATCTACCATGTTATTGTTTTTGTTGTTGTTGTTGTTGTTGTCATCTCGGAAATAAGTACTGAGCATTGCCATTCATATTGATAATATGGTACGAATAAAACCTGCACTGCGAGCAGGGCAAAAATTTTGCTTAAGTTCTTTTGACATTTGGCTAAGTATGAACATTTTTCAGACAATCATGGACATAAATTATGAGACAAATTAACTTTCTCTGATATGTTGAACTTTTCAGCATCCTCTCCCCCCGTTCCCCCCACAATCAATGTTGAAAAATCGGAGAACCTCCCTCGACACGTCACCAACATTGAATAAGGGGGAGGGGGGGATCTTCAATAGTCAGATCTTAAAGTTTGAATTTGTCTCAAACTATTTTGTCCATGATTGTCCAAATGAAAAATACAAAATACCCCACCTGAAGAGGAAGCCAAACATTTTCCTGAAGAACTATCGTGATTTACAAAGTATTTCTAGCTTTCAGAAAATCTTGGACAAAACTACTGAATATTTTTTCAAAACCAGGCTGCCTCAATTAAGAAATTTAGGCCCTTGTTTGGCTCTTTTTCTCACATTTTCTGAAAGTTAACTTAGCTAAGCTTTAGATGATAGAGAAAGCATGATGTGCACACTCACTGATCAACGTTCAGGTCGTGGAACCATGGTGGAACATTTGATAGAACACATTTTGCATTACACACCGTATAGAGTTATGCATTAAGCATATGTTACCACATGTTACCACATGTTACCACATGATACCACACATGATACCATTTCAGTTTGTGTAAAAGTACCACAAATAGCTCTTTCCCAACATGTTACCACATGTTACCATCATTTATAAAAATATATATGTCTCTTTTTTTACAAATGATGGAAACATGTAGTAACATGTCGATATCACGAATTGAAGCATAGAAAACTGTAGTAACATGTGGGTATCATGTATGGTAACATGTTAGCATGTTACCAAAGGAGTTCTTCATTTAATTTGATGAGCGCAATCTTATATGATGCAAGATAAAGGACTCGTGCTTAATTCTTATCTCATGTTAACAGAGATAATCTACCATGTTATTGTTTTTGTTGTTGTTGTTGTTGTTGTCATCTCGGAAATAAGTACTGAGCATTGCCATTCATATTGATAATATGGTACGAATAAAACCTGCACTGCGAGCAGGGCAAAAATTTTGCTTAAGTTCTTTTGACATTTGGCTAAGTATGAACATTTTTCAGACAATCATGGACATTAATTATAAGACAAATTAACTTTCTCTGATATGTTGAACTTTTCAGCATCCTCTCCCCCCGTTCCCCCACAATCAATGTTGAAAAATCGGAGAACCTCCCTCGACACGTCACCAACATTGAATAAGGGGGAGGGGGGATCTTCAATAGTCAGATCTTAAAGTTTGAACTTGTCTCAAACTATTTTGTCCATGATTGTAGCTTTACTGCATAAACAAACATCGATCAATTAAATGTTTATTTTCTCAAAGAAAACAAAATATAAACACAAAAAGTGTGGATTAACGTACTTTAATAGCTACAATTTATATTTTAAAGAGTATTGAACTCATCGTTCTTTAAAACTTTAGTTCTGCAAGTAACATCTTTTATAACACTATATTAGTACTGCAGCAACTATTTTTCGAAATATTACTATAGACATTAGTTTTTTCTTTAGTCTCATTTTAGCTTTACTGCATAAGCAAACATCGATTAATTAAATGTTTATTTTCTCAAAAGAAAAAAAAACAAAATATAAACACAAAAAATTGTGGATTAACGTACTTTAAAGCTACAATTTATATTATAAAGAGTTTTGCACTCATCGTTCTATAAAACTTTAGTTCTGCCAGTAACTTTTTTATAGCACTATATTAGTGCTGCATCAACCATTCTTGTAAAAATTACTATAGACTTTAGTTTTTTCTTTAGTCTCATTTTAGCTTTACGGCATAAACAAACATCGATCAATTAAATATTTATTTTCTCAAAGAAAACAAAATATAATCACAAAAAGTGTTGTTTAACGTACTTTAGTAGCCACAATTTTTATTATAAAGGGTATTGTACACATCGTGCATTTAAACTATAGTTCTGCCAGTAGCTTCTTTTATAGCAGTATATTAGTGCTGCAGCAACCATTCTCGGATACATTACTATAGACATTGGTATTTTCTTTGGCTTTAACTTTAATTTTAGCTTTAATGCATAAACAAACATCGATTAATTGAATGTTTATTTTCTCAAAGAAAACAAAATATAAACACAAAAAGTGTGGATTAACGTACTTTAGTAGCTACAATTCATATTATTAAGAGTATTGCACTCATCGTCCTTTAAAACTATAGTTCTGCCCGTAACTTCTTTTATAGTACTATATTAGTGCTGCAGCAACCATTCTTGGAAACATTAATATAGACATTAGTTTTTTCTTTAGTCTCATTTTAGCTTTACTGCACAAACAAACATCGATTAAGCATATGTTTATTTTCTCAAAAAAAAAAACAAAATATAAACACAAAAATTGTGGATTAACGTACTTTAATAGCTACAATTTATATTATAAAGAGTTTTGCACTCATCGTTCTTTAAAACTTTAGTTCTGCCAGTAACTTTTTTATAGCACTATATTAGTGCTGCATCAACCATTCTTGTAAAAATTACTATAGACTTTAGTTTTTCCTTTAGTCTCATTTTAGCTTTACGGCATAAACAAACATCGATCAATTAAATATTTATTTTCTCAAAGAAAACAAAATATAATCACAAAAAGTGTTGTTTAACGTACTTTAGTAGCAACAATTTTTATTATAGAGGGTATTGTACGCATCGTGCATTTAAACTATAGTTCTGCCAGTAGCTTCTTTTATAGCAGTATATTAGTGCTGCAGCAACCATTCTCGGATACATTACTATAGACATTGGTATTTTCTTTGGCTTTAGCTTTAATTTTAGCTTTACTGCATAAAAAAAACATCGATTAATTAAATGTTTATTTTCTCAAAGAAAACAAAATATAAACAGAAAAAGTGTGGATTAACGTACTTTAGTAGCTACAATTCATATTATTAAGGGTATTGCACTCATCGTCCTTTAAAACTATAGTTCTGCCCGTAACTTCTTTTATAGTACTATATTAGTGCTGCAGCAACCATTCTTGGAAACATTAATATAGACATTAGTTTTTTCTTTCGTCTCATTTTAGCTTTACTGCATAAACAAACATCGATTAAGCAAATGTTTATTTTCTCATTGATTAACGTACTTTAATAGCTACAATTTATATTATAAAGAGTATTGCACTCATCGTCCTTTAAAACTTCAGTTCTGCCAGTAACATCTTTTATAACACTATATTAGTGCTGCAGCAACCATTCTTGGAAACATTAATATAGACATTAGTTTTTTCTTTAGTCTCATTTTAGCTTTACTGCATAAACGAACACCGAATAATTAAATGTTTATTTTATCAAAGAAAATAAAATATAAACACAGAAAGTGTGGATTAACGTACTTTAGTAGCTACAATTCATATTATTAAGAGTATTGCATTCATTGTCCTTTAAAACTATAGTTTTGCCAGTAACTTCTTTTATAGCACTATATTAGTGCTGCAGCAACCATTCTTGGAAACATTACTATAGACATTAGTTTTTTCTTTAATCTCATTTTAGCTTTACTGCATAAACGAACATCGATTAACTAAATGTTTATTTTCTCAAAGAAAACAAAATATAAACACATAAAGTGTGGATTAACGCACTTTAGTAGCTACAATTTATATTATAGGGAGTTTTGCACTCATCGTTCTTTAAAACTTTAGTTCTGCCAGTAACTTCTTTTATAGCACTATATTAGTGCTGCAGCAACCATTCTTGGAAGCATTAATATAGACATTAGTTTTTTCTTTAGTCTAATTTTAGCTTTATTGCACAAACAAACATCGATTAAGGATATGTTTATTTTCTCAAAGAAAACAAAATATAAACACAAAAAGTGTTGATCAACGTACTTTAATAGCTACAATTTATATTATAAAGAGTATTGCACTCATCGTCCTTTAAAACTTCAGTTCTGCCAGTAACATCTTTTATAACACTATATTAGTACTGCAGCAACAATTTTTCGAAACATTACTATAGACATTAGTTTTTTCTTTAGTCTCATTTTAGCTTTACTGCATAAACGAACATCGATTAACTAAATGTTTATCTTCTCTAAGAAAACAAAATATAAACACAAAAATTGTGGATTAACGTACATTAATAGCTACCATTTATATTATAAAGAGTATTGAACTAATCGTCTTTTAAAACTTTAGTTCTGCCAGTAACATCTTTTATAAAACTATATTAGTACTGTAGCAACTATTTTTCGAAACATTAATATAGACATTAGTTTTTTCTTTAGTCTCATTTTAGCTTTACTGCATAAACAAACACCGAATAATTAAAGGTTTATTTTTTTCAAAGAAAACAAAATATAAACACAAAAAGTGTGGATTAACGTACTTTAGTGGCTACAATTCATATTATTAAGAGTATTGCACTCATCGTCCTTTAAAACTTTATTTCTGCCAGTAACATCTTTTATAACACTATATTAGTACTGCAGCAGCTATTTTTTGAAACATTACTATAGACATTAGTTTATTCTTTATTCTCATTTTAGCTTCACTGCATAAACAAACATCGATCAATTAAATGTTTATTTTCTCAAAGAAAACAAAATATAAACACAAAAAGTGTTGTTTAACGTACTTTAGTAGCTACAATTCATATTATTAAGAGTGTTGCACTCATCGTCCTTTAAAACTATAGTTCTGCCAGTAACTTCTTTTATAGCATTATATTAGTGCTGAAGCAACCATTCTTGGAAACATTACTATAGACATAAGTTTTTTCTTTAGTCTCATTTTAGCTTTACTGCATAAACGAACATCGATTAACTAAATGTTTATTTTCTCAAAGAAAACAAAATATAAACACATAAAGTGTGGATTAACGCACTTTAGTAGCTACAATTTATATTATAGGGAGTTTTGCACTCATCGTTCTTTAAAACTTTAGTTCTGCCAGTAACTTCTTTTATAGCACTATATTAGTGCTGCAGCAACCATTCTTGGAAGCATTAATATAGACATTAATTTTTTTCGTTAGTCTCATTTTAGCTTTATTGCACAAACAAACATCGATTAAGGATATGTTTATTTTCTCAAAGAAAACAAAATATAAACACAAAAAGTGTTGATTAACGTACTTTAATAGCTACAATTTATATCATAAAGAGTATTGCACTCATCGTCCTATAAAATTTTAGTTCTGCCAGTAACATCTTTTATAACACTATATTAGTACTGCAGCAACTATTTTTCGAAACATTACTATAGACTTTAGTTTTTTCTTTAGTCTCAATTTAGCTTTACTGCATTAACAAACATCGATTAAGCAAATGTTTATTTTCTCAAAGAAAACAAAATATAAACACAAAAAGTGTTGTTTAACGTACTTTAGTAGCTACAATTCATATTATTAAGAGTATTGCACTCATCGTCCTTTAAAACTATAGTTCTGCCAGTAACTTCTTTTATAGCATTATATTAGTGCTGCAGCAACCATTCTTGGAAACATTAATATAGACATTAGTTTTTTCTTTAGTCTCATTTTAGCTTTACTGCATAAACAAACATCGATTAAGCAAATGTTTATTTTCTCAAAAAAAAAACAAAATATAATCACAAAAAGTGTTGATTAACGTACTTTAATGGCTACAATTTATATTATAAAGAGTATTGAACTCATCGTCCTTTAAAACTTTAGTTCTGCCAGTAACATCTTTTATAACACTATATTAGTACTGCAGCAACTATTTTTTGAAACATTACTATAGACATTAGTTTTTTCTTTATTCTCATTTTAGCTTCACTGCATAAACAAACATCGATCAATTAAATGTTTATTTTCTCAAAGAAAGCAAAATATAAACACAAAAAGTGTTGTTTAACGTACTTTAGTAGCTGCAATTCATATTATTAAGGGTATTGCACTCATCGTCCCATAAAACTAAAGTTCTGCCAGTAACTTCTTTTATAGCACTATATTAGTGCTGCAGCAACCATTCTCGGAAACATTAATATAGACATTGGTATTTTCTTTAGTTTTAGCTTTAATTTTAGCTTTACTACATAAACAAACATCGATTAAGCAAATGTTTATTTTCTCAAAGAAAACAAAATATAAACAATTCTTGGAAACATTAATATTAGGTTTTTCTTTAGTCTCATTTTAGTTTTGCTGCACAAACAAACATCGATTAAGCATATGTTTATTTTCTCAAAGAAAACAAAATATAAACACAAAAATTGTGGATTAATGTACTTTAGTAGCTACAATTTATATTATAAACAGTATTGCACTCATCGTTCTTTAAATCTTTAGTTCTGCCAGTAACTTTTTTATAGCACTATATTAGTGCTGCAGCAACCATTCTTGTAAAAATTACTATAGACTTTAGTTTTTTCTTTAGTGTCACTTTAGCTTTACTGCATCAACAAACATCAATCAATTAAATGTTTATTTTCTCAAAGAAAACAAAACATAAACACAAAAAGTGTTGATTAACGTACTTTAGTAGCTACAATTTATATTATAAAGAGTTTTGCACTCATTGTTCTTTAAAACTTTAGTTCTGCCAGTAACTTTTTTTATAGCACTATATTAGTACTGCAGCAACCATTCTCGGAAACATTACTATAGACATTGGTATTTTCTTTAGTTTTAGCTTTAATTTTAGCTTTACTGCATAAACAAACATCGATTAAGCAAATGTTTATTTTCAAAAAGAAAACAAAATATAAACACAAAAAGTGTGGATTAACGTACATTACTAGCTGCAATTCATATTATTAAGAGTATTGCACTCATCGTCCCATAAAACTATAGTTCTGCCTGTAACTTCTTTTATAGCACTATATTAGTGCTGCAGCAACCATTCTTGGAAACATTAATATAGACATTAGTTTTTTCTTTCGTCTCATTTTAGCTTTACTGCATAAACAAACATCGATTAAGCAAATGTTTATTTTCTCATTGATTAACGTACTTTAATAGCTACAAATTATATTATAAAGAGTATTGCACTCATCGTCCTTTAAAACTTCAGTTCTGCCAGTAACATCTTTTATAACACTATATTAGTGCTGCAGCAACCATTCTTGGAAACATTAATATAGACATTAGTTTTTTCTTTAGTCTCATTTTAGCTTTACTGCATAAACAAACACCGAATAATTAAATGTTTATTTTCTCAAAGAAAACAAAATATAAACACAGAAAGTGTGGATTAACGTACTTTAGTAGCTACAATTCATATTATTAAGAGTATTGCATTCATTGTCCTTTAAAACTATAGTTTTGCCAGTAACTTCTTTTATAGCACTATATTAGTGCTGCAGCAACCATTCTTGGAAACATTACTATAGACATTAGTTTTTTCTTTAGTCTCATTTTAGCTTTACTGCATAAACGAACATCGATTAACTAAATGTTTATTTTCTCAAAGAAAACAAAATATAAACACATAAAGTGTGGATTAACGCACTTTAGTAGCTACAATTTATATTATAGGGAGTTTTGCACTCATCGTTCTTTAAAACTTTAGTTCTGCCAGTAACTTCTTTTATAGCACTATATTAGTGCTGCAGCAACCATTCTTGGAAGCATTAATATAGACATTAGTTTTTTCTTTAGTCTAATTTTAGCTTTATTGCACAAACAAACATCGATTAAGGATATGTTTATTTTCTCAAAGAAAACAAAATATAAACACAAAAAGTGTTGATTAACGTACTTTAATAGCTACAATTTATATTATAAAGAGTATTGCACTCATCGTCCTTTAAAACTTCAGTTCTGCCAGTAACATCTTTTATAACACTATATTAGTACTGCAGCAACAATTTTTCGAAACATTACTATAGACATTAGTTTTTTCTTTAGTCTCATTTTAGCTTTACTGCATAAACGAACATCGATTAACTAAATGTTTATCTTCTCTAAGAAAACAAAATATAAACACAAAAATTGTGGATTAACGTACATTAATAGCTACCATTTATATTATAAAGAGTATTGAACTAATCGTCTTTTAAAACTTTAGTTCTGCCAGTAACATCTTTTATAACACTATATTAGTACTGTAGCAACTATTTTTCGAAACATTAATATAGACATTAGTTTTTTCTTTAGTCTCATTTTAGCTTTACTGCATAAACAAACACCGAATAATTAAATGTTTATTTTTTTCAAAGAAAACAAAATATAAACACAAAAAGTGTGGATTAACGTACTTTAGTGGCTACAATTCATATTATTAAGAGTATTGCACTCATCGTCCTTTAAAGCTTTATTTCTGCCAGTAACATCTTTTATAACACTATATTAGTACTGCAGCAACTATTTTTTGAAACATTACTATAGACATTAGTTTTTTCTTTATTCTCATTTTAGCTTCACTGCATAAACAAACATCGATCAATTAAATGTTTATTTTCTCAAAGAAAGCAAAATATAAACACAAAAAGTGTTGTTTAACGTACTTTAGTAGCTGCAATTCATATTATTAAGAGTGTTGCACTCATCGTCCTTTAAAACTATAGTTCTGCCAGTAACTTCTTTTATAGCATTATATTAGTGCTGAAGCAACCATTCTTGGAAACATTACTATAGACATAAGTTTTTTCTTTAGTCTCATTTTAGCTTTACTGCATAAACGAACATCGATTAACTAAATGTTTATTTTCTCAAAGAAAACAAAATATAAACACATAAAGTGTGGATTAACGCACTTTAGTAGCTACAATTTATATTATAGGGAGTTTTGCACTCATCGTTCTTTAAAACTTTAGTTCTGCCAGTAACTTCTTTTATAGCACTATATTAGTGCTGCAGCAACCATTCTTGGAAGCATTAATATAGACATTAATTTTTTTCTTTAGTCTCATTTTAGCTTTATTGCACAAACAAACATCGATTAAGGATATGTTTATTTTCTCAAAGAAAACAAAATATAAACACAAAAAGTGTTGATTAACGTACTTTAATAGCTACAATTTATATTATAAAGAGTATTGCACTCATCGTCCTATAAAATTTTGCCAGTAACATCTTTTATAACACTATATTAGTACTGCAGCAACTATTTTTCGAAACATTACTATAGACTTTAGTTTTTTCTTTAGTCTCAATTTAGCTTTACTGCATAAACAAACATCGTTTAAGCAAATGTTTATTTTCTCAAAAAAAAAACAAAATATAATCACAAAAAGTGTTGATTAACGTACTTTAATGGCTACAATTTATATTATAAAGAGTATTGAACTCATCGTCCTTTAAAACTTTAGTTCTGCCAGTAACATCTTTTATAACACTATATTAGTACTGCAGCAACTATTTTTTGAAACATTACTATAGACATTAGTTTTTTCTTTATTCTCATTTTAGCGTCACTGCATAAACAAACATCGATCAATTAAATGTTTATTTTCTCAAAGAAAGCAAAATATAAACACAAAAAGTGTTGTTTAACGTACTTTAGTAGCTGCAATTCATATTATTAAGGGTATTGCACTCATCGTCCCATAAAACTAAAGTTCTGCCAGTAACTTCTTTTATAGCACTATATTAGTGCTGCAGCAACCATTCTCGGAAACATTAATATAGACATTGGTATTTTCTTTAGTTTTAGCTTTAATTTTAGCTTTACTACATAAACAAACATCGATTAAGCAAATGTTTATTTTCTCAAAGAAAACAAAATATAAACAATTCTTGGAAACATTAATATTAGGTTTTTCTTTAGTCTCATTTTAGTTTTGCTGCACAAACAAACATCGATTAAGCATATGTTTATTTTCTCAAAGAAAACAAAATATAAACACAAAAATTGTGGATTAATGTACTTTAGTAGCTACAATTTATATTATAAACAGTATTGCACTCATCGTTCTTTAAATCTTTAGTTCTGCCAGTAACTTTTTTATAGCACTATATTAGTGCTGCAGCAACCATTCTTGTAAAAATTACTATAGACTTTAGTTTTTTCTTTAGTGTCACTTTAGCTTTACTGCATCAACAAACATCAATCAATTAAATGTTTATTTTCTCAAAGAAAACAAAACATAAACACAAAAAGTGTTGATTAACGTACTTTAGTAGCTACAATTTATATTATAAAGAGTTTTGCACTCATTGTTCTTTAAAACTTTAGTTCTGCCAGTAACTTTTTTTATAGCACTATATTAGTACTGCAGCAACCATTCTCGGAAACATTACTATAGACATTGGTATTTTCTTTAGTTTTAGCTTTAATTTTAGCTTTACTGCATAAACAAACATCGATTAAGCAAATGTTTATTTTCTCAAAGAAAACAAAATATAAATACAAAAAGTGTGGATTAACGTACATTAGTAGCTGCAATTCATATTATTAAGAGTATTGCACTCATCGTCCCATAAAACTATAGTTCTGCCTGTAACTTCTTTTATAGCACTATATTAGTGCTGCAGCAACCATTCTCGGAAACATTACTATAGACATTGGTATTTTCTTTAGTTTTAGCTTTAATTTTAGCTTTACTGCATTAACAAACATCGATTAAGCAAATGTTTATTTTCTCAAAGAAAACAAAATATAAACACAAAAAGTGTTGTTTAACGTACTTTAGTAGCTACAATTCATATTATTAAGAGTATTGCACTCATCGTCCTTTAAAACTATAGTTCTGCCAGTAACTTCTTTTATAGCATTATATTAGTGCTGCAGCAACCATTCTTGGAAACATTAATATAGACATTAGTTTTTTCTTTAGTCTCATTTTAGCTTCACTGCGTAAACAAACATCGATTAAGCAAATGTTTATTTTCTCAAAGGAAGCAAAGTATAAACACAAAAAGTGTTGTTTAACGTACTTTAATAGCTACAATTTATATTATTAAGAGTATTGCACTCATCGTCCTTTAAAACTATAGTTCTGCCAGTGTTTTCTTTTATAGCATAATATTAGTGCTGCAGCAACCATTCTTGGAAACATTAATATAGACATTAGTTTTTTCTTTAGTCTCATTTTAGCTTTACTGCATAAACAAACACCGAATAATTAAATGTTTATTTTATCAAAGAAAACAAAATATAAACACAGAAAGTGTGGATTAACGTACTTTAGTAGCTACAATTCATTTTATTAAGAGTATTGCACTCATTGTCCTTTAAAACTATAGTTTTGCCAGTAACTTCTTTTATAGCACTATATTAGTGCTGCAGCAACCATTCTTGGAAACATTACTATAGACATTAGTTTTTTCTTTAGTCTCATTTTAGCTTTACTGCATAAACGAACATCGATTAACTAAATGTTTATTTTCTCAAAGAAAACAAAATATAAACACATAAAGTGTGGATTAACGCACTTTAGTAGCTACAATTTATATTATAGGGAGTTTTGCACTCATCGTTCTTTAAAACTTTAGTTCTGCCAGTAACTTCTTTTATAGCACTATATTAGTGCTGCAGCAACCATTCTTGGAAGCATTAATATAGACATTAGTTTTTTCTTTAGTCTCATTTTAGCTTTATTGCACAAACAAACATCGATTAAGGATATGTTTATTTTCTCAAAGAAAACAAAATATAAACACAAAAAGTGTTGATTAACGTACTTTAATAGCTACAATTTATATTATAAAGAGTATTGCACTCATCGTCCTTTAAAACTTCAGTTCTGCCAGTAACATCTTTTATAACACTATATTAGTACTGCAGCAACTATTTTTCGAAACATTACTATAAACATTAGCATTTTCTTTAGTCTCATTTTAGCTTCACTGCGTAAACAAACATCGATCAATTAAACGTTTATTTTCTCGAAGGAAGAAAAATATGAACACAAAAAGTGTTGTTTAACGTACTTTAATAGCTACAATTTATATTATTAAGAGTATTGCACTCATCGTCCTTTAAAACTATAGTTCTGTTAGTGTTTTCTTTTATAGCATAATATTAGTGCTGCAGCAACCATTCTTGGAAACATTAATATAGACATTAGTTTTTTCTTTAGTCTCATTTTAGCTTTACTGCATAAACAAACACCGAATAATTAAATGTTTATTTTCTCAAAGAAAACAAAATATAAACACAGAAAGTGTGGATTAACGTACTTTAGTAGCTACAATTCATATTATTAAGAGTATTGCACTCATTGTCCTTTAAAACTATAGTTTTGCCAGTAACTTCTTTTATAGCACTATATTAGTGCTGCAGCAACCATTCTTGGAAACATTACTATAAACATTGGTATTTTCTTTAGTTTTAGCTTTACTGCATAAACAAACATCGATTAAGCAAATGTTTATTTTCTCAAAGAAAACAAAATATAAACACAAAAAGTGTGGATTAACGTACATTAGTAGCTGCAATTCATATTATTAAGAGTATTGCACTCATTGTCCCATAAAACTATAGTTCTACCTGTAACTTCTTTTATAGCACTATATTAGTGCTGCAGCAACCATTCTCGGAAACATTACTATAGACATTGGTATTTTCTTTAGTTTTAGCTTTAATTTTAGCTTTACTGCATTAACAAACATCGATTAAGCAAATGTTTATTTTCTCAAAGAAAACAAAATATAAACACAAAAAGTGTTGTTTAACGTACTTTAGTAGCTACAATTCATATTATTAAGAGTATTGCACTCATCGTCTTTTAAAACTATAGTTCTGCCAGTAACTTCTTTTATAGCATTATATTAGTGCTGCAGCAACCATTCTTGGAAACATTAATATAGACATTAGTTTTTTCTTTAGTCTCATTTTAGCTTCATTTAGTAAACAAACATCGATTAAGCAAATGTTTATTTTCTCAAAGGAAGCAAAATATAAGCACAAAAAGTGTTGTTTAACGTACTTTAGTAGCTACAATTCATATTATTAAGAGTATTGCACTCATCGTCCTTTAAAACTATAGTTCTGCCAGTGTTTTCTTTTATAGCATAATATTAGTGCTGCAGCAACCATTCTTGGAAACATTAATATAGACATTAGTTTTTTCTTTAGTCTCATTTTAGCTTTACTGCATAAACAAACACCGAATAATTGAATGTTTATTTTATCAAAGAAAACAAAATATAAACACAGAAAGTGTGGGTTAACGTACTTTAGTAGCTACAATTCATATTATTAAGAGTATTGCACTCATTGTCCTTTAAAACTATAGTTTTGCCAGTAACTTCTTTTATAGCACTATATTAGTGCTGCAGCAACCATTCTTGGAAACATTACTATAGACATTAGTTTTTTCTTTAGTCTCATTTTAGCTTTACTGCATAAACAAACATCGATCAATTAAATGTTTATTTTCTTAAAGAAAATAAAATATAATTACAAAAAGTGTTGTTTAACGTACCTTTGTAGCCACAATATATATTATTAAGAGTATTGCACTCATCGTCCCATAAAACTATAGTTCAGCCAGTAACTTCTTTTATAGCACTATATTAGTGCTGCAGCAACTATTCTTGGTAACATTAATATAGACATTAGTTTTTTCTCTAGTTTTAGCTTTAATTTTAGCTTTACTGCATAAACAAGCATCGATTAATTAAATGTTTATCTTCTCAAAGAAAACAAAATATAAACACAAAAAGTGTTGATTAACGTACTTTAATAGCTACAAATTATATTATAAAGAGTATTGCACTCATCGTTCTTTAAAACTTTAGTTCTGCCAGTAACTTTTTTATAGCACTATATTAGTGCTGCATCAACCATTCTTGTAAAAATTACTATAGACTTTAGTTTTTTCTTAAGTCTCATTTTAGCTTTACTGCTTAAACAAACATCGATCAATCAAATGTTTATTTTCTCAAAGAAAACAAAATATAATCACAAAAAGTGTTGTTTAACGTACCTTTGTAGCCACAATTTATATTATAAAGAGTATTGAACTCATCGTCCTTTAAAACTTTAGTTCTGCCAGTAACATCTTTTATAACACTATATTATTACTGTAGAAACAATTTTTCGAAACATTACTATAGACATTAGTTTTTTCTTTAGTCTCATTTTAGCTTCAATGCATAAACAAACATCGATTAATTAAACGTTTATTTTCTTTAAGAAAACAAAATATAAACACAAAAAGTGTGGATTAACGTACTTTAGTAGCTGCAATTCATGTTATTAAGAGTATTGCACTCATCGTCCCATAAAACTATAGTTCTGCCAGTAACTTATTTTATAGCACTATATTAGTCCTGCAGCAAACATTCTTGGAAACATTAATATAGACATTAGTTTTTTCTCTAGTTTTAGCTTTAATTTTAGCTTTACTGCATAAACAAGCATCGATTAATTAAATGTTTATCTTCTCAAAGAAAACAAAATATAAACACAAAAAGTGTTGATTAACGTACTTTAATAGCTACAAATTATATTATAAAGAGTATTGCACTCATCGTTCATATTATTTAGAGTATTGCACTTATCGTCCCATAAAACTATAGTTCTGCCAGTAACTTCTTTTATAGCACTATATTAGTGCTGCAGCAAACATTCTTGTAAAAATTACTATAGACTTTAGTTTTTTCTTTAGTGTCGTTTTAGCTTTACTGCATCAACAAACATTGATTAAGCAAATGTTTATTTTCTCAAAGAAAACAAAATATAAATACAAAAAGTGTTGATTAACGTACTTTAATAGTTACAAATTATATTATAAAGAGTATTGCACTCATCGTTCTTTAAAACTTTAGTTCTGCCAGTAACATCTTTTGTAACACTATTTTAGTGCTGCAGCAACTATTTTTCGAAACATTACAATAGACATTAGTTTTTTCTTTAGTCTCATTTTAGCTTTACTGCATAAACAAACATCGATCAATTAAATGTTTATTTTCTTAAAGAAAATAAAATATAATTACAAAAAGTGTTGTTTAACGTACCTTTGTAGCCACAATATATATTATTAAGAGTATTGCACTCATCGTCCCATAAAACTATAGTTCAGCAGTAACTTCTTTTATAGCACTATATTAGTGCTGCAGCAACTATTCTTGGTAACATTAATATAGACATTAGTTTTTTCTCTAGTTTTAGCTTTAATTTTAGCTTTACTGCATAAACAAGCATCGATTAATTAAATGTTTATCTTCTCAAAGAAAACAAAATATAAACACAAAAAGTGTTGATTAACGTACTTTAATAGCTACAAATTATATTATAAAGAGTATTGCACTCATCGTTCTTTAAAACTTTAGTTCTGCCAGTAACTTTTTCATAGCACTATATTAGTGCTGCATCAACCTATTTTGTAAAAATTACTTTAGATTTTTCTTAAGTCTCATTTTAGCTTTACTGCTTAAACAAACATCGATCAATCAAATGTTTATTTTCTCAAAGAAAACAAAATATAATCACAAAAAGTGTTGTTTAACGTCCCTTTGTAGCCACAATTTATATTATAAAGGGTATTGCACTCATCGTCCATTTAAACTATAGTTCTGCCAGTAACTTCTTTTATAGCACTATATTAGTGCTGCAGCAACCTTTCTCGGAAACATTACTATAGACATTGGTATTTTCTTAAGTTTTAGCTTTAATTATAGCTTTACTGCATAAACAAACATCGATTAATTAAATGTTTATTTTCTCAAAGAAAACTAAATATCAACACAAAAAGTGTGGATTAACGTACTTTAGTACCTGTAATTCATGATATAAAGACAATTGCACTCATCGTTCTTTAAAACTCAAGTTCTGCCAGTTGTTTCTTTTATAGCACTATAATAGTGCTGTAGCAACCATTCTTGGAAACATTATTATAGACATTAGTTTTTTCTTTAGTCTCATTTTAGCTTTACTGCATAAACAAACATCGATTAATTAAATGTTTACTTTCTCAAAAAAAAAACAAAATATAAACAGAAAAAGTGTAGGTTAACGTACTTTAGTAGCTACAATTCATAACATAAAGAGAACTGCAGTCATCGTTCTTTGAAACTTTAGCTCTGCCAGTAATTTCTAATATAGCACTAAATTAGTTTTGCAGCAACCATTGTTTGAAACATTACTATAGACATTGGTATTTTCTTAAGTTTTAGCTTTAATTATAGCTTTACTCCATAAACAAACATCGATTAATTAAATGTTTATTTTCTCAAAGAAAACTAAATATCAACACAAAAAGTGTGGATTAACGTACTTTAGTAGCTGCAATTCATGTTATTAAGAGTATTGCACTCATCGTCCCATAAAACTATAGTTCTGCCAGTAACTTATTTTATAGCACGATATTAGTCCTGCAGCAAACATTCTTGGAAACATTAATATAGACATAAGTTTTTTCTTTAGTGTCATTTTAGCTTTACTGCATAAACAAACATCGATCAATTAAATGTTTATTTTCTCAAAGAAAACAAAATATAAACACAAAAAGTGTGGGTTAACGTACTTTAGTAGCTGCAATTCATGTTATTAAGACTATTGCACTCATCGTCCCATAAAACTATAGTTCTGCAAGTAACTTATTTTATAGCACTATATTAGTGCTGCAGCAACCATTCTTGGAAACATTAATATAGACATTAGTTTTTTCTTTAGTGTCATTTTAGCTTTACTGCATAAACAAACATCGATCAATTATATGCTTATTTTCTCAAAGAAAACAAAATATAAACACAAAAAGTGTTGATTAACGTACTTTAATAGTTACAAATTATATTATAAAGAGTGTTGCACTCATCGTTCTTTAAAACTTTAGTTCTGCCAGTAACTTTTTTTATAGCACTATATTAGTGCTGCATCAACCATTTTTGTAAAAATTACTTTAGTTTTTTCTTAAGTCTCATTTTAGCTTTACTGCTTAAACAAACATCGATCAATCAAATGTTTATTTTCTCAAAGAAAACAAAATATAATCACAATAAGTGTTGTTTAACGTCCCTTTGTAGCCACAATTTATATTATAAAGGGTATTGCACTCATCGTCCATTTAAACTATAGTTCTGCCAGTAACTTCTTTTATAGCACTATATTAGTGCTGCAGCAACCTTTCTCGGAAACATTACTATAGACATTGGTATTTTCTTAAGTTTTAGCTTTAATTATAGCTTTACTGCTAAACAAACATCGATTAATTAAATGTTTATTTTCTCAAAGAAAACAAAATATCAACACAAAAAGTGTGGATTAATGTACTTTAGTAGCTGCAATTGATATTATTAAGAGTATTGCACTCATAGTCCCATAAAACTTTAGTTCTGCCAGTAACTACTTTTATAGCACTATATAAGTTCTGCACCAACTATTTTTCGAGACATTACTATAGACATTAGCTTTTCCTTGGTCTCATTTTAGCTTTACTGCATAAACAAACATCGATTAAGCAAATGTTTATTTTCTCAAAGAAAACAAAATATAAACACAAAAAGTGTTTAGCAGCGTACTTTAACAGCTACAATTTATACTATAAAGAGTATTGCACTCATCGTTCTTTAAAACTTTAGATCCGCCAGTAACATCTTTTATAACACTATATAAGTGCTGCAGCAACTATTTTTCGAGACATTACTATAGACATTAGCTTTTTCTTAAGTCTCATTTTAGCTTTACTGCTTAAACAAACATCGATCAATCAAATGTTTATTTTCTCAAAGAAAACAAAATATAATAACAAAAAGTGTTGTTTAAAGTACCTTTGTAGCCACAATTTATATTATAAAGGGTATTGCACTCATCGTCCATTTAAACTATAGTTCTGCCAGTAACTTCTTTTATAGCACTATATTCGTGCTGCAGCAACCTTTCTCGGAAACATTACTATAGACATTGGTATTTTCTTAAGTTTTAGCTTTAATTTTAGCTTTACTGCATTAACAAACATCGATTAATTAAATGTTTATTTTCTCAAAGAAAACAAAATATAAACACAAAAAGTGTGGATTAACGTACTTTAGTAGCTGCAATTGATATTATTAAGAGTATTGCACTCATCGTCCCATAAAAGTATAGTTCTGCCAGTAACTTCTTTCATAGCACTATATTAGTGCTGCAGCAACCATTCTTGGAAACATTAATATAGACATTAGTTTTTTCTTTAGTCTCATTTTAGCTTTACTGCATAAACAAACATCGATTAAGCAAATGTTTATTTTCTCAAAGAAAACAAAATATAAACACAAAAAGTGTTGAGTAACGTACTTTAACAGCTACAATTTATACTATAAAGAGTAATGCACTCATCGTTCTTTAAAACTTTAGATCCGCCAGTAACATCTTTTATAACACTATATAAGTGCTGCAGCAACTATTTTTCGAGACATTACTATAGACATTAGCTTTTCTTTAGTCTCATTTTAGCTTTACTGCATAAACAAACATCGATTAAGCAAATGTTTATTTTCTCAAAGAAAACAAAATATAAACACAAAAAGTGTTGAGTAACGTACTTTAACAGCTACAATTTATACTATAAAGAGTATTGCACTCATCGTTCTTTAAAACTTTAGATCCGCCAGTAACATCTTTTATAACACTATATAAGTGCTGCAGCAACTATTTTTCGAGACATTACTATAGACATTAGCTTTTCTTTAATCTCATTTTAGCTTCACTGCATAAACAAACATCGATTAATTAAATGTTTAGTTTCTTAAAGAAAACAAAATATAATTAGAAAAATTGTGGATTAACGTACGTTAATAGCTACAATTTTTATTATAAAGAGTATTGCACTCATTGTCCATTTAACATATAGTTCTGCCAGTAACCTCTTTTATAGCACTATATTAGTGCTGCAGCAACCATTCTCGGAAATAATACTATAGACATTGGTCTTTTCTTTAGCTTTAGCTTTAATTTTAGCTTTACTGCATAAACAAACATCGATTAATTAAATGTTTATTTTCTCAAAGAAAACAAAATATAAACACAAAAAGTGTGGATTAACGTACTTTAGTAGCTGCAATTCATGTTATTAAGACTATTGCACTCATCGTCCCATAAAACTATAGTTCTGCCAGTAACTTATTTTATAGCACTATATTAGTGCTGCAGAACCATTCTTGGAAACATTAATATAGACATTAGTTTTTTCTTTAGTGTCATTTTAGCTTTACTGCATAAACAAACATCGATCAATTATATGCTTATTTTCTCAAAGAAAACAAAATATCAACACAAAAAGTGTTGATTAACGTACTTTAATAGTTACAAATTATATTTTAAAGAGTATTGCACTCATCGCTCTTTAAAACTTTAGTTCTGCCAGTAACTTTTTTTATAGCACTATATTAGTGCTGCATCAACCTATTTTGTAAAAATTACTTTAGTTTTTTCTTAAGTCTCATTTTAGCTTTACTGCTTAAACAAACATCGATCAATTAAATGTTTATTTTCTCAAAGAAAACAAAATATAAACACAAAAAGTGTGGGTTAACGTACTTTAGTAGCTGCAATTCATGTTATTAAGACTATTGCACTCATCGTCCCATAAAACTATAGTTCTGCCAGTAACATCTTTTATAACACTATATTATTACTGTAGAAACAATTTTTCGAAACATTACTATAGACATTAGTTTTTTCTTTAGTCTCATTTTAGCTTCAATGCATAAACAAACATCGATTAATTAAACGTTTATTTTCTTTAAGAAAACAAAATATAAACACAAAAAGTGTGGATTAACGTACTTTAGTAGCTGCAATTCATGTTATTAAGAGTATTGCACTCATCGTCCCATAAAACTATAGTTCTGCCAGTAACTTATTTTATAGCACGATATTAGTCCTGCAGCAAACATTCTTGGAAACATTAATATAGACATTAGTTTTTTCTTTAGTGTCATTTTAGCTTTACTGCATAAACAAACATCGATCAATTAAATGTTTATTTTCTCAAAGAAAACAAAATATAAACACAAAAAGTGTGGGTTAACGTACTTTAGTAGCTGCAATTCATGTTATTAAGACTATTGCACTCATCGTCCCATAAAACTATAGTTCTGCCAGTAACTTATTTTATAGCACTATATTAGTGCTGCAGCAACCATTCTTGGAAACATTAATATAGACATTAGTTTTTTCTTTAGTGTCATTTTAGCTTTACTGCATAAACAAACATCGATCAATTATATGCTTATTTTCTCAAAGAAAACAAAATATAAACACAAAAAGTGTTGATTAACGTATTTAATAGTTACAAATTATATTATAAAGAGTATTGCACTCATCGTTCTTTAAAACTTTAGTTCTGCCAGTAACTTTTTTTATAGCACTATATTAGTGCTGCATCAACCATTTTTGTAAAAATTACTTTAGTTTTTTCTTAAGTCTCATTTTAGCTTTACTGCTTAAACAAACATCGATCAATCAAATGTTTATTTTCTCAAAGAAAACAAAATATAATCACAATAAGTGTTGTTTAACGTCCCTTTGTAGCCACAATTTATATTATAAACGGTATTGCACTCATCGTCCATTTAAACTATAGTTCTGCCAGTAACTTCTTTTATAGCACTATATTAGTGCTGCAGCAACCTTTCTCGGAAACATTACTATAGACATTGGTATTTTCTTAAGTTTTAGCTTTAATTATAGCTTTACTGCTAAACAAACATCGATTAATTAAATGTTTATTTTCTCAAAGAAAACAAAATATCAACACAAAAAGTGTGGATTAACGTACTTTAGTAGCTGCAATTGATATTATTAAGAGTATTGCACTGATAGTCCCATAAAACTTTAGTTCTGCCAGTAACTACTTTTATAGCACTATATAAGTTCTGCACCAACTATTTTTCGAGACATTACTATAGACATTAGCTTTTCCTTGGTCTCATTTTAGCTTTACTGCATAAACAAACATCGATTAAGCAAATGTTTATTTTCTCAAAGAAAACAAAATATAAACACAAAAAGTGTTTAGCAGCGTACTTTAACAGCTACAATTTATACTATAAAGAGTATTGCACTCATCGTTCTTTAAAACTTTAGATCCGCCAGTAACATCTTTTATAACATCTCAAGTGCTGCAGCAACTATTTTTCGAGACATTACTATAGACATTAGCTTTTTCTTAAGTCTCATTTTAGCTTTACTGCTTAAACAAACATCGATCAATCAAATGTTTATTTTCTCAAAGAAAACAAAATATAAACACAAAAAGTGTTGAGTAACGTACTTTAACAGCTACAATTTATACTATAAAGAGTATTGCACTCATCGTTCTTTAAAACTTTAGATCCGCCAGTAACATCTTTTATAACACTATATAAGTGCTGCAGCAACTATTTTTCGAGACATTACTATAGACATTAGCTTTTCTTTAATCTCAATTTAGCTTCACTGCATAAACAAACATCGATTAATTAAATGTTTAGTTTCTTAAAGAAAACAAAATATAATTAGAAAAATTGTGGATTAACGTACGTTAATAGCTACAATTTTTATTATAAAGAGTATTGCACTCATTGTCCATTTAACATATAGTTCTGCCAGTAACCTCTTTTATAGCACTATATTAGTGCTGCAGCAACCATTCTCGGAAATAATACTATAGACATTGGTCTTTTCTTTAGCTTTAGCTTTAATTTTAGCTTTACTGCATAAACAAACATCGATTAATTAAATGTTTATTTTCTCAAAGAAAACAAAATATAAACACAAAAAGTGTGGATTAACGTACTTTAGTAGCTGCAATTGATATTATTAAGAGTATTGCACTCATCGTCCCATAAAACTATAGTTCTGCCAGTAACTTCTTTTATAGCACTATATTAGTGCTGCAGGAACCATTCTCGGAAACATTACTATAGACATTGGTATTTTCTTTAGTTTTAGCATTAATTTCGGCTTTACTGCATAAACAAACATCGATTAAGCAAATGTTTATTTTCTCAAAGAAAACAAAATATAAACACAAAAAGTGTGGATTAACGTACTTTAGTAGCTGCAATTCATATTATTAAGAGTATTGCACTCATCGTCCCATAAAACTATAGTTCTCCCAGTAACATCTTTTATAACACTATATAAGTGCTGCAGCAACTATTTTTCGAAACATTACTATAGACATTAGTTTTTTCTTTAGTCTCATTTTAGCTTTACTGCATAAACAAACATCGATTAATTAAATATTTATTTTCTTAAAGAAAACAAAATATAAACACAAAAATTGTGGATTAACGTACTTTAATAGCTACAATTTATA
The DNA here is from genome assembly GCA_039566865.1 of Aurelia coerulea. Lineage (NCBI taxonomy): Eukaryota > Metazoa > Cnidaria > Scyphozoa > Semaeostomeae > Ulmaridae > Aurelia > Aurelia coerulea. The sequence goes on along the minus strand of CM076960.1, from coordinate 7,806,423 downwards.
CTATAAAGAGTATTGCACTCGTCGTTCTTTAAAACTTTAGATCTGCAAGTAACATCTTTTATAACACTATATAAGTGCTGCAGCAACTATTTTTCGAAACATTACTATAGACATTAGTTTTTTCTTTAGTCTCATTTTAGCTTCACTGCATAAACAAACATCGATTAATTAAATGTTTAATTCCTTAAAGAAAACAAAATATAAACAGAAAAATTGTGGATCAACGTACGTTAATAGCTACAATTTTTATTATAAAGAGTATTGCACTCATCGTTCTTTAAAACTTTAGATCTGCCAGTAATCTTTTTTATAGCACTATATTTATGCTGCAGCAACCATTCTTGTAAAAATTACTATAGACTTTAGTTTTTACTTTAGAGTCATTTTAGCTTTACTGCATAAACAAACATCGATCAATTAAATGCTTATTTTCTCAAAGAAAACAAAATATAATCACAAAAAGTGTTGAGTAACGTACTTTAATAGCTACAATTTATATTATAAAGAGTATTGCACTCATCGTCCCATAAAACTATAGTTCTGCCAGTAACTTCTTTTATAGCACTATATTAGTGCTGCAGCAACCATTCTTGGAAACATTAATATAGAAATTAGTTTTTTCTTTAGCTTTAATTTTAGCTTTACTGCATAAACAAACATCGATTAATTAAATGTTTTTTTCTCAAAGAAAACAAAATATAAACACAAGAAATGTGGATTAACGTACTTTAATAGTTACAATTTATATTATAAAGAGTTTTGCACTCATCGTTCTTTAAAACTTTAGTTCTGTCAGTAACATCTTTTATAACACTATATTAGTGCTGCAGCAACTATTTTTCGAAACATTACTATAGATATTAGTTTTTTCTTTAGTCTCATTTTAGCTTCACTTCATAAACAAACATCGATTAATTAAATGTTTATTTCTCAAAGAAAACAAAATATAAACACAAAAAGTGTGGATTAAGGTACTTTAATAGTTACAATTTATATTATAAAGAGTATTGCACTCATCGTCCTTTAAAACTTTAGTTCTGCCAGTAACATCTTTCATAACACTATATTAGTACTGCAGCAACTATTTTTCGAAACATTACTATAGACATTAGTTTTTTCTTTAGTCTCATTTTAGCTTCACTGCATAAACAAACATCGATTAATTAAATGTTTAATTTCTTAAAGAAAACAAAATATAAACAGAAAAATTGTGGATTAAGGTACGTTAATAGCTACAATTTTTATTATAAAGAGTATTGCACTCATCGTTCTTTAAAACTTTAGATCTGCCAGTAATTTTTTTTATAGCACTATATTTATGCTGCAGCAACCATTCTTGTAAAAATTACTATAGACTTTAGTTTTTACTTTAGTGTCATTTTAGCTTTACTGCATAAACAAACATCGAACAATTAAATGCTTATTTTCTCAAAGAAAACAAAATATAATCACAAAAAGTGTTTAGTAACGTACTTTAGTAGCTACAATTTATATTATAGAGAGTTTTGCACTCATCGTTCTTTAAAATTTAGTTCTGCCAGTAAGATCTTTTATAACACTATATTAGTGCTGCAGCAACCATTCTTGGAAACATTAATATAGAAATTAGTTTTTTCTTTAGCTTTAATTTTAGCTTCACTGCATAAACAAACATCGATTAATTAAATGTTTATTTTCTCAAAGAAAACAAAATATAAACACAAAAAGTGTGGATTAACGTACTTTAGTAGCTGCAATTCATATTATTAAGAGTATTGCACTCATCGTCCCATAGAACTATAGTTCTGCCAGTAACTTATTTTGTAGCACTATATTAGTCCTGCAGCAAACATTCTTGGAAACATTAATATAGACATTAGTTTTTTCTCTAGTTTTAGCTTTAATTTTAGCTTTACTGCATAAACAAGCATCGATTAATTAAATGTTTATCTTCTCAAAGAAAACAAAATATAAACACAAAAAGTGTTGATTAACGTACTTTAATAGCTACAAATTATATTATAAAGAGTATTGCACTCATCGTTCATATTATTTAGAGTATTGCACTTATCGTCCCATAAAACTATAGTTCTGCCAGTAACTTCTTTTATAGCACTATATTAGTGCTGCAGCAAACATTCTTGTAAAAATTACTATAGACTTTAGTTTTTTCTTTAGTGTCGTTTTAGCTTTACTGCATCAACAAACATTGATTAAGCAAATGTTTATTTTCTCAAAGAAAACAAAATATAAATACAAAAAGTGTTGATTAACGTACTTTAATAGTTACAAATTATATTATAAAGAGTATTGCACTCATCGTTCTTTAAAACTTTAGTTCTGCCAGTAACATCTTTTGTAACACTATTTTAGTGCTGCAGCAACTATTTTTCGAAACATTACAATAGACATTAGTTTTTTCTTTAGTCTCATTTTAGCTTCACTGCATAAACAAACATCGATCAATTAAATGTTTATTTTCTTAAAGAAAATAAAATATAATTACAAAAAGTGTTGTTTAACGTACCTTTGTAGCCACAATATATATTATTAAGAGTATTGCACTCATCGTCCCATAAAACTATAGTTCAGCAGTAACTTCTTTTATAGCACTATATTAGTGCTGCAGCAACTATTCTTGGTAACATTAATATAGACATTAGTTTTTTCTCTAGTTTTAGCTTTAATTTTAGCTTTACTGCATAAACAAGCATCGATTAATTAAATGTTTATCTTCTCAAAGAAAACAAAATATAAACACAAAAAGTGTTGATTAACGTACTTTAATAGCTACAAATTATATTATAAAGAGTATTGCACTCATCGTTCTTTAAAACTTTAGTTCTGCCAGTAACTTTTTCATAGCACTATATTAGTGCTGCATCAACCTATTTTGTAAAAATTACTTTAGTTTTTTCTTAAGTCTCATTTTAGCTTTACTGCTTAAACAAACATCGATCAATCAAATGTTTATTTTCTCAAAGAAAACAAAATATAATCACAAAAAGTGTTGTTTAACGTCCCTTTGTAGCCACAATTTATATTATAAAGGGTATTGCACTCATCGTCCATTTAAACTATAGTTCTGCCAGTAACTTCTTTTATAGCACTATATTAGTGCTGCAGCAACCTTTCTCGGAAACATTACTATAGACATTGGTATTTTCTTAAGTTTTAGCTTTAATTATAGCTTTACTGCATAAACAAACATCGATTAATTAAATGTTTATTTTCTCAAAGAAAACTAAATATAAACACAAAAAGTGTGGATTAACGTACTTTAGTACCTGTAATTCATGATATAAAGACAATTGCACTCATCGTTCTTTAAAACTCAAGTTCTGCCAGTTGTTTCTTTTATAGCACTATAATAGTGCTGTAGCAACCATTCTTGGAAACATTATTATAGACATTAGTTTTTTCTTTAGTCTCATTTTAGCTTTACTGCATAAACAAACATCGATTAATTAAATGTTTACTTTCTCAAAAAAAAAACCAAATATAAACAGAAAAAGTGTAGGTTAACGTACTTTAGTAGCTACAATTCATAACATAAAGAGAACTGCAGTCATCGTTCTTTGAAACTTTAGCTCTGCCAGTAATTTCTAATATAGCACTAAATTAGTTTTGCAGCAACCATTGTTTGAAACATTACTATAGACATTGGTATTTTCTTAAGTTTTAGCTTTAATTATAGCTTTACTCCATAAACAAACATCGATTAATTAAATGTTTATTTTCTCAAAGAAAACTAAATATCAACACAAAAAGTGTGGATTAACGTACTTTAGTACCTGTAATTCATGATATAAAGACAATTGCACTCATCGTTCTTTAAAACTTTAGTTCTGCCAGTAACATCTTTTATAACACTATATTATTACTGTAGAAACAATTTTTCGAAACATTACTATAGACATTAGTTTTTTCTTTAGTCTCATTTTAGCTTCAATGCATAAACAAACATCGATTAATTAAACGTTTATTTTCTTTAAGAAAACAAAATATAAACACAAAAAGTGTGGATTAACGTACTTTAGTAGCTGCAATTCATGTTATTAAGAGTATTGCACTCATCGTCCCATAAAACTATAGTTCTGCCAGTAACTTATTTTATAGCACGATATTAGTCCTGCAGCAAACATTCTTGGAAACATTAATATAGACATAAGTTTTTTCTTTAGTGTCATTTTAGCTTTACTGCATAAACAAACATCGATCAATTAAATGTTTATTTTCTCAAAGAAAACAAAATATAAACACAAAAAGTGTGGGTTAACGTACTTTAGTAGCTGCAATTCATGTTATTAAGACTATTGCACTCATCGTCCCATAAAACTATAGTTCTGCAAGTAACTTATTTTATAGCACTATATTAGTGCTGCAGCAACCATTCTTGGAAACATTAATATAGACATTAGTTTTTTCTTTAGTGTCATTTTAGCTTTACTGCATAAACAAACATCGATCAATTATATGCTTATTTTCTCAAAGAAAACAAAATATAAACACAAAAAGTGTTGATTAACGTACTTTAATAGTTACAAATTATATTATAAAGAGTATTGCACTCATCGTTCTTTAAAACTTTAGTTCTGCCAGTAACTTTTTTTATAGCACTATATTAGTGCTGCATCAACCATTTTTGTAAAAATTACTTTAGTTTTTTCTTAAGTCTCATTTTAGCTTTACTGCTTAAACAAACATCGATCAATCAAATGTTTATTTTCTCAAAGAAAACAAAATATAATCACAATAAGTGTTGTTTAACGTCCCTTTGTAGCCACAATTTATATTATAAAGGGTATTGCACTCATCGTCCATTTAAACTATAGTTCTGCCAGTAACTTCTTTTATAGCACTATATTAGTGCTGCAGCAACCTTTCTCGGAAACATTACTATAGACATTGGTATTTTCTTAAGTTTTAGCTTTAATTATAGCTTTACTGCTAAACAAACATCGATTAATTAAATGTTTATTTTCTCAAAGAAAACAAAATATCAACACAAAAAGTGTGGATTAATGTACTTTAGTAGCTGCAATTGATATTATTAAGAGTATTGCACTGATAGTCCCATAAAACTTTAGTTCTGCCAGTATCTACTTTTATAGCACTATATAAGTTCTGCACCAACTATTTTTCGAGACATTACTATAGACATTAGCTTTTCCTTGGTCTCATTTTAGCTTTACTGCATAAACAAACATCGATTAAGCAAATGTTTATTTTCTCAAAGAAAACAAAATATAAACACAAAAAGTGTTTAGCAGCGTACTTTAACAGCTACAATTTATACTATAAAGAGTATTGCACTCATCGTTCTTTAAAACTTTAGATCCGCCAGTAACATCTTTTATAACACTATATAAGTGCTGCAGCAACTATTTTTCGAGACATTACTATAGACATTAGCTTTTTCTTAAGTCTCATTTTAGCTTTACTGCTTAAACAAACATCGATCAATCAAATGTTTATTTTCTCAAAGAAAACAAAATATAATAACAAAAAGTGTTGTTTAAAGTACCTTTGTAGCCACAATTTATATTATAAAGGGTATTGCACTCATCGTCCATTTAAACTATAGTTCTGCCAGTAACTTCTTTTATAGCACTATATTCGTGCTGCAGCAACCTTTCTCGGAAACATTACTATAGACATTGGTATTTTCTTAAGTTTTAGCTTTAATTTTAGCTTTACTGCATTAACAAACATCGATTAATTAAATGTTTATTTTCTCAAAGAAAACAAAATATAAACACAAAAAGTGTGGATTAACGTACTTTAGTAGCTGCAATTGATATTATTAAGAGTATTGCACTCATCGTCCCATAAAAGTATAGTTCTGCCAGTAACTTCTTTCATAGCACTATATTAGTGCTGCAGCAACCATTCTTGGAAACATTAATATAGACATTAGTTTTTTCTTTAGTCTCATTTTAGCTTTACTGCATAAACAAACATCGATTAAGCAAATGTTTATTTTCTCAAAGAAAACAAAATATAAACACAAAAAGTGTTGAGTAACGTACTTTAACAGCTACAATTTATACTATAAAGAGTAATGCACTCATCGTTCTTTAAAACTTTAGATCCGCCAGTAACATCTTTTATAACACTATATAAGTGCTGCAGCAACTATTTTTCGAGACATTACTATAGACATTAGCTTTTCTTTAGTCTCATTTTAGCTTTACTGCATAAACAAACATCGATTAAGCAAATGTTTATTTTCTCAAAGAAAACAAAATATAAACACAAAAAGTGTTGAGTAACGTACTTTAACAGCTACAATTTATACTATAAAGAGTATTGCACTCATCGTTCTTTAAAACTTTAGATCCGCCAGTAACATCTTTTATAACACTATATAAGTGCTGCAGCAACTATTTTTCGAGACATTACTATAGACATTAGCTTTTCTTTAATCTCAATTTAGCTTCACTGCATAAACAAACATCGATTAATTAAATGTTTAGTTTCTTAAAGAAAACAAAATATAATTAGAAAAATTGTGGATTAACGTACGTTAATAGCTACAATTTTTATTATAAAGAGTATTGCACTCATTGTCCATTTAACATATAGTTCTGCCAGTAACCTCTTTTATAGCACTATATTAGTGCTGCAGCAACCATTCTCGGAAATAATACTATAGACATTGGTCTTTTCTTTAGCTTTAGCTTTAATTTTAGCTTTACTGCATCAACAAACATCGATTAATTAAATGTTTATTTTCTCAAAGAAAACAAAATATAAACACAAAAAGTGTGGGTTAACGTACTTTAGTAGCTGCAATTCATGTTATTAAGACTATTGCACTCATCGTCCCATAAAACTATAGTTCTGCCAGTAACTTATTTTATAGCACTATATTAGTGCTGCAGAACCATTCTTGGAAACATTAATATAGACATTAGTTTTTTCTTTAGTGTCATTTTAGCTTTACTGCATAAACAAACATCGATCAATTATATGCTTATTTTCTCAAAGAAAACAAAATATCAACACAAAAAGTGTTGATTAACGTAACTTAATAGTTACAATTTATATTCTAAAGAGTATTGCACTCATCGCTCTTTAAAACTTTAGTTCTGCCAGTAACTTTTTTTATAGCACTATATTAGTGCTGCATCAACCTATTTTGTAAAAATTACTTTAGTTTTTTCTTAAGTCTCATTTTAGCTTTACTGCATAAACAAACATCGATCAATTAAATGTTTATTTTCTCAAAGAAAACAAAATATAAACACAAAAAGTGTGGGTTAACGTACTTTAGTAGCTGCAATTCATATTATTAAGACTATTGCACTCATCGTCCCATAAAACTATAGTTCTGCCAGTAACATCTTTTATAACACTATATTAGTACTGCAGCAACAATTTTTCGAAACATTACTATAGACATTAGTTTTTTCTTTAGTCTCATTTTAGCTTCAATGCATAAACAAACATCGATTAATTAAATGTTTATTTCCTTAAAGAAAACAAAATATAAACACAAAAAGTGTGGATTAACGTACTTTAGTAGCTGCAATTCATATTATTAAGAGTATTGCACTCATCGTCCCATAAAACTATAGTTCTGCCAGTAACTTATTTTATAGCACTATATTAGTGCTGCAGCAACCATTCTTGGAAACATTAATATAGACATTAGTTTTTTCTTTAGTGTCATTTTAGCTTTACTGCATAAACAAACATCGATCAATTAAATGTTTATTTTCTCAAAGAAAACAAAATATAAACACAAAAAGTGTGGGTTAACGTACTTTAGTAGCTGCAATTCATATTATTAAGAGTATTGCACTCATCGTCCCATAAAACTATAGTTCTGCCAGTAACTTATTTTATAGCACTATATTAGTGCTGCAGCAACCATTCTTGGAAACATTAATATAGACATTAGTTTTTTCTTTAGTGTCATTTTAGCTTTACTGCATAAACAAACATCGATCAATTATATGCTTATTTTCTCAAAGAAAACAAAATATAAACACAAAAAGTGTTGATTAACGTACTTTAATAGTTACAAATTATATTATAAAGAGTATTGCACTCATCGTTCTTTAAAACTTTAGTTCTGCCAGTAACTTTTTTTATAGCACTATATTAGTGCTGCATCAACCATTTTTGTAAAAATTACTTTAGTTTTTTCTTAAGTCTCATTTTAGCTTTACTGCTTAAACAAACATCGATCAATCAAATGTTTATTTTCTCAAAGAAAACAAAATATAATCACAATAAGTGTTGTTTAACGTCCCTTTGTAGCCACAATTTATATTATAAAGGGTATTGCACTCATCGTCCATTTAAACTATAGTTCTGCCAGTAACTTCTTTTATAGCACTATATTAGTGCTGCAGCAACCTTTCTCGGAAACATTACTATAGACATTGGTATTTTCTTAAGTTTTAGCTTTAATTATAGCTTTACTGCATAAACAAACATCGATTAATTAAATGTTTATTTTCTCAAAGAAAACAAAATATAAACACAAAAAGTGTGGATTAACGTACTTTAGTAGCTGCAATTGATATTATTAAGAGTATTGCACTCATCGTCCCATAAAACTTTAGTTCTGCCAGTAACTACTTTTATAGCACTATATAAGTTCTGCACCAACTATTTTTCGAGACATTACTATAGACATTAGCTTTTCCTTGGTCTCATTTTAGCTTTACTGCATAAACAAACATCGATTAAGCAAATGTTTATTTTCTCAAAGAAAACAAAATATAAACACAAAAAGTGTTTAGCAACGTACTTTAACAGCTACAATTTATATTATAAAGAGTATTGCACTCATCGTTCTTTAAAACTTTAGATCTGCCAGTAACATCTTTTATAACATATTCAAGTGCTGCAGCAACTATTTTTCGAGACATTACTATAGACATTAGCTTTTTCTTAAGTCTCATTTTAGCTTTACTGCTTAAACAAACATCGATCAATCAAATGTTTACTTTCTCAAAGAAAACAAAATATAAACACAAAAAGTGTTGAGTAACGTACTTTAATAGCTACAATTTATATTATAAAGAGTATTGCACTCATCGTCCTTTAAAACTTTAGTTCTGCCAGTAACATCTTTTATAACACTATATTAGTGCTGCAGCAACTATTTTTCGAAACATTACTATAGACATTAGTTTTTTCTTTAGTCTCAATTTAGCTTCACTGCATAAACAAACATCGATTAATTAAATGTTTATTTCTCAAAGAAAACAAAATATAAACACAAAAATTGTGGATTAACGTACGTTAATAGCTACAATTTTTATTATAAAGAGTATTGCACTCATTGTCCATTTAACATATAGTTCTGCCAGTAACCTCTTTTATAGCACTATATAAGTGCTGCAGCAACCATTCTCGGAAATATTACTATAGACATTGGTATTTTCTTTAGTTTTAGCTTTAATTTTAGCTTTACTGCATAAACAAACATCGATTAATTAAATGTTTATTTTCTCAAAGAAAACAAAATATAAACACAAAAAGTGTGGATTAACGTACTTTAGTAGCTGCAATTCATATTATTAAGAGTATTGCACTCATCGTCCCATAAAACTATAGTTCTGCCAGTAACTTCTTTTATAGCACTATATTAGTGCTGCAGGAACCATTCTCGGAAACATTACTATAGACATTGGTATTTTCTTTAGTTTTAGCTTTAATTTCAGCTTTACTGCATAAACAAACATCGATTAAGCAAATGTTTATTTTCTCAAAGAAAACAAAATATAAACACAAAAAGTGTGGATTAACGTACTTTAGTAGCTGCAATTGATATTATTAAGAGTATTGCACTCATCGTCCCATAAAACTATAGTTCTGCCAGTAACTTCTTTTATAGCACTATATTAGTGCTGCAGCAACTATTCTTGGAAACATTAATATTGACATTAGTTTTTTCTTTAGTCTCATTTTAGCTTTACTGCATAAACAAACATCGATTAATTAAATATTTATTTTCTTAAAGAAAACAAAATATAAACACAAAAATTGTGGATTAACGTACTTTAATAGCTACAATTTATATTATAAAGAGTATTGCACTCATCGTTCTTTAAAACTTTAGATCTGCCAGTAACATCTTTTATAACACTATATAAGTACTGCAGCAACTATTTTTCGAAACATTACTATAGACATTAGTTTTTTCTTTAGTCTCATTTTAGCTTCACTGCATAAACAAACATCGATTAATTAAATGTTTAATTTCTCAAAGAAAACAAAATATAAACAGAAAAACTGTGGATTAAGGTACGTTAATAGCTACAATTTTTATTATAAAGAGTATTGCACTCATCGTTCTTTAAAACTTTAGATCTGCCAGTAATTTTTTTTATAGCACTATATTTATGCTGCAGCAACCATTCTTGTAAAAATTACTATAGACTTTAGTTTTTACTTTAGTGTCATTTTAGCTTTACTGCATAAACAAACATCGATTAATTAATGTTTATTTTCTCAAAGAAAACAAAATATAAACACAAAAAGTGTGGATTAACGTACTTTAATAGCTACAATTTATATTATAAAGAGTATTGCACTCATCGTCCCATAAAACTATAGTTCTGCCAGTAACTTCTTTTATAGCACTATATTAGTGCTGCAGCAACCATTCTTGGAAACATTAATATAGACATTAGTTTTTTCTTTAGCTTTAATTTTAGCTTTACTGCATAAACAAACATCGATTAATTAAATGTTTATTTTCTCAAAGAAAACAAAATATAAAACAAAAAGTGTGGATTAACGTACTTTAGTAGCCACAATTTATATTATAAAGAGTATTGCACTCATCGTCCATTTAAACTATAGTTCTGCCAGTAACTTCTTTTATAACACTATATTAGTGCTGCAGCAACCATTCTCGGAAACATTACTATAGACATTGGTATTTTCTTTAGTTTTAGCTTTAATTTTAGCTTTACTGCATAAACAAACATCGATTAATTAAATGTTTATTTTCTCAAAGAAAACAAAATATAAACACAAAAAGTGTGGATTAACGTACTTTAATAGCTACAATTTATATTATAAAGAGTATTGCACTCATCGTTCTTTAAAACTTTAGTTCTGCCAGTAACTTCTTTTATAGCACTATATTAGTGCTGCAGCAACTATTCTTCGAAACATTACTATAGACATTAGTTTTTTCTTTAGTCTCATTTTAGCTTTACTGCATAAACAAACATCGATTAATTAAATGTTTATTTTCTCAAAGAAAACAAAATATAAACACAAAAAGTGTGGATTAACGTACTTTAATAGTTACAATTTATATTATAAAGAGTATTGCACTCATCGTCCTTTAAAACTTTAGTTCTGCCAGTAACATCTTTTATAACACTATATTAGTACTGCAGCAACTATTTTTCGAAACATTACTATAGACATTAGTCTTTTCTTTAGTCTCATTTTAGCTTCACTGCGTAAACAAACGTCGATCAATAAAATGTTTATTTTCTCAAAGGAAGCAAAATATAAACACAAAAAGTGTTGTTTAACGTACCTTAGTAGCCACAATTTTTATTATAAGGGTATTGCACTTATCGTGCATTTAAACTATAGTTCTGCCAGTAGCTTCTTTTATAGCAGTATATTAGTGCTGCAGCAACCATTCTCGGATACATTACTATAGACATTGGTATTTTCTTTAGCTTTAGCTTTAATTTTAGCTTTACTGCATAAACAAACATCGATTAACTAAATGTTTATTTTCTCATAGAAAACAAAATATAAACACATAAAGTGTGGATTAACGTACTTTAGTAGCTACAATTTATATTATAGAGAGTTTTGCACTCATCGTTCTTTAAAACTTTAGTTCTGCCAGTAAGATCTTTTATAACACTATATTAGTGCTGCAGCAACCATTCTTGGAAACATTAATATAGACATTAGTTTTTTCTTTAGCTTTAATTTTAGCTTCACTGCATAAACAAACATCGATTAATTAAATGTTTATTTTCTCAAAGAAAACAAAATATAAACACAAAAAGTGTGGATTAACGTACTTTAGTAGCTACAATTCATATTATTAAGAGTATTGCACTCATCGTCCCATAAAACTATAGTTCTGCCAGTAACTTCTTTTATAGCACTATATTAGTGCTGCAGCAACCATTCTTGGAAACATTACTATAGACATTAGTTTTTTCTTTAGTCTCATTTTAGCTTTACTGCATAAACAAACATCGATTAAGCAAATGTTTATTTTCTCAAAGAAAACAAAATATAAACACAAAAAGTGTTGATTAACGTACTTTAATAGCTACAATTTATATTATAAAGAGTATTGCACTCATCGTCCTTTAAAACTTTAGTTCTGCCAGTAACATCTTTTATAACACTATATTAGTACTGCAGCAACTATTTTTCGAAACATTACTATAGACATTAGTTTTTTCTTTAGTCTCATTTTAGCTTCACTGCATAAACAAACATCGATTAATTAAATGTTTATTTTCTTAAAGAAAACAAAATATAAACACAAAAATTGTGGATTAATGTACTTTCATAGCTACAATTTATATTATAAAGAGTATTGCACTCATCGTTCTTTAAAACTTTAGTTCTGCCAGTAACTTTTTTATAGCACTATATTAGTGCTGCAGCAACCATTCTTGTAAAAATTACTATAGACTTTAGTTTTTTCTTTAGTGTCATTTTAGCTTTACTGCATAAACAAACATCGATCAATTAAATATTTATTTTCTCAAAGAAAACAAAATATAAACACAAAAAGTGTTGATTAACGTACTTTAATAGCTACAATTTATATTATAAAGAGTATTGAACTCATCGTCCTTTAAAACTTTAGTTCTGCCAGTAACATCTTTTATAACACTATATTAGTACTGCAGCAACTATTTTTCGAAATATTACTATAGACATTGGTATTTTCTTTAGTTTTAGCTTTAATTTTAGCTTTACTGCATAAACAAACATCGATTAATTAAATGTTTATTTTCTCAAAGAAAACAAAATATAAAAACAAAAAGTGTTGGTTAACGTACTTTAATAGTTACAATTTATATTATAAAGAGTATTGCACTCATCGTTCTTTAAAACTTTAGATCTGCCAGTAACTTTTTTATAGTACTATATTAGTGCTGCATCAACCATTCTTGTAAAAATTACTTTAGTTTTTTCTTAAGTCTCATTTTAGCTTTACTGCTTAAACAAACATCGATCAATCAAATGTTTATTTTCTCAAAGAAAACAAAATATAATACACAAAAAGTGTTGTTTAACGTACTTTAGTAGCCACAATTTATATTATAAAGGGTATTGCACTCATCGTCCATTTAAACTATAGTTCTGCCAGTAACTTCTTTTATAGCACTATATTAGTGCTGCAGCAACCTTTCTCGGAAACATTACTATAGACATTGGTATTTTCTTTAGTTTTAGCTTTAATTTTAGCTTTACTGCATAAACAAACATCGATTAATTAAATGTTTATTTTCTCAAAGAAAACAAAATATAAACACAAAAAGTGTGGATTAACGTACTTTAGTAGCTGCAATTGATATTATTAAGAGTATTGCACTCATCGTCCCATAAAACTTTAGTTCTGCCAGTAACTTCTTTTATAGCACTATATTAGTGCTGCAGCAACTATTCTTGGTAACATTAATATAGACATTAGTTTTTTCTTTAGTTTTAGCTTTAATTTTAGCTCTACTGCATAAACAAACATCGATTTAGCAAATGGTTATTTTCTCAAAGAAAACAAAATATAAACACAAAAAGTGTTGATTAACGTACTTTAATAGCTACAAATTATATTATAAAGAGTATTGCACTCATCGTTCTTTAAAACTTTAGTTCTGCCAGTAACTTTTTTATAGCACTATATTAGTGCTGCAGCAACCATTCTTGTAAAAATTACTATAGACTTTAGTTTTTTCTTTAGTCTCATTTTAGCTTTACTGCATAAACAAACATCGATCAATTAAATTTTTATTTTCTCAAAGAAAACAAAATATAAACACAAAAAGTGTTGTTTAACGTACTTTAGTAGCCACAATTTTTATTATAAAGAGTATTGCACTCATCGTCCTTTAAAACTTTAGTTCTGCCAGTAAGATCTATTATAACACTATATTAGTGCTGCAGCAACTATTTTTCGAAATATTACTATAGACATTAGTTTTTTCTTTAGTCTCATTTTAGCTTCACTGCATAAACAAACATCGATTAATTAAATGTTTATTTTCTTTAAGAAAACAAAATATAAACACAAAAAGTGTGGATTAACGTACTTTAGTAGCTACAATTCATATTATTAAGAGTATTGCACTCATCGTCCCATAAAACTATAGTTCTGCCAGTAACTTCTTTTATAGCACTATATTAATGCTGCAGCAACCATTCTTGGAAACATTACTATAGACATTAGTTTTTTCTTTAGTCTCATTTTAGCTTTACTGCATAAACAAACATCGATCAATTAAATGTTTATTTTCTCAAAGAAAACAAAATATAAACACAAAAAGTGTGGATTAACGTACTTTAGTAGCTGCAATTCATATTATTAAGAGTATTGCACTCATCGTCCCATAAAACTATAGTTCTGCCAGTAACTTCTTTTATAGCACTATATTAGTGCTGCAGCAACCATTCTTGGAAACATTAATATAGACATTAGTTTTTTCTTTAGTCTCATTTTAGCTTTACTGCATAAACAAACATCGATCAATTATATGCTTATTTTCTCAAAGAAAACAAAATATAAACACAAAAAGTGTTGTTTAACGTACTTTAATAGTTACAATTTATATTATAAAGAGTATTGCACTCATCGTTCTTTAAAACTTTAGATCTGCCAGTAACTTTTTTTATAGCACTATATTAGTGCTGCATCAACCATTCTTGTAAAAATTACTATAGACTTTAGTTTTTTCTTAAGTCTCATTTTAGCTTTACTGCTTAAACAAACATCGATCAATCAAATGTTTATTTTCTCAAAGAAAACAAAATATAATCACAAAAAGTGTTGTTTAACGTACCTTTGTAGCCACAATTTATATTATAAAGGGTATTGCACTCATCGTCCATTTAAACTATAGTTCTGCCAGTAACTTCTTTTATAGCACTATATTAGTGCTGCAGCAACCTTTCTCGGAAACATTACTATAGACATTGGTATTTTCTTTAGTTTTAGCTTTAATTTTAGCTTTACTGCATAAACAAACATCGATTAATTAAATGTTTATTTTCTCAAAGAAAACAAAATATAAACACAAAAAGTGTGGATTAACGTACTTTAGTAGCTGCAATTGATATTATTAAGAGTATTGCACTCATCGTCCCATAAAACTATAGTTCTGCCAGTAACTTCTTTTATAGCACTATATTAGTGCTGCAGCAACTATTTTTCGAAACATTACTATAGACATTAGCTTTTTTCTTTAGTCTCATTTTAGCTTTACTGCATAAACAAACATCGATTAAGCAAATGTTTATTTTCTCAAAGAAAACAAAATATAAACACAAAAAGTGTTTAACGTACTTTAACAGCTACAATTTATATTATAAAGAGTATTGCACTCATCGTCCTTTAAAACTTTAGTTCTGCCAGTAACATCTTTTATAACACTATATTAGTGCTGCAGCAACTATTTTTCGAAACATTACTATAGACATTAGTTTTTTCTTTAAGTCTCATTTTAGCTTTACTGCTTAAACAAACATCGATCAATCAAATGTTTATTTTCTCAAAGAAAACAAAATATAAACACAAAAAGTGTTGTTTAACGTACTTTGTAGCCACAATTTATATTATAAAGGGTATTGCACTCATCGTCCATTTAAAACTATAGTTCTGCCAGTAACTTCTTTTATAGCACTATATTAGTGCTGCAGCAACCTTTCTCGGAAATATTACTATAGACATTGGTTTTTTCTTTAGTTTAGCTTTAATTTTAGCTTTACTGCATAAACAAACATCGATTAATTAAATGTTTATTTTCTCAAAGAAAACAAAATATAAACACAAAAAGTGTGGATTAACGTACTTTAGTAGCTGCAATTGATATTATTAAGAGTATTGCACTCATCGTCCCATAAAACTATAGATCTGCCAGTAATCTTTTTTATAGCACTATATTAGTGCTGCAGCAACCATTCTTGTAAAAATTACTATAGACTTTAGTTTTTTCTTTAGAGTCATTTTAGCTTTACTGCATAAACAAACATCGATCAATTAAATATTTATTTTCTCAAAGAAAACAAAATATAAACACAAAAAGTGTTGATTAACGTACTTTAATAGCTACAATTTATATTATTAAGAGTATTGCACTCATCGTCTCATAAAACTATAGTTCTGCCAGTAACTTCTTTTATAGCACTATATTAGTGCTGCAGCAACCATTCTTGGAAACATTACTATAGACTTTAGTTTTTTCTTAAGTCTCATTTTAGCTTTACTGCTTAAACAAACATCGATCAATTAAATGTTTATTTTCTCAAAGAAAACAAAATATAAACACAAAAAGTGTTGTTTAACGTACTTTGTAGCCACAATTTATATTATAAAGGTATTGCACTCATCGTCCATTTAAACTATAGTTCTGCCAGTAACTTCTTTTATAGCACTATATTAGTGCTGCAGCAACCATTCTCGGAAACATTACTATAGACATTGGTATTTTCTTTAGTTTTAGCTTCAATTTTAGCTTTACTGCATAAACAAACATCGATTAATTAAATGTTTATTTTCTCAAAGAAAACAAAATATAAACACAAAAATGTGGATTAACGTACTTTAATAGCTACAATTTATATTATAAAGAGTATTGCACTCATCGTCCTTTAAAACTTTAGTTCTGCCAGTAACATCTTTCATAACACTATATTAGTACTGCAGCAACTATTTTTCGAAACATTACTATAGACATTAGTTTTTTCTTTAGTCTCATTTTAGCTTCACTGCGTAAACAAACATCGATCAATTAAATGTTTATTTTCTCAAAGGAAGCAAAATATAAACACAAAAAGTGTTGTTTAACGTACTTTAGTAGCCACAATTTTTATTATAAAGGGTATTGCACTTATCGTGCATTTAAACTATAGTTCTGCCAGTAGCTTCTTTTATAGCAGTAGATTAGTGCTGCAGCAACCATTCTCGGATACATTACTATAGACATTGGTATTTTCTTTAGCTTTAGCTTTAATTTTAGCTTTACTGCATAAACAAACATCGATTAACTAAATGTTTATTTTCACATAGAAAACAAAATATAAACACATAAAGTGTGGATTAACGTACTTTAGTAGCTACAATTTATATTATAGAGAGTTTTGCACTCATCGTTCTTTAAAATTTAGTTCTGCCAGTAACATCTTTTATAACACTATATTAGTGCTGCAGCAATTTTTTTTCGAAATATTACTATAGACATTAGTTTTTTCTTTAGTCTCATTTTAGCTTCAATGCATAAACAAACATCGATTAATTAAATGTTTATTTTCTTAAAGAAAACAAAATATAAACACAAAAAGTGTGGATTAACGTACTTTAGTAGCTACAATTCATATTATTAAGAGTATTGCACTCATCGTCCCATAAAACTATAGTTCTGCCAGTAACTTCTTTTATAGCACTATATTAATGCTGCAGCAACCATTCTTGGAAACAATTACTATAGACATTAGTTTTTTCTTTAGTCTCATTTTAGCTTCACTGCATAAACAAACATCGATTAATTAAATGTTTATTTTCTCAAAGAAAACAAAATATAAACACAAAAAGTGTTGATTAACGTACTTTAATAGCTACAATTTATATTATAAAGAGTATTGCACTCATCGTCCTATAAAACTTTAGTTCTGCCAGTAACATCTTTTATAACACTATATTAGTACTGCAGCAACTATTTTTCGAAACATTACTATAGACATTAGTTTTTTCTTTAGTCTCATTTTAGCTTCACTGCATAGACAAACATCGATTAATTAAATGTTTATTTTCTTAAAGAAAACAAAATATAAACACAAAAATTGTGGATTAATGTACTTTCATAGCTACAATTTATATTATAAAGAGTATTGCACTCATTGTTCTTTAAAACTTTAGTTCTGCCAGTAACTTTTTTATAGCACTATATTAGTGCTGCAGCAACCATTCTTGTAAAAATTACTATAGACTTTAGTTTTTTTTTAGTCTCATTTTAGCTTTACTGCTTAAACAAACATCGATCAATCAAATGTTTATTTTCTCAAAGAAAACAAAATATAATCACAAAAAGTGTTGTTTAACGTACTTTTGTAGCCACAATTTTTATTATAAAGGGTATTGCACTCATCGTGCATTTAAACTATAGTTCTGCCAGTAGCTTCTTTTATAGCACTATATTAGTGCTACAGCAACCATTCTCGGATACATTACTATGGACATTGGTATTTTCTTTAGCTTTAGCTTTAATTTTAGCTTTACTGCATCAACAAATATCGATTAATTAAATGTGTATTTTCTCAAAGAAAACAAAATATAAACACAAAAAGTGTTGATTAACGTACTTTAATAGCTACAATTTATATTATAAAGAGTTTTGCACTCATCGTTCTTTAAAACTTTAGTTCTGCCAGTAACTTTTTTTATAGCACTATATTAGTGCTGCATCAACCATTCTTGTAAAAATTACTATAGACTTTAGTTTTTTTTTAGTCTCATTTTAGCTTTACTGCTTAAACAAACATCGATCAATCAAATGTTTATTTTCTCAAAGAAAACAAAATATAATCACAAAAAGTGTTGTTTAACGTACTTTTGTAGCCAAAATTTATATTATAAAGGGTATTGCACTCATCGTCCATTAAAACTATAGTTCTGCCAGAAACTTCTTTTATAGCACTATATTAGTGCTGCAGCAACAATTCTCGGAAACATTACTATAGACATTGGTATTTTCTTTAGTTTTAGCTTTAATTTTAGCTTTACTGCATAAACAAACATCGATTAATTAAATGTTTATTTTCTCAAAGAAAACAAAATATAAACACAAAAAGTGTGGATTAACGTACTTTAGTAGCTACAATTCATATTATTAAGAGTATTGCACTCATCGTCCCATAAAACTATAGTTCTGCCAGTAACTTCTTTTATAGCACTATATTAATGCTGCAGCAACCATTCTTGGAAACATTACTATAGACAGTAGTTTTTTCTTTAGTCTCATTTTAGCTTTACTGCACAAACAAACATCGATTAAGCATATGTTTATTTTCTCAAAGAAAACAAAATATAAACACAAAAAGTGTGGGTTAACGTACCTTAATAACTACATTTTATATTATAAAGAGTATTGAACTCATCGTCCTTTAAAACTTTAGTTCTGCCAGTCTCATCTTTTATAACACTATATTAATACCGCAGCAACTATTTTCGAAACATTACTATAGACATTAGTTTTTTCTTTAGGCTCATTTTAGCTTTACTGCATAAACAAACATCGATTAAGCAAATGTTTATTTTCTCAAAGAAAGCAAAATATAAACACAAAAAGTGTTGTTTAACGTACTTTAGTAACCACAATTTTTATTAAATGTGTATTTTCTCAAAGAAAACAAAATATAAACACAAAAAGTGTTGATTAACGTACTTTAATAGCTACAATTTATACCGGGTGCGCCAAAATAAACTATGCACTTTTGGCAGGCCACGATAAATCGTACACAAGACCGATTTTGAAGATCTATGACTTGATCTTTAGCAGAAGGCCTGAATTAGATTCTAGAATTTTTTGCAAATTTTTCTGTTTTCAGTTTTTAGAGCTACAAGCGAGTTTCTTAAAATTTTTGTTTTCGAAAACACTGAAAACGATCAAAAAACGTCGATCAAGCTTTCCAAAGAATCGACATGAATGGACAAAGAGAAAACTTGTTCGTGGTGATTTGGGATTTAGAAATCGACTAATTGTAAGCTGCTGTGCGAGAGTTCGTACTATCTTGTGAGAAATGTAATAATATTTTCAAGAATATAAAGAAATGTCTTTTCTTTTGTAATGTCATTGAATGTATGCTTTGCTGCAGGCTGTGTTCCTGTATCAAGGGGGTTAAAGGACAAGCGAGGACGAGTCATGGGGCCAGCAAGATGCAGTTTTGTTACATTTTTGATTTTGTGACGGCTTTTGGGGCGGCACTTTATTGCAACTACTACAGAATTTCGCAACAAGCCAATATTTGAAATAACACTCGTGCAGAAAATTTCCAAATCCCCAAATCACGCTGAAAAACATTTTCTCTTTGTCCATTCATGATGAGTCTTTAGAAAATTTGATCAACGTTTTTTGATCGTTTTCAGTGTTTTCGAAAACAAAAAATTTAAGAAACTCGCTTGTAGCTCTAAAAACTGAAAACAGAAAAATTTGCAAAAAATCCTAGAATCTAATTCAGGCTTTCTGCTAAAGATTAAGTGATATATCTTCAAAATCGGTCCAGTGTACGATTTATCGTGGCCTGCCAAAAGTGCATAGTTTATTTTGGCGCACCCGGTATTATAAAGAGTATTGCACTCATCGTCCTTTAAAACTTTAGTTCTGCCAGTAAAATCTTTTATAACACTATATTAGTACTGCAGCAACTATTTTTGAAACATTACTATAGACATAAGATTTTTCTTAAGTCTCATTTTAGCTTCACTGCATAAACAAACATCGATCAATTAAATGTTTACTTTCTCAAAGAAAGCAAAATATAAACACAAAAAGTGTTGTTTAACGTACTTTAGTAGCCACAATTTTTATTATAAAGGGTATTGCACTCATCGTGCATTTAAACTGTAGTTCTGCCAGTAGCTTCTTTTATAGCAGTATATTAGTGCTACAGCAACCATTCTCGGATACATTACTATGGACATTGCTATTTTCTTTAGCTTTAGCTTTAAGTTTAGCTTTACTGCATCAACAAATATCGATTAATTAAATGTGTATTTTCTCAAAGAAAACAAAATATAAACACAAAAAGTGTTGATTAACGTACTTTAGTAGCTACAATTCATATTGTTAAGAGTATTGCACTCATCGTCCTTTTAAACTATAGTTCTGCCAGTAGCTTCTTTCATAGCATTATATTAGTGCTGCAGCAACCATTCTTGGAAACATTAATATAGACATTAGTTTTTTCTTTAGTCTCATTTTAGCTTTACTGCACAAACAAACATCGATTAAGCATATGTTTATTTTCTCAAAGAAAACAAAATATAAACACAAAAAGTGTTGATTAACGTACTTTAATAGCTACAATTTATATTATAAAGAGTATTGCACTCATCGTCCTATAAAACTTTAGTTTTGCCAATAACATCTTTTATAACACTATATTAGTACTGTAGCAACTATTTATCGAAACATTACTATAGACATTAGTTTTTTCTTTAGTCTCATTTTAGCTTCACTGCATAAACAAACATTGATTAATTAAATGTTTATTTTCTTAAAGAAAACAAAATATAAACACAAAAATTGTGGATTAACGTACTTTAATGGCTACAATTTATATTATAAAGAGTATTGAACTCATCGTCCTTTAAAACTTTAGTTCTGCCAGTAACATCTTTTATAACACTATATTAGTACTGTAGCAACTATTTATCGAAACATTACTATAGACATTAGTTTTTTCTTTAGTCTCATTTTAGCTTCACTGCATAAACAAACATCGATTAATTAAATGTTTATTTTCTTAAAGAAAACAAAGTATAAACACAAAAATTGTGGATTAACGTACTTTAATGGCTACAATTTATATTATAAAGAGTATTGAACTCATCGTCCTTTAAAACTTTAGTTCTGCCAGTAACATCTTTTATAACACTATATTAGTACTGTAGCAACTATTTTTCGAAACATTACTATAGACATTAGTTTTTTCTTTAGTCTCATTTTAGCTTCAATGCATAAACAAACATCGATTAATTAAATGTTTATTTTCTTAAAGAAAACAAAATATAAACACAAAAATTGTAGATTAATGTACTTTAATAGCTACAATTTATATGATAAAGAGTATTGCATTCATCGTTCTTTAAAACTTTAGTTCTGCCAGTAACTTTTTTATAGCACTATATTAGTGCTGCAGCAACCATTCTTGTAAAAATTACTATAGACTTTAGTTTTTTCTTTAGTGTCATTTTAGCTTTACTGCATAAACAAACATCGATCAATTAAATGTTTATTTTCTCAAAGAAAACAAAATATAAACACAAAAAGTGTTGATTAACGTACTTTAATAGCTACAATTTATATTATAAAGAGTATTGAACTCATCGTCCTTTAAAACTTTAGTTCTGCAAGTAACATCTTTTATGACACTATATTAGTACTGCAGCAACTATTTTTCGAAATATTACTATAGACATTAGTTTTTTCTTTAGTCTCATTTTAGCTTTACTGCATAAGCAAACATCGATTAATTAAATGTTTATTTTCTCAAACAAAAAAACAAAATGTAAACACAAAAATTGTGGATTAACGTACTTAAATAGCTACAATTTATATTATAAAGAGTTTTGCACTCATCGTTCTATAAAACTTTAGTTCTGCCAGTAACTTTTTTTATAGCACTATATTAGTGCTGCATCAACCATTCTTGTAAAAATTACTATAGACTTTAGTTTTTTCTTTAGTCTCATTTTAGCTTTAAGGCATAAACAAACATCGATCAATTAAATATTTACTTTCTCAAAGAAAACAAAATATAATCACAAAAAGTGTTGTTTAACGTACTTTAGTAGCCACAATTTTTATTATAAAGGGTATTGTACACATCGTGCATTTAAACTATAGTTCTGCCAGTAGCTTCTTTTATAGCAGTATATTAGTGCTGCAGCAATCATTCTCGGATACATTACTATAGACATTGGTATTTTCTTTGGCTTTAGCTTTAATTTTAGCTTTACTGCCTAAACAAACATCGATTAATTAAATGTTTATTTTCTCAAAGAAAACAAAATATAAACACAAAAAGTGTGGATTAACGTACTTAAGTAGCTACAATTCATATTATTAAGAGTATTGCACTCATCGTCCTTTAAAACTATAGTTCTGCCCGTAACTTCTTTTATAGTACTATATTAGTGCTGCAGCAACCATTCTTGGAATCATTAATATAGACATTAGTTTTTTCTTTAGTCTCATTTTAGCTTTACTGCACAAACAAACATCGATTAAGCATATGTTTATTTTCTCAAAAAAAAAAAACAAAATATAAACACAAAAATTGTGGATTAACGTACTTTAATAGCTACAATTTATATTATAAAGAGTTTTGCACTCATCGTTCTATAAAACTTTAGTTCTGCCAGTAACTTTTTTTATAGCACTATATTAGTGCTGCATCAACCATTCTTGTAAAAATTACTATAGACTTTAGTTTTTTCTTTAGTCTCATTTTAGCTTTACGGCATAAACAAACATCGATCAATTAAATATTTTTTTTCTCAAAGAAAACAAAACATATTCAAAAAAAGTGTTGTTTAACGTACTTTAGTAGCCACAATTTTTATTATAAAGGGTATTGTACACATCGTGCATTTAAACTATAGTTCTGCCAGTAGCTTCTTTTATAGCAGTATATTAGTGCTGCAGCAACCATTCTCGGATACATTACTATAGACATTGGTATTTTCTTTAGTCTCATTCTAGCTTTAATTTTAGCTTTACTGCATAAACAAACATCGATTAATTAAATGTTTATTTTCTCAAAGAAAACAAAATATAAACACAAAAAGTGTGGATTAACGTACTTTAGTAGCTACAATTCATATTATTAAGAGTATTGCACTCATCGTCCTTTAAAACTATAGTTCTGCCAGTAACTTCTTTTATAGTACTATATTAGTACTGTAGCAACTATTTATCGAAACATTACTATAGACATTAGTTTTTTCTTTAGTCTCATTTTAGCTTCACTGCATAAACAAACATCGATTAATTAAATGTTTATTTTCTTAAAGAAAACAAAATATAAACACAAAAATTGTGGATTAAAGTACTTTAGTAGCTGCAATTCATATTATTAAGAGTATTGCACTCATTGTCCCATAAAACTATAGTTCTGCCAGTAACTTCTTTTATAGCACTATATTAGTGCTGCAGCAATTATCCTTGGAAACATTAATATAGACATTAGTTTTTTCTTTAGTCTCATTTTAGCTTTACTGCATAAACAAACATCGATTAATTAAATGTTTATTTTCTTAAAGAAAAAAAAAATATAAAAACAAAAATTGTAGATTAATGTACTTTAATAGCTACAATTTATATGATAAAGAGTATTGCACTCATCGTTCTTTAAAACTTTAGTTCTGCCAGTAACTTTTTTATAGCACTATATTAGTGCTGCAGCAACCATTCTTGTAAAAATTAC
Organism: Aurelia coerulea; assembly: GCA_039566865.1. Lineage (NCBI taxonomy): Eukaryota > Metazoa > Cnidaria > Scyphozoa > Semaeostomeae > Ulmaridae > Aurelia > Aurelia coerulea. Next base: position 7,782,054 of record CM076960.1, on the reverse strand, counting down.
TATAGACTTCAGTTTTTTCTTTAGTGTCATTTTACAATAATGGACATAAATTATGAGACAAATTAACTTTCTCTGATATTTTGAACTTTTCAGCATCCTCTCCCCCCATTCCCCCCACAATCAATGTTGAAAAATCGGAGAACCTCCCTCGACACGTCACCAACATTGAATAAGGGGGAGGGGGGGATCTTCAATAGTCAGATCTTAAAGTTTGAATTTGTCTCAAACTATTTTGTCCATGATTGTCCAAATGAAAAATACAAAATACCCCACCTGAAGAGGAAGCCAAACATTTTCCTGAAGAACTATCGTGGTTTACAAAGTATTTCTAGCTTTCAGAAAATCTTGGACAAAACTACTGAATATTTTTTCAAAACCAGGCTGCCTCAATTAAGAAATTTAGGGCCTTGTTTGGCTCTTTTTCTCACATTTTCTGAAAGTTAACTTAGCTAAGCTTTAGATGATAGAGAAAGCATGATGTGCACACTCACTGATCAACGTTCAGGTCGTGGAACCATGGTGGAACATTTGATAGAACACATTTTGCATTACACACCGTATAGAGTTATGCATTAAGCATATGTTAGCACATGTTACCACATGTTACCACATGATACCACACATGATACCATTTCAGTTTGTGTAAAAGTACCACAAATAGCTCTTTCCCAACATGTTACCACATGTTACCATCATTTATAAAAATATATATGTCTCTTTTTTTACAAATGATGGTAACATGTAGTAACATGTCGATATCACGAATTGAAGCATAGAAAACTGTAGTAACATGTGGGTATCATGTATGGTAACATGTTAGCATGTTACCAAAGGAGTTCTTCATTTAATTTGATGAGCGCAATCTTATATGATGCAAGATAAAGGACTCGTGCTTAATTCTTATCTCATCTTAACAGAGATAATCTACCATGTTATTGTTTTTGTTGTTGTTGTTGTTGTTGTCATCTCGGAAATAAGTACTGAGCATTGCCATTCATATTGATAATATGGTACGAATAAAACCTGCACTGCTAGCAGGGCAAAAATTTTGCTTAAGTTCTTTAGACATTTGGCGAAGTATGAACATTTTTCAGACAATCAGGACATAAATTATGAGACAAATTAACTTTCTCTGATATGTTGAACTTTTCAGCATCCTCTCCCCCCGTTCCCCCCACAATCAATGTTGAAAAATCGGAGAACCTCCCTCGACACGTCACCAACATTGAATAAGGGGGAGGGGGGGATCTTCAATAGTCAGATCTTAAAGTTTGAATTTGTCTCAAACTATTTTGTCCATGATTGTCCAAATGAAAAATACAAAATACCCCACCTGAAGAGGAAGCCAAACATTTTCCTGAAGAACTATCGTGGTTTACAAAGTATTTCTAGCTTTCAGAAAATCTTGGACAAAACTACTGAATATTTTTTCAAAACCAGGCTGCCTCAATTAAGAAATTTAGGCCCTTGTTTGGCTCTTTTTCTCACATTTTCTGAAAGTTAACTTAGCTAAGCTTTAGATGATAGAGAAAGCATGATGTGCACACTCACTGATCAACGTTCAGGTCGTGGAACCATGGTGGAACATTTGATAGAACACATTTTGCATTACACACCGTATAGAGTTATGCATTAAGCATATGTTAGCACATGTTACCACATGTTACCACATGATACCACACATGATACCATTTCAGTTTGTGTAAAAGTACCACAAATAGCTCTTTCCCAACATGTTACCACATGTTACCATCATTTATAAAAATATATATGTCTCTTTTTTTACAAATGATGGTAACATGTAGTAACATGTCGATATCACAAATTGAAGCATAGAAAACTGTAGTAACATGTGGGTATCATGTATGGTAACATGTTAGCATGTTACCAAAGGAGTTCTTCATTTAATTTGATGAGCGCAATCTTATATGATGCAAGATAAAGGACTCGTGCTTAATTCTTATCTCATCTTAACAGAGATAATCTACCATGTTATTGTTTTTGTTGTTGTTGTTGTTGTTGTCATCTCGGAAATAAGTACTGAGCATTGCCATTCATATTGATAATATGGTACGAATAAAACCTGCACTGCGAGCAGGGCAAAAATTTTGCTTAAGTTCTTTTGACATTTGGCGAAGTATGAACATTTTTCAGACAATCATGGACATAAATTATGAGACAAATTAACTTTCTCTGATATGTTGAACTTTTCAGCATCCTCTCCCCCCGTTCCCCCCACAATCAATGTTGAAAAATCGGAGAACCTCCCTCGACACGTTACCAACATTGAATAAGGGGAAGGGGGGATCTTCAATAGTCAGATCTTAAAGTTTGAATTTGTCTCAAACTATTTTGTCCATGATTGTCCAAATGAAAAATACAAAATACCCCACCTGAAGAGGAAGCCAAACATTTTCCTGAAGAACTATCGTGGTTTACAAAGTATTTCTAGCTTTCAGAAAATCTTGGACAAAACTACTGAATATTTTTTCAAAACCAGGCTGCCTCAATTAAGAAATTTAGGCCCTTGTTTGGCTCTTTTTCTCACATTTTCTGAAAGTTAACTTAGCTAAGCTTTAGATGATAGAGAAAGCATGATGTGCACACTCACTGATCAACGTTCAGGTCGTGGAACCATGGTGGAACATTTGATAGAACACATTTTGCATTACACACCGTATAGAGTTATGCATTAAGCATATGTTAGCACATATTACCACATGTTACCACATGATACCACACATGATACCATTTCAGTTTGTGTAAAGGTACCACAAATAGCTCTTTCCCAACATGTTACCACATGTTACCATCATTTATAAAAATATACCGGGTGTCCCAAAAAAAAGGTAACAGATTTGATGGGGAATATCGATGAGAGTATAAGTCGAATTGATCCCAAATACGTTTTGAAGTACTCTTCGATAGTTAACTTGAAGATTAATACCTCGTTTGTCGATATTGGTGCATCAAGAGTTGAAATATTAATATCGAAAGCCAAAATTTGCGTCTATCTGCAAACCAGAGGTTTTGGGTTTTGGCCTAAACTGATAACGCGCTTGTTAGGGGAATCTCCTAAGTCAAAGACGTTTTTGATCAAGGATCTGTCCTTGGGGTACCTGTTTGAAAAGAATGTAAAAAACTGAAAACTAACAAACAAATTAATGAATACAGTCACCAAGGAATATTTTTCTCCAGTCAAAATGCATTTACAAAAGTACACCAAGCAAAGCACGAATGAGCATTTTTTATGTTCCCTTGGGCATATACGATTGCTTGTTTCGTAATAATTTCGTGAGAGATGATGCAAAAAAAGTTTCATTCAAGCAATGAAGATTGCAAGATAGTTTATGTGTTAAAACCTACGGGACTTATTTCACTGATGAATAACTTTTCTCAAGCAGGTGTAATTTGAAGTTTTTGTAGAATCAAGAAACTGGTCTCTTCGGGGCTAAATTCTTTAATCTGATTGTAAAGTTCAGAGTCAGATTTCCACTAAAATGTGTTTCTAAGCACGAGGTTTCTTGTTTGTACTTGGCTATGATTGAGGAGATTCCACAACACAGCGAGTTAACAGCTTAGGCCAAACCCCAAAAGCTCTGGTTTGGAGTACAAGGCAAAATTGGACTTTTAAGATTAATATCTCAACTCGTGATGCACCAATATCAACAAATAAGGCATCAATCTTCAAGTTAACTATCTAAGAGTAATTCAAAACTTATCAGGGATTGATTCGACTTAAATTCTCTTCGCTAGCCCCAATCAAATCTGTTACCTTTTTTTTGGGACACCCGGTATATGTCTCTTTTTTTACAAATGATGGTAACATGTAGTAACATGTCGATATCACAAATTGAAGCATAGAAAACTGTAGTAACATGTGGGTATCATGTATGGTAACATGTTAGCATGTTACCAAAGGAGTTCTTCATTTAATTTGATGAGCGCAATCTTATATGATGCAAGATAAAGGACTCGTGCTTAATTCTTATCTCATGTTAACAGAGATAATCTACCATGTTATTGTTTTTGTTGTTGTTGTTGTTGTTGTCATCTCGGAAATAAGTACTGAGCATTGCCATTCATATTGATAATATGGTACGAATAAAACCTGCACTGCGAGCAGGGCAAAAATTTTGCTTAAGTTCTTTTGACATTTGGCGAAGTATGAACATTTTTCAGACAATCATGGACATAAATTATGAGACAAATTAACTTTCTCTGATATGTTGAACTTTTCAGCATCCTCTCCCCCCGTTCCCCCCACAATCAATGTTGAAAAATCGGAGAACCTCCCTCGACACGTCACCAACATTGAATAAGGGGGAGGGGGGATCTTCAATAGTCAGATCTTAAAGTTTGAATTTGTCTCAAACTATTTTGTCCATGATTGTCCAAATGAAAAATACAAAATACCCCACCTGAAGAGGAAGCCAAACATTTTCCTGAAGAACTATCGTGGTTTACAAAGTATTTCTAGCTTTCAGAAAATCTTGGACAAAACTACTGAATATTTTTTCAAAACCAGGCTGCCTCAATTAAGAAATTTAGGCCCTTGTTTGGCTCTTTTTCTCACATTTTCTGAAAGTTAACTTAGCTAAGCTTTAGATGATAGAGAAAGCATGATGTGCACACTCACTGTTTTCATTTCATTTTCATTTTCAATTTTTTAGGCATGGTAGCCCCTCAGTTAGAGAAAAACTGATTTACAGGGGGCCATGCAATAAAAATACTAAAACTAAACTAAGATTACAATTTCTGATTAAAATAATATCAATAAAAGTAAAATGAAAGAGTTCATTGCATAAAGCATCTCAACTTATGCTTTGTGGGATTTCATCAACCCTTCCCGGAATTTCTTTAGAGTAGGTGCTCCTTTTAATTCATCATTCAACCCATTCCAGAGACTGGCCCCTCTGAATGAAAAACATCTCTGACCAGCTGATGTTCTTAACATTGGAGTCCTAAGGTTTATATTAGAATTCCTCAGTACGCGAGAGGTTGTTTCGTTCACTCTATTGAACATGTCGCTCATATAGGACGGCGCATCACCGTTTAGGGACTTGAAAACCATTTTTAGTGTTTCAAGATCAATCAATTCCCTAACCGTGGGCCATCCTAGGGCACGAAAGAGTGGCAAGGCTGACTGGTCGTATCGACTGCCGGTAACTATTCTGGCAGCACGATTTTGTAGCTTTTGGAGTTTATTAAGAGAGGTCTCACCAACATTCCCCCAAACAGGGCAGCAATATCTAAAGTAAGGTTCCACGAGGCTTTTGTACATCTGTTTAACAGTGGATGCAGGCACGTACCTTTTAGAGTATCTTAATATGCCAATACCTCTAGAAATCTTACTTGTCAATGAGGCCAATTGGGAAGACCATTTTAATTGCTGATCTACTTGAACTCCTAGGTATTTAGTATATTCAGCCATTTTAATATCGTCCTCCCCGATTTTAAACTGTGGTTTAGCTGAGCCAGGTGAAGTAAGTTTTTTCAGTTTACCTGGGAGTCCGATAATCATGCCTTCAGTTTTTGCAACATTTAATGATAGCTTGTTTCCTTGTAGCCACAATTTCAAAGCAGCTAAATCAGCGTTAATAGCGTCATTGATCTCAGAAACGGAATTAGATGCAAAATAGATACTAGTATCATCGGCATACATAGATACATGGGAATGCTTCAAGCATTTTGGTAAATCATTAATGTAGACCAAAAAGAGGAGGGGCCCAAGACAGGATCCCTGAGGAACTCCGCAATTTATAGGCTCGGTACTAGATATTTGTCCGTTAACCCTACAAAATTGCCTCCTGTCGGCAAGGTAGGAATGAAACCATTTAAATTCCTTCCCTTTAACACCATAGAATTTGAGTTTACTCAATAGAATCTCGTGATCTACTGTGTCGAAGGCTTTCTTGAGATCAATATAGACAGCTGCCGTATATAAACCCTTATCGATATTAAGGTACCAATCATTCGTGCACCTGAGCAGACTCGTAAGGGTTGAATAGAGTGATCGAAAACCTGACTGATCCGAAAATATTAGTTTGTTGTCGTTAAAATAGGAATACAACTGGTCAAAGACTAATTTTTCAAACAGACGTGAAACGACGGGGAGTACTGAAATCGGTCTATAATTAGACTTATTATCAGTGGACCCTTGTTTGAAGATAGGCGCAACTCGTGCAGTCTTCCATTTGTCAGGAAAGCGTCCAACAGACAGGGACCAGTTGAACAGCAGTACAAGGGAGGGCACCAAAATTTCAATGCCAGTTTTTAAGAAAAAGCTGGAGATCATATCAGTACCAAACCCATTGGATGTTTTGATTTTCGAAAAAGCTTTGAAAACTTTCGCCTTGTCGAGGGGGGAGAACGAAAACGAAGATGAAACAATTTTATCACCAAAATCTCCATTAAGAAGAGGATTTTTTGTAGCCGGTATCTTGTCACTGAGATCTTTTCCAATGTTGCAAAAAAAGTGATTCATGGTTTCCGCTATATCTTCCGGATTTGAAATCACTTTCTCGTCCTCTTTAATAGAGAGGATGTTAGTGGTTTTAGACCTCTTATTTATCAGCTGATTAACAGTTTTCCAAGTTTCCTTTATGTCCCCCTCACAGGATTCTAGCTTATTGGAAAAATATTCCCTTTTCATTCTGCGATTCAAATTGTTAGCTTTACAACGGACTTGCTTGTATGCGCTCATTAGTATCTCAGATTTCATTTTTACTGCCTTAACCTTAAGTTTATCTCTCGTTCTGAAGAGCTGTTTCAGGGATGGAGTAATCCAAGGAGAAAAGCGTTCCGTTACCCTTCGTTCTCTGATTGGCGCATGCTTTTCGATTACGAGAGAAACCAGTTCAGACCATTTATTGACTGCATCGTCAACACTATCAGCATTATTCACTACACTTAGCCAGTCGTACGACGCAAGGTCTTGGAGAAAAAGATCCTTGTCAAAATTTTTCATTTGCCTCGATCTGATCTTCTTGTGTTTAGCTTTGACGGAACCTCGAAATTTTCGCGTCACATATACCAAATTGTGATCACTAATAGAACATTTAATTACACCGGATTCTACCACATTCGAGGGGTTACTGACGGCGATGTGATCTATTATAGTTGAGGTATCCGTCGTCTCACGAGTAGGCTCGGATATAAGCTGCTTCAGGCCAAACGAGTTGTAAAACTCAAGGATGCGTTTAGTATTATTAGGCAAGTCTGAGGACAAAGAGACGTCACTAGCAGGAGCAACATCACAGTTGGTGTCTCCCAATAGGATAATCTCCTTGCCCTCAGACTCGAGGAATCTAAAAACTGCTTCTAATTTATCAAACGAGTCCACAGGGTCCGAGGGTGGCCGATACCAAGTAACTACAAAGAAGGGTTTGGCTCGGATAGGCTTCACCTCAACACACCTTAACTCCAAACTAGAAAGAGGAATATCTTCACGAGGGTTAACTACAAAATTATCTTGTATATAGAATCCTACTCCACCTCCGTGGCGGTTGCGGTCAAGCCCATCAAAGCGATACCCTTCGATATCTAAAAGTTCCCGTGGGTAGTCTGGGTCTACTTTTGTTTCATTGAGGGCAAGCAAATGGATCCCTTTTTCATGAAGAAGAATTTTAATTTCCTCGTGATGGGCGGGCAGACTATTTACATTTAGTGATGCTATCACCATGCCCTTTCGAAATCCCAGCCTCAGACCAGCTGGCGAACCTTCCATTTGCGCCTTTGCATTGGGCAAATCAGAAGTGATTTCTAACTGCGGGGGCCCGGCAATGGCATCACTAGAATTACGATGTATACCGTGATTACGAAGTCACTGGGTAGTAGGCCTAGTGGCCTTAAGTAGATTATTTGCAAAAATACTTACACCAGCTTTATTGAGATGGACCTTACTTCTGTTCAAGTGATTAGAAGCGTCAATGTTCGAATGTTCACAATATTTCAATTTATGTTCCAAGCATAAATCTCTAAGGATGTAATTGACTCTTACCCTCTTCGGTTCGTATCTATCATATCTAGGCACGAGGCCGGACACGACAACGTCTATGTGATGACTTTCTATACGTTTAGCGAGGTCTATGATATCTTGAGCTATATTGACGTCAGACTTCTGATTATTACCCAAATCATTGGTGCCAACATGTAGCAGAATTAGATCGGGTGCTCTTTCAATGATGGGCTGGCAATAACTGTTCATGTCCTTCACAGTTGAGCCGGAGAAAGGCTTTACAAATATATTCTCATTCTCATCACCACAAGACTTCTTGAGCTCCCATCCTTGCACGTCTTTTACCATAGAATCGCCCACAATATAAGTCGATCGCTTTTTTCGTTGCTGGTTTTCGTTACGTGAGCCGGATTTTTGAGATTTAGATGCTTCATTCTTTTCCACTGTAATACGCAAGGCACTTTGCTCGTCAGACTCAGGCGTTTTAGGTTTCTGTGCTTCTCTAAGCTTCGGAGAATCGGTATTTTCATCTTGTTTGCCAATGTGTTTATTTTGAGCAGTTGCTTCATTGGTTTTTGCCTTTTGTTTAGCCTTTGCCTTTTGTCTCTTCTTTTTGCTCGGACGATTTGTGTGACTCTTATTGTTTTCTGGTATAATACTGCTATTGTCTAGCTCAATACTCTCGCAAACAATCTTAGTATTGTTAGCATCAACGACCTTTTCAATGATCTTTTCTTTTGTTTTAATTTCTTTGGGAGCTGCCCCTTGAGATAAGACTGAAGGTGAACTGAGCTGAGGGTTCAGGGCCATGGTTGCTTTGAGTTTTTCATTTTCAAAAAGCAAACTGAATTTTTCCTGAGCTAAAAGCTCATTTTTTTCCCTTAAACTGTTGGTAGTCTTATTCAAATCCCGGATGTCATCAGTAAGCTTGTTTACAAGATCCAGAAACACGACAAAATCCGATCTTTCGACACTATCGTAGTCACCACATCCCTTCGGGTTGGGCGACGAGAAGGAAAAACTCTTAGAGGCATCCTACCACATGTTACCATCATTTATAAAAATATATATGTCTCTTTTTTTACAAATGATGGTAACATGTAGTAACATGTCGATATTACGAATTGAAGCATAGAAAACTGTAGTAACATGTGGGTATCATGTATGGTAACATGTTAGCATGGTACCAAAGGAGTTCTTCATTTAAATTGATGAGCGCAATCTTATATGATGCAAGATAAAGGACTCGTGCTTAATTCTTATCTCATGTTAACAGAGATAATCTACCATGTTATTGTTTTTGTTGTTGTTGTTGTTGTTGTCATCTCGGAAATAAGTACTGAGCATTGCCATTCATATTGATAATATGGTACGAATAAAACCTGCACTGCGAGCAGGGCAAAAATTTTGCTTAAGTTCTTTTGACATTTGGCTAAGTATGAACATTTTTCAGACAATCATGGACATAAATTATGAGACAAATTAACTTTCTCTGATATGTTGAACTTTTCAGCATCCTCTCCCCCCGTTCCCCCCACAATCAATGTTGAAAAATCGGAGAACCTCCCTCGACACGTCACCAACATTGAATAAGGGGGAGGGGGGGATCTTCAATAGTCAGATCTTAAAGTTTGAATTTGTCTCAAACTATTTTGTCCATGATTGTCCAAATGAAAAATACAAAATACCCCACCTGAAGAGGAAGCCAAACATTTTCCTGAAGAACTATCGTGATTTACAAAGTATTTCTAGCTTTCAGAAAATCTTGGACAAAACTACTGAATATTTTTTCAAAACCAGGCTGCCTCAATTAAGAAATTTAGGCCCTTGTTTGGCTCTTTTTCTCACATTTTCTGAAAGTTAACTTAGCTAAGCTTTAGATGATAGAGAAAGCATGATGTGCACACTCACTGATCAACGTTCAGGTCGTGGAACCATGGTGGAACATTTGATAGAACACATTTTGCATTACACACCGTATAGAGTTATGCATTAAGCATATGTTACCACATGTTACCACATGTTACCACATGATACCACACATGATACCATTTCAGTTTGTGTAAAAGTACCACAAATAGCTCTTTCCCAACATGTTACCACATGTTACCATCATTTATAAAAATATATATGTCTCTTTTTTTACAAATGATGTAAACATGTAGTAACATGTCGATATCACGAATTGAAGCATAGAAAACTGTAGTAACATGTGGGTATCATGTATGGTAACATGTTAGCATGTTACCAAAGGAGTTCTTCATTTAATTTGATGAGCGCAATCTTATATGATGCAAGATAAAGGACTCGTGCTTAATTCTTATCTCATGTTAACAGAGATAATCTACCATGTTATTGTTTTTGTTGTTGTTGTTGTTGTTGTCATCTCGGAAATAAGTACTGAGCATTGCCATTCATATTGATAATATGGTACGAATAAAACCTGCACTGCGAGCAGGGCAAAAATTTTGCTTAAGTTCTTTTGACATTTGGCTAAGTATGAACATTTTTCAGACAATCATGGACATTAATTATAAGACAAATTAACTTTCTCTGATATGTTGAACTTTTCAGCATCCTCTCCCCCCGTTCCCCCACAATCAATGTTGAAAAATCGGAGAACCTCCCTCGACACGTCACCAACATTGAATAAGGGGGAGGGGGGATCTTCAATAGTCAGATCTTAAAGTTTGAACTTGTCTCAAACTATTTTGTCCATGATTGTAGCTTTACTGCATAAACAAACATCGATCAATTAAATGTTTATTTTCTCAAAGAAAACAAAATATAAACACAAAAAGTGTGGATTAACGTACTTTAATAGCTACAATTTATATTTTAAAGAGTATTGAACTCATCGTTCTTTAAAACTTTAGTTCTGCAAGTAACATCTTTTATAACACTATATTAGTACTGCAGCAACTATTTTTCGAAATATTACTATAGACATTAGTTTTTTCTTTAGTCTCATTTTAGCTTTACTGCATAAGCAAACATCGATTAATTAAATGTTTATTTTCTCAAAAGAAAAAAAAACAAAATATAAACACAAAAAATTGTGGATTAACGTACTTTAAAGCTACAATTTATATTATAAAGAGTTTTGCACTCATCGTTCTATAAAACTTTAGTTCTGCCAGTAACTTTTTTATAGCACTATATTAGTGCTGCATCAACCATTCTTGTAAAAATTACTATAGACTTTAGTTTTTTCTTTAGTCTCATTTTAGCTTTACGGCATAAACAAACATCGATCAATTAAATATTTATTTTCTCAAAGAAAACAAAATATAATCACAAAAAGTGTTGTTTAACGTACTTTAGTAGCCACAATTTTTATTATAAAGGGTATTGTACACATCGTGCATTTAAACTATAGTTCTGCCAGTAGCTTCTTTTATAGCAGTATATTAGTGCTGCAGCAACCATTCTCGGATACATTACTATAGACATTGGTATTTTCTTTGGCTTTAGCTTTAATTTTAGCTTTAATGCATAAACAAACATCGATTAATTGAATGTTTATTTTCTCAAAGAAAACAAAATATAAACACAAAAAGTGTGGATTAACGTACTTTAGTAGCTACAATTCATATTATTAAGAGTATTGCACTCATCGTCCTTTAAAACTATAGTTCTGCCCGTAACTTCTTTTATAGTACTATATTAGTACTGCAGCAACCATTCTTGGAAACATTAATATAGACATTAGTTTTTTCTTTAGTCTCATTTTAGCTTTACTGCACAAACAAACATCGATTAAGCATATGTTTATTTTCTCAAAAAAAAAAACAAAATATAAACACAAAAATTGTGGATTAACGTACTTTAATAGCTACAATTTATATTATAAAGAGTTTTGCACTCATCGTTCTTTAAAACTTTAGTTCTGCCAGTAACTTTTTTATAGCACTATATTAGTGCTGCATCAACCATTCTTGTAAAAATTACTATAGACTTTAGTTTTTCCTTTAGTCTCATTTTAGCTTTACGGCATAAACAAACATCGATCAATTAAATATTTATTTTCTCAAAGAAAACAAAATATAATCACAAAAAGTGTTGTTTAACGTACTTTAGTAGCAACAATTTTTATTATAGAGGGTATTGTACGCATCGTGCATTTAAACTATAGTTCTGCCAGTAGCTTCTTTTATAGCAGTATATTAGTGCTGCAGCAACCATTCTCGGATACATTACTATAGACATTGGTATTTTCTTTGGCTTTAGCTTTAATTTTAGCTTTACTGCATAAAAAAAACATCGATTAATTAAATGTTTATTTTCTCAAAGAAAACAAAATATAAACACAAAAAGTGTGGATTAACGTACTTTAGTAGCTACAATTCATATTATTAAGAGTATTGCACTCATCGTCCTTTAAAACTATAGTTCTGCCCGTAACTTCTTTTATAGTACTATATTAGTGCTGCAGCAACCATTCTTGGAAACATTAATATAGACATTAGTTTTTTCTTTCGTCTCATTTTAGCTTTACTGCATAAACAAACATCGATTAAGCAAATGTTTATTTTCTCATTGATTAACGTACTTTAATAGCTACAATTTATATTATAAAGAGTATTGCACTCATCGTCCTTTAAAACTTCAGTTCTGCCAGTAACATCTTTTATAACACTATATTAGTGCTGCAGCAACCATTCTTGGAAACATTAATATAGACATTAGTTTTTTCTTTAGTCTCATTTTAGCTTTACTGCATAAACAAACATCGATTAATTAAATGTTTATTTTCTCAAAGAAAACAAAATATAAACACAAAAAGTGTGGATTAACGTACTTTAGTAGCTACAATTCATATTATAAACAGTATTGCATTCATCGTCCTTTAAAACTAAAGTTCTGCCAGTAACTTCTTTTATAGCACTATATTAGTGCTGCAGCAACCATTCTTGGAAACATTACTATAGACATTAGTTTTTTCTTTAGTCTCATTTTAGCTTTACTGCATAAACAAACATCGATTAACTAAATGTTTATTTTCTCAAAGAAAACAAAATATAAACACATAAAGTGTGGATTAACGTACTTTAGTAGCTACAATTTATATTATAGAGAGTTTTGCACTCATCGTTCTTTAAAACTTTAGTTCTGCCAGTAACTTCTTTTATAGCACTATATTAGTGCTGCAGCAACCATTCTTGGAAATATTAATATAGACATTAGTTTTTTCTTTAGTCTCATTTTAGCTTTACTGCACAAACAAACATCGATTAATTATATGTTTATTTTCTCAAAGAAATCAAAATATAAACACAAAAAGTGTTGATTAACGTACTTTAATAGCTACAATTTATATTATAAAGAGTATTGCACTCATCGTCCTTTAAAACTTCAGTTCTGCCAGTAACATCTTTTATAACACTATATTAGTACTGCAGCAACAATTTTTCGAAACATTACTATAGACATTAGTTTTTTCTTTGGTCTCATTTTAGCTTTACTGCATAAACAAACATCGATTAACTAAATGTTTATTTTCTCAAAGAAAACAAAATATAAACACAAAAAGTGTGGATTAACGTACTTTATTAGCTACAATTTATATTATAAAGAGTATTGAACTCATCGTTCTTTAAAACTTTAGTTCTGCCAGTAACATCTTTTATAAAACTATATTAGTACTGCAGCAACTATTTTTCGAAACATTACTATAGACATTAGTTTTTTCTTTAGTCTCATTTTAGCTTTACTGCATTAACAAACATCGATAGATTGATATGTTTATTTTTTTCAAAGAAAAAAAAATATAAACACAAAAAGTGTGGATTAACGTACTTTAGTAGCTACAATTCATATTATTAAGAGTATTGCACTCATCGTCCTTTAAAACTTTAGTTCTGCCAGTAACATCTTTTATAACACTATATTAGTACTGCAGCAACTATTTTTTGAAACATTACTATAGACATTAGTTTTTTCTTTATTCTCATTTTAGCTTCACTGCATAAACAAACATCGATCAATTAAATGTTTATTTTCTCAAAGAAAACAAAATATAAACACAAAAAGTGTTGTTTAACGTACTTTAGTAGCTACAATTCATATTATTAAGAGTATTGCACTCATCGTCCTTTAAAACTATAGTTCTGCCAGTAACTTCTTTTATAGCATTATATTAGTGCTGAAGCAACCATTCTTGGAAACATTACTATAGACATTAGTTTTTTCTTTAGTCTCATTTTAGCTTTACTGCATAAACAAACATCGATTAATTAAATGTTTATTTTCTCAAAGAAAACAAAATATAAACACATAAAGTGTGGATTAACGTACTTTAGTAGCTACAATTTATATTATAGAGAGTTTTGCACTCATCGTTCTTTAAAACTTTAGTTCTGCCAGTAACTTCTTTTATAGCACTATATTAGTGCTGCAGCAACCATTCTTGGAAACATTAATATAGACATTAGTTTTTTCTTTAGTCTCATTTTAGCTTTACTGCATAAACAAACATCGATTAAGGATATGTTTATTTTCTCAAAGAAAACAAAATATAAACACAAAAAGTGTTGATTAACGTACTTTAATAGCTACAATTTATATTATAAAGAGTATTGCACTCATCGTCCTTTAAAACTTTAGTTCTGCCAGTAACATCTTTTATAACACTATATTAGTACTGCAGCAACTATTTTTCGAAACATTACTATAGACATTAGTTTTTTCTTTAGTCTCATTTTAGCTTTACTGCATAAACAAACATCGATTAATTAAATGTTTATTTTCTCAAAGAAAACAAAATATAAACACAAAAAGTGTTGTTTAACGTACTTTAGTAGCTACAATTCATATTATTAAGAGTATTGCACTCATCGTCCTTTAAAACTATAGTTCTGCCAGTAACTTCTTTTATAGCATTATATTAGTGCTGCAGCAACCATTCTTGGAAACATTAATATAGACATTAGTTTTTTCTTTAGTCTCATTTTAGCTTTACTGCATAAACAAACATCGATTAAGCAAATGTTTATTTTCTCAAAGAAAACAAAATATAAACACAAAAAGTGTTGATTAACGTACTTTAATAGCTACAATTTATATTATAAAGAGTATTGAACTCATCGTCCTTTAAAACTTTAGTTCTGCCAGTAACATCTTTTATAACACTATATTAGTACTGCAGCAACTATTTTTCGAAACATTACTATAGACATTAGTTTTTTCTTTAGTCTCATTTTAGCTTCACTGCATAAACAAACATCGATCAATTAAATGTTTATTTTCTCAAAGGAAGCAAAATATAAACACAAAAAGTGTTGTTTAACGTACTTTAGTAGCTACAATTTATATTATAAAGAGTATTGCACTCATCGTCCCATAAAACTATAGTTCTGCCAGTAACTTCTTTTATAGCACTATATTAGTGCTGCAGCAACCATTCTCGGAAACATTACTATAGACATTGGTATTTTCTTTAGTTTTAGCTTTAATTTTAGCTTTACTGCATAAACAAACATCGATTAAGCAAATGTTTATTTTCTCAAAGAAAACAAAATATAAACAATTCTTGGAAACATTAATATTAGGTTTTTCTTTAGTCTCATTTTAGTTTTGCTGCACAAACAAACATCGATTAAGCATATGTTTATTTTCTCAAAGAAAACAAAATATAAACACAAAAATTGTGGATTAACGTACTTTAGTAGCTACAATTTATATTATAAAGAGTATTGCACTCATCGTTCTTTAAAACTTTAGTTCTGCCAGTAACTTCTTTTATAGCACTATATTAGTGCTGCAGCAACCATTCTTGTAAAAATTACTATAGACATTAGTTTTTTCTTTAGTCTCATTTAGCTTTACTGCATAAACAAACATCGATCAATTAAATGTTTATTTTCTCAAAGAAAACAAAATATAAACACAAAAAGTGTTGATTAACGTACTTTAGTAGCTACAATTTATATTATAAAGAGTATTGCACTCATCGTCCTTTAAAACTATAGTTCTGCCAGTAACTTCTTTTATAGCACTATATTAGTGCTGCAGCAACCATTCTTGGAAACATTACTATAGACATTAGTTTTTTCTTTAGTTTTAGCTTTAATTTTAGCTTTACTGCATAAACAAACATCGATTAATTAAATGTTTATTTTCTCAAAGTAAACAAAATATAAACACAAAAAGTGTGGATTAACGTACTTTAGTAGCTGCAATTCATATTATTAAGAGTATTGCACTCATCGTCCCATAAAACTATAGTTCTGCCAGTAACTTCTTTTATAGCACTATATTAGTGCTGCAGCAACCATTCTTGGAAACATTAATATAGACATTAGTTTTTTCTTTAGTCTCATTTTAGCTTTACTGCATAAACAAACATCGATTAATTAAATGTTTATTTTCTCAAAGAAAACAAAATATAAACACAAAAAGTGTTGATTAACGTACTTTAATAGCTACAATTTATATTATAAAGAGTATTGCACTCATCGTCCTTTAAAACTTTAGTTCTGCCAGTAACATCTTTTATAACACTATATTAGTGCTGCAGCAACCATTCTTGGAAACATTACTATAGACATTAGTTTTTTCTTTAGTCTCATTTTAGCTTTACTGCATAAACAAACATCGATCAATTAAATGTTTATTTTCTCAAAGAAAACAAAATATAAACACAAAAAGTGTGGATTAACGTACTTTAGTAGCTACAATTCATATTATTAAGAGTATTGCACTCATCGTCCTTTAAAACTATAGTTCTGCCAGTAACTTCTTTTATAGCACTATATTAGTGCTGCAGCAACCATTCTTGGAAACATTACTATAGACATTAGTTTTTTCTTTAGTCTCATTTTAGCTTTACTGCATAAACAAACATCGATTAATTAAATGTTTATTTTCTCAAAGAAAACAAAATATAAACACAAAAAGTGTGGATTAACGTACTTTAGTAGCTACAATTTATATTATAAGGAGTATTGCACTCATCGTCCTTTAAAACTTTAGTTCTGCCAGTAACTTCTTTTATAGCACTATATTAGTGCTGCAGCAACCATTCTTGGAAACATTAATATAGACATTAGTTTTTTCTTTAGTCTCATTTTAGCTTTACTGCATAAACAAACATCGATTAAGGAAATGTTTATTTTCTCAAAGAAAACAAAATATAAACACAAAAAGTGTTGATTAACGTACTTTAATAGCTACAATTTATATTATAAAGAGTATTGCACTCATCGTCCTTTGAAACTTTAGTCCTGCCAGTAACATCTTTTATAACACTATATTAGTACTGCAGCAACAATTTTTCGAAACATTACTATAGACATTAGTTTTTTCTTTAGTCTCATTTTAGCTTTACTGCATAAACAAACATCGATTAATTAAATGTTTATTTTCTCAAAGAAAACAAAATATAAACACAAAAAGTGTGGATTAACGTACTTTAATAGCTACAATTTATATTATAAAGAGTATTGAACTCATCGTCCTTTAAAACTTTAGTTCTGCCAGTAACATCTTTTATAACACTATATTAGTACTGCAGCAACTATTTTTCGAAACATTACTATAGACATTAGTTTTTTCTTTAGTCTCATTTTAGCTTTACTGCATAAACAAACATCGATTAATTAAATGTTTATTTTCTCAAAGAAAACAAAATATAAACACAAAAAGTGTGGATTAACGTACTTTAGTAGCTACAATTTATATTATAAAGAGTATTGCACTCATCGTCCTTTAAAACTTTAGTTCTGCCAGTAACATCTTTTATAACACTATATTAGTACTGCAGCAACTATTTTTCGAAACATTACTATAGACATTAGTTTTTTCTTTAGTCTCATTTTAGCTTCACTGCATAAACAAACATCGATCAATTAAATGTTTATTTTCTCAAAGAAAACAAAATATAAACACAAAAAGTGTTGTTTAACGTACTTTAGTAGCTACAATTCATATTATTAAGAGTATTGCATTCATCGTCCTTTAAAACTTTAGTTCTGCCAGTAACTTCTTTTATAGCATTATATTAGTGCTGCAGCAACCATTCTTGGAAACATTACTATAGACATTAGTTTTTTCTTTAGTCTCATTTTAGCTTTACTGCATAAACAAACATCGATTAATTAAATGTTTATTTTCTCAAAGAAAACAAAATATAAACACAAAAAGTGTGGATTAACGTACTTTAGTAGCTACAATTTATATTATAAAGGGTATTGCACTCATCGTTCTTTAAAACTTTAGTTCTGCCAGTAACTTCTTTTATAGCACTATATTAGTGCTGCAGCAACCATTCTTGGAAACATTACTATAGACATTAGTTTTTTTCTTTAGTCTCATTTTAGCTTTACTGCATAAACAAACATCGATTAATTAAATGTTTATTTTCTCAAAGAAAACAAAATATAAACACAAAAAGTGTTGATTAACGTACTTTAGTAGCTACAATTTATATTATAAAGAGTATTGCACTCATCGTCCTTAAAAACTTAGTTCTGCCAGTAACATCTTTTATAACACTATATTAGTACTGCAGCAACTATTTTTCGAAACATTACTATAGACATTAGTTTTTTCTTTAGTCTCATTTTAGCTTTACTGCATAAACAAACATCGATTAATTAAATGTTTATTTTCTCAAAGAAAACAAAATATAAACACAAAAAGTGTTGATTAACGTACTTTAGTAGCTACAATTTATATTATAAAGAGTATTGCACTCATCGTCCTTTAAAACTTTAGTTCTGCCAGTAACATCTTTTATAACACTATATTAGTACTGCAGCAACTATTTTTCGAAACATTACTATAGACATTAGTTTTTTCTTTAGTCTCATTTTAGCTTCACTGCATAAACAAACATCGATCAATTAAATGTTTATTTTCTCAAAGAAAGCAAAATATAAACACAAAAAGTGTTGTTTAACGTACTTTAGTAGCTGCAATTCATATTATTAAGGGTATTGCACTCATCGTCCCATAAAACTATAGTTCTGCCAGTAACTTCTTTTATAGCACTATATTAGTGCTGCAGCAACCATTCTCGGAAACATTACTATAGACATTGGTATTTTCTTTAGTTTTAGCTTTAATTTTAGCTTTACTGCATAAACAAACATCGATTAAGCAAATGTTTATTTTCTCAAAGAAAACAAAATATAAACACAAAAAGTGTTATATTATAAAGATTAACGTACTTTAGTAGCTGCAATTCATATTATTTTCTCAAAGAGTATTGCACTCATCGTCCTTTAAAACTTTAGTTCTGCCAGTAACTTCTTTTATAGCACTATATTAGTGCTGCATCAACCATTCTTGTAAAAATTACTATAGACTTTAGTTTTTTCTTTAGTCTCATTTTAGCTTTACTGCATAAACAAACATCGATCAATTAAATGTTTATTTTCTCAAAGAAAACAAAATATAAACACAAAAAGTGTTGATTAACGTACTTTAGTAGCTACAATTTATATTATAAAGAGTATTGCACTCATCGTCCTTTAAAACTTTAGTTCTGCCAGTAACTTCTTTTATAGCACTATATTAGTACTGCAGCAACTATTCTTCGGAAACATTACTATAGACATTGGTTTTTTCTTTAGTCTCATTTTAGCTTTACTGCATAAACAAACATCGATTAATTAAATGTTTATTTTCTCAAAGAAAACAAAATATAAACACAAAAAGTGTGGATTAACGTACTTTAGTAGCTGCAATTCATATTATTAAGAGTATTGCACTCATCGTCCCATAAAACTATAGTTCTGCCAGTAACTTCTTTTATAGCTCTATATTAGTGCTGCAGCAACCATTCTTGGAAACATTACTATAGACATTGGTATTTTCTTTAGTCTTAGCAATTTTAGCTTTACTGCATAAACAAACATCGATTAATTAAATGTTTATTTTCTCAAAGAAAACAAAATATAAACACAAAAAGTGTTGATTAACGTACTTTAGTAGCTACAATTCATATTATTAAGAGTATTGCACTCATCGTCCTTTAAAACTATAGTTCTGCCAGTAACTTCTTTTATAGCACTATATTAGTGCTGCAGCAACCATTCTTGGAAACATTAATATAGACATTAGTTTTTTCTTTCGTCTCATTTTAGCTTCACTGCGTAAACAAACATCGATCAATTAAATGTCTATTTTCTCAAAGGAAGCAAAATATAAACACAAAAAGTGTTGTTTAACGTACTTTAGTAGCTACAATTTATATTATAAAGAGTATTGCACTCATCGTCCTTTAAAACTATAGTTCTGCCAGTAACTTCTTTTATAGCACTATATTAGTGCTGCAGCAACCATTCTTGGAAACATTAATATAGACATTAGTTTTTTCTTTAGTCTCATTTTAGCTTTACTGCATAAACAAACATCGATTAATTAAATGTTTATTTTCTCAAAGAAAACAAAATATAAACACAAAAAGTGTTGATTAACGTACTTTAGTAGCTACAATTTATATTATAAAGAGTATTGCACTCATCGTCCTTTAAAACTATAGTTCTGCCAGTAACTTCTTTTATAGCACTATATTAGTGCTGCAGCAACCATTCTTGGAAACATTACTATAGACATTAGTTTTTTCTTTAGTCTCATTTTAGCTTTACTGCATAAACAAACATCGATTAATTAAATGTTTATTTTCTCAAAGAAAACAAAATATAAACACAAAAAGTGTGGATTAACGTACTTTAGTAGCTACAATTTATATTATATAGTATTGCACTCATTGTCCTTTAAAACTATAGTTCTGCCAGTAACTTCTTTTATAGCACTATATTAGTGCTGCAGCAACCATTCTTGGAAACATTAATATAGACATTAGTTTTTTCTTTAGTCTCATTTTAGCTTTACTGCATAAACAAACATCGATTAATTAAATGTTTATTTTCTCAAAGAAAACAAAATATAAACACAAAAAGTGTGGATTAACGTACTTTAGTAGCTACAATTTATATTATAAAGAGTATTGCACTCATCGTCCTTTAAAACTTTAGTTCTGCCAGTAACATCTTTTATAACACTATATTAGTACTGCAGCAACTATTTTTCGAAACATTACTATAGACATTAGTTTTTTCTTTAGTCTCATTTTAGCTTCACTGCATAAACAAACATCGATCAATTAAATTTTTATTTTCTGAAAGAAAACAAAATGTAAACACTAAAAGTGTGGATTAACGTACTTTAGTAGCTACTATTTATATTATAAAGAGTATTGCACTCATCGTCCTTTAAAACTATAGTTCTGCCAGTAACTTCTTTTATAGCACTATATTAGTGCTGCAGCAACCATTCTTGGAAACATTACTATAGACATTAGTTTTTTCTTTAGTCTCATTTTAGCTTTACTGCATAAACAAACATCGATTAATTAAATGTTTATTTTCTCAAAGAAAACAAAATATAAACACAAAAAGTGTGGATTAACGTACTTTAGTAGCTACAATTTATATTATAAAGAGTATTGCACTCATCGTCCTTTAAAACTTAGTTCTGCCAGTAACTTCTTTTATAGTACTATATTAGTGCTGCAGCAACCATTCTTGGAAACATTACTATAGACATTAGTTTTTTCTTTAGTCTCATTTTAGCTTTACTGCATAAACAAACATCGATTAATTAAATGTTTATTTTCTCAAAGAAAACAAAATATAAACACAAAAAGTGTTGATTAACGTACTTTAGTAGCTACAATTTATATTATTAATGGTATTGCACTCATCGTCCTTAAAACTATAGTTCTGCCAGTAACTTCTTTTATAGCACTATATTAGTGCTGCAGCAACCATTCTCGGAAACATTACTATAGACATTGGTATTTTCTTTAGTTTTAGCTTTAATTTTAGCTTTACTGCATAAACAAACATCGATTAATTAAATGTTTATTTTCTCAAAGAAAACAAAATATAAACACAAAAAGTGTGGATTAACGTACTTTAGTAGCTACAATTCATATTATTAAGAGTATTGCACTCATCGTCCCATAAAACTATAGTTCTGCCAGTAACTTCTTTTATAGCACTATATTAGTGCTGCATCAACCATTCTTGTAAAAATTACTATAGACTTTAGTTTTTTCTTTAGTCTCATTTTAGCTTTACTGCATAAACAAACATCGATTAATTAAATGTTTATTTTCTCAAAGAAAACAAAATATAAACACAAAAAGTGTTGTTTAACCTACTTTAGTAGCTACAATTTATATTATTAAGAGTATTGCACTCATCGTCCCATAAAACTATAGTTCTGCCAGTAACTTCTTTTATAGCACTATATTAGTGCTGCAGCAACCATTCTTGGAAACATTAATATAGACATTAGTTTTTTCTTTAGTCTCATTTTAGCTTTACTGCATAAACAAACATCGATTAATTAAATGTTTATTTTCTCAAAGAAAACAAAATATAAACACAAAAAGTGTTGATTAACGTACTTTAGTAGCTACAATTTATATTATAAAGAGTATTGCACTCATCGTCCTTTAAAACTATAGTTCTGCCAGTAACTTCTTTTATAGCACTATATTAGTGCTGCAGCAACCATTCTTGGAAACATTACTATAGACATTAGTTTTTTCTTTAGTCTCATTTTAGCTTTACTGCATAAACAAACATCGATTAATTAAATGTTTATTTTCTCAAAGAAAACAAAATATAAACACAAAAAGTGTGGATTGATGTACTTTATTAGCTACCATTTATACTATTAAGAGTATTGCACTCATCGTCCTTTAAAACTTTAGTTCTGCCAGTAACTTCTTTTATAGCACTATATTAGTGCTGCAGCAACCATTCTTGGAAACATTACTATAGACATTAGTTTTTTCTTTAGTCTCATTTTAGCTTTACTGCATAAACAAACATCGATTAATTAAATGTTTATTTTCTCAAAGAAAACAAAATATAAACACAAAAAGTGTTGATTAACGTACTTTAATAGCTACAATTTATATTATAAAGAGTATTGCACTCATCGTCCTTTAAAACTTTAGTTCTGCCAGTAACATCTTTTATAACACTATATTAGTACTGCAGCAACTATTTTTCGAAACATTACTATAGACATTAGTTTTTTCTTTAGTCTCATTTTAGCTTCACTGCGTAAACAAACATCGATCAATTAAATGTTTATTTTCTCAAAGGAAGCAAAATATAAACACAAAAAGTGTTGTTTAACGTACTTTAGTAGCTACAATTCATATTATTAAGAGTATTGCACTCATCGTCCTTTAAAACTATAGTTCTGCCAGTAACTTCTTTTATAGCACTATATTAGTGCTGCAGCAACCATTCTTGGAAACATTAATATAGACATTAGTTTTTTCTTTAGTCTCATTTTAGCTTTACTGCATAAACAAACATCGATTAATTAAATGTTTATTTTCTCAAAGAAAACAAAATATAAACACAAAAAGTGTGGATTAACGTACTTTAGTAGCTACAATTCATATTATTAAGAGTATTGCACTCATCGTCCTTTAAAACTATAGTTCTGCCAGTAACTTCTTTTATAGCACTATATTAGTGCTGCAGCAACCATTCTTGGAAACATTACTATAGACATTAGTTTTTTCTTTAGTCTCATTTTAGCTTTACTGCATAAACAAACATCGATTAATTAAATGTTTATTTTCTCAAAGAAAACAAAATATAAACACAAAAAGTGTGGATTAACGTACTTTAGTAGCTACAATTTATATTATAAAGAGTATTGCACTCATCGTCCTTTAAAACTTTAGTTCTGCCAGTAACATCTTTTATAACACTATATTAGTACTGCAGCAACTATTTTTCGAAACATTACTATAGACATTAGTTTTTTCTTTAGTCTCATTTTAGCTTTACTGCATAAACAAACATCGATTAATTAAATGTTTATTTTCTCAAAGAAAACAAAATATAAACACAAAAAGTGTTGATTAACGTACTTTAGTAGCTACAATTCATATTATTAAGAGTATTGCACTCATCGTCCTTTAAAACTATAGTTCTGCCAGTAACTTCTTTTATAGCACTATATTAGTGCTGCAGCAACCATTCTTGGAAACATTAATATAGACATTAGTTTTTTCTTTAGTCTCATTTCAGCTTCACTGCATAAACAAACATCGATTAATTAAATGTTTATTTTCTCAAAGAAAACAAAATATAAACACAAAAAGTGTTGATTAACGTACTTTAATAGCTACAATTTATATTATAAAGAGTATTGCACTCATCGTCCCATAAAACTATAGTTCTGCCAGTAACTTCTTTTATAGCACTATATTAATGCTGCAGCAACCATTCTTGGAAACATTACTATAGACATTAGTTTTTTCTTTAGTTTTAGCTTTAATTTTAGCTTTACTGCATAAACAAACATCGATTAAGCAAATGTTTATTTTCTCTTTTTCTTTAGTCTCATTTTAGCTTTACTGCACAAACAAACATCGATTAATTATATGTTTATTTTCTCAAAGAAAACAAAATATAAACACAAAAATTGGATTAACGTACTTTAGTAGCTACAATTTATATTATAAAGAGTATTGCACTCATCGTCCTTTAAAACTTTAGTTCTAACAGTAACTTCTTTTATAGCACTATATTAGTGCTGCAGCAACCATTTTTGAAAAATTACTATAGACATTAGTTTTTTCTTTAGTCTCATTTTAGCTTTACTGCATAAACAAACATCGATTAATTAAGCGTTTATTTTCTCAAAGAAAACAAAATATCAACACAAAAAGTGTTGATTAACGTAAGTTAGTAGGTACAATTTATATTATAAAGAGTATTGCACTCATCGTTCTTTAAAACTTTAGTTCTGCCAGTAACTTCTTTTATAGCACTATATTAGTGCTGCAGCCACCATTCTTTGAAACATTACTATAGACATTGGTTTTTCTTTAGCTTTAGCTTTAATTTTAGCTTTACTGCATAAACAAACATCGATTAATTAAATGTTTATTTTCTCATAGAAAACAAAATATAAACACATGAAGTCTGGATTAACGTACTTTAGTAGCTACAATTTATATTATTAAGAGTATTGCACTCATCGTCCCATAAAACTATAGTTCTGCCAGTAACTTCTTTTATAGCACTATATTAATGCTGCAGCAACCATTCTCGGAAACATTACTATAGACATTGGTATTTTCTTTAGTTTTAGCTTTAATTTTAGCTTTACTGCATAAACAAACATCGATTAATTAAATGTTTATTTTCTCAAAGAAAACAAAATATAAACACAAAAAGTGTTGTTTAACCTACTTTAGTAGCTACAATTTATATTATAAAGAGTATTGCACTCATCGTCCTTTAAAACTTTAGTTCCGCCAGTAACTTCTTTTATAGCACTATATTAGTGCTGCAGCAACCATTCTTGGAAACATTAATATAGACATTAGTTTTTTCTTTAGTCTCATTTTAGCTTTACTGCATAAACAAACATCGATTAAGCAAATGTTTATTTTCTCAAAGAAAACAAAATATAAACACAAAAAGTGTTGATTAACGTACTGTAATAGCTACAATTTATATTATAAAGAGTATTGAACTCATCGTCCTTTAAAACTTTAGTTCTGCCAGTAACATCTTTTATAACACTATATTAGTACTGCAGCAACTATTTTTCGAAACATTACTATAGACATTAGTTTTTTCTTTAGTCTCATTTTAGCTTCACTGCATAAACAAACATCGATCAATTAAATGTTTATTTTCTCAAAGAAAGCAAAATATAAACACAAAAAGTGTTGTTTAACGTACTTTAGTAGCTGCATATCATATTATTAAGAGTATTGCACTCATCGTTCTTTAAAACTATAGTTCTGCCAGTAACTTCTTTTATAGCACTATATTAGTGCTGCAGCAACCATTCTCGGAAACATTACTATAGACATTGGTATTTTCTTTAGTTTTAGCTTTAATTTTAGCTTTACTGCATAAACAAACATCGATTAATTAAATGTTTATTTTCTCAAAGAAAACAAAATATAAACACAAAAAGTAGCTGGATTAACGTACTTTAACTGCATAGCTACAATTAAACACATTATTAAGTACTTTTGCTACTCATCGTATTGCACTCATAAAACTTTAGTTCTGCCAGTAACTTCTTTTATAGCACTATATTAGTGCTGCAGCAACCATTCTTGTAAAAATTACTATAGACATTAGTTTTTTCTTTAGTCTCATTTTAGCTTTACTGCATAAACAAACATCGATTAATTAAATGTTTATTTTCTCAAAGAAAACAAAATATAAACACAAAAAGTGTTGATTAACGTACTTTAGTAGCTACAATTTATATTATAAAGAGTATTGCACTCATCGTCCTTTAAAACTATAGTTCTGCCAGTAACTTCTTTTATAGCACTATATTAATGCTGCAGCAACCATTCTTGGAAACATTACTATAGACATTAGTTTTTTCTTTAGTTTTAGCTTTAATTTTAGCTTTACTGCATAAACAAACATCGATTAATTAAATGTTTATTTTCTCAAAGTAAACAAAATATAAACACAAAAAGTGTGGATTAACGTACTTTAGTAGCTGCAATTCATATTATTAAGAGTATTGCACTCATCGTCCCATAAAACTATAGTTCTGCCAGTAACTTCTTTTATAGCACTATATTAGTGCTGCAGCAACCATTCTCGGAAACATTACTATAGACATTGGTATTTTCTTTAGTTTTAGCTTTAATTTTAGCTTTACTGCATAAACAAACATCGATTAAGCAAATGTTTATTTTCTCAAAGAAAACAAAATATAAACACAAAAAGTGTGGATTAACGTACTTTAGTAGCTGCAATTCATATTATTAAGAGTATTGCACTCATCGTCCCATAAAACTATAGTTCTGCCAGTAACTTCTTTTATAGCACTATATTAGTGCTGCAGCAACCATTCTTGGAAACATTACTATAGACATTAGTTTTTTCTTTAGTCTCATTTTAGCTTTACTGCATAAACAAACATCGATTAATTAAATGTTTATTTTCTCAAAGAAAACAAAATATAAACACAAAAAGTGTTGTTTAACGTACTTTAGTAGCTACAATTTATATTATAAAGAGTATTGCACTCATCGTCCTTTAAAACTATAGTTCTGCCAGTAACTTCTTTTATAGCACTATATTAGTGCTGCAGCAACTATTCTTGGAAACATTAATATAGACATTAGTTTTTTCTTTAGTCTCATTTTAGCTTTACTGCATAAACAAACATCGATTAAGCAAATGTTTATTTTCTCAAAGAAAACAAAATATAAACACAAAAAGTGTTGATTAACGTACTTTAATAGCTACAATTTATATTATAAAGAGTATTGAACTCATCGTCCTTTAAAACTTTAGTTCTGCCAGTAACATCTTTTATAACACTATATTAGTACTGCAGCAACTATTTTTCGAAACATTACTATAGACATTAGTTTTTTCTTTACTCTCATTTTAGCTTCACTGCATAAACAAACATCGATCAATTAAATGTTAATTTTCTCAAAGAAAGCAAAATATAAACACAAAAAGTGTTGTTTAACGTACTTTAGTAGCTGCAATTCATATTATTAAGAGTATTGCACTCATCGTCCCATAAAACTATAGTTCTGCCAGTAACTTCTTTTATAGCACTATATTAGTGCTGCAGCAACCATTCTTGGAAACATTAATATAGACATTAGTATTTTCTTTAGTTTTAGCTTTAATTTTAGCTTTACTGCATAAACAAACATCGATTAATTTTTCTTTTGTCTCATTTTAGCTTTGCTGCATAAACAAACATCGATTAATTAAATGTTTATTTTCTCAAAGAAAACAAAATATAAACACAAAAAGTGTGGATTAACGTACTTTAGTAGCTACAATTTATATTATAAAGAGTATTGCACTCATCGTCCTTTAAAACTTTAGTTCTGCCAGTAACTTTTTTATAGCACTATATTAGTGCTGCAGCAACCATTCTTGGAAACATTACTATAGACATTAGTTTTTTCTTTAGTCTCATTTTAGCTTTACTGCATAAACAAACATCGATTAATTAAATGTTTATTTTCTCAAAGAAAACAAAATATAAACACAAAAAGTGTTGATTAACGTACTTTAGTAGCTACAATTCATATTATTAAGAGTATTGCACTCATCGTCCTTTAAAA
This sequence comes from Aurelia coerulea, assembly GCA_039566865.1. Classification (NCBI taxonomy): domain Eukaryota; kingdom Metazoa; phylum Cnidaria; class Scyphozoa; order Semaeostomeae; family Ulmaridae; genus Aurelia; species Aurelia coerulea. The sequence continues at coordinate 7,753,960 of CM076960.1, read as the reverse complement.
CTATAGTTCTGCCAGTAACTTCTTTTATAGCACTATATTAGTGCTGCAGCAACCATTCTTGGAAACATTACTATAGACATTAGTTTTTTCTTTAGTTTTAGCTTTAATTTTAGCTTTACTGCATAAACAAACATCGATTAAGCAAATGTTTATTTTCTCAAAGAAAACAAAATATAAACACAAAAAGTGTGGATTAACGTACTTTAGTAGCTGCAATTCATATTATTAAGAGTATTGCACTCATCGTCCCATAAAACTATAGTTCTGCCAGTAACTTCTTTTATAGCACTATATTAGTGCTGCAGCAACCATTCTCGGAAACATTACTATAGACATTGGTATTTTCTTTAGTTTTAGCTTTAATTTTAGCTTTACTGCATAAACAAACATCGATTAATTAAATGTTTATTTTCTCAAAGAAAACAAAATATAAACACAAAAAGTGTTGTTTAACGTACTTTAGTAGCTACAATTCATATTATTAAGAGTATTGCACTCATCGTCCTTTAAAACTATAGTTCTGCCAGTAACTTCTTTTATAGCACTATATTAGTGCTGCAGCAACCATTCTTGGAAACATTAATATAGACATTAGTTTTTTCTTTAGTCTCATTTTAGCTTTACTGCATAAACAAACATCGATTAAGCAAATGTTTATTTTCTCAAAGAAAACAAAATATAAACACAAAAAGTGTTGATTAACGTACTTTAATAGCTACAATTTATATTATAAAGAGTATTGAACTCATCGTCCTTTAAAACTTTAGTTCTGCCAGTAACATCTTTTATAACACTATATTAGTACTGCAGCAACTATTTTTCGAAACATTACTATAGACATTAGTTTTTTCTTTAGTCTCATTTTAGCTTCACTGCATAAACAAACATCGATCAATTAAATGTCTATTTTCTCAAAGAAAGCAAAATATAAACACAAAAAGTGTTGTTTAACGTACTTTAGTAGCTGCAATTTATATTATAAAGGGTATTGCACTCATCGTCCCATTTAAACTATAGTTCTGCCAGTAACTTCTTTTATAGCACTATATTAGTGCTGCAGCAACCATTCTCGGAAACATTACATTACTATAGACATTGGTATTTTCTTTAGGAAACTTTAGCTTTAATTTTAGCTTTACTGCATAAACAAACATCGATTAAGCAAATGTTTATTTTCTCAAAGAAAACAAAATATAAACACAAAAAGTGTGGATTAACGTACTTTAGTAGCTACAATTTATATTATAAAGAGTATTGCACTCATCGTTCTTTAAAACTTTAGTTCTGCCAGTAACTTCTTTTATAGCACTATATTAGTGCTGCAGCAACCATTCTTGTAAAAATTACTATAGACTTAGTTTTTTCTTTAGTCTCATTTTAGCTTTACTGCAAAAACAAACATCGATCAATTAAATTTTTATTTTCTCAAAGAAAACAAAATATAAACACAAAAAGTGTCGATTAACGTACTTTAGTAGCTACAATTTATATTATAAAGAGTATTGCACTCATCGTCCTTTAAAACTATAGTTCTGCCAGTAACTTCTTTTATAGCACTATATTAGTGCTGCAGCAACCATTCTTGGAAACATTACTATAGACATTAGTTTTTTCTTTAGTCTCATTTTAGCTTTACTGCATAAACAAACATCGATCAATTAAATGTTTATTTTCTCAAAGAAAACAAAATATAAACACAAAAAGTGTTGATTAACGTACTTTAGTAGCTACAATTTATATTATAAAGAGTATTGCACTCATCGTCCTTTAAAACTTTAGTTCTGCCAGTAACTTCTTTTATAGCACTATATTAGTGCTGCAGCAACCATTCTCGGAAACATTACTATAGACATTGGTATTTTCTTTAGTCTCATTTTAGCTTCACTGCATAAACAAACATCGATTAATGAAATGTTTATTTTTCTTAAAGAAAACAAAATATAAACACAAAAAGTGTTGTTTAACGTACTTTAGTAGCTGCAATTCATATTATTAAGAGTATTGCACTCATCGTCCCATAAAACTATAGTTCTGCCAGTAACTTCTTTTATAGCACTATATTAATGCTGCAGCAACCATTCTTGGAAACATTACTATAGACATTAGTTTTTTCTTTAGTTTTAGCTTTAATAGCTTTACTGCATAAACAAACATCGATTAATTAAATGTTTATTTTCTTAAAGAAAACAAAATATAAACACAAAAAGTGTTGATTAACGTACTTTAGTAGCTACAATTCATATTATTAAGAGTATTGCACTCATCGTCCTTTAAAACTATAGTTCTGCCAGTAACTTCTTTTATAGCACTATATTAGTGCTGCAGCAACCATTCTTGGAAACATTAATATAGACATTAGTTTTTTCTTTAGTCTCATTTTAGCTTTACTGCATAAACAAACATCGATTAAGCAAATGTTTATTTTCTCAAAGAAAACAAAATATAAACACAAAAAGTGTTGATTAACGTACTGTAATAGCTACAATTTATATTATAAAGAGTATTGAACTCATCGTCCTTTAAAACTTTAGTTCTGCCAGTAACATCTTTTATAACACTATATTAGTACTGCAGCAACTATTTTTCGAAACATTACTATAGACATTAGTTTTTTCTTTATTCTCATTTTAGCTTCACTGCATAAACAAACATCGATCAATTAAATGTTTATTTTCTCAAAGAAAGCAAAATATAAACACAAAAAGTGTTGTTTAACGTACTTTAGTAGCTGCAATTCATATTATTAAGAGGTATTGCACTCATCGTCCCATAAAACTATAGTTCTGCCAGTAACTTCTTTTATAGCACTATATTAGTGCTGCAGCAACCATTCTTGGAAACATTAATATAGACATTAGTATTTTCTTTAGTTTCTTTAATTTTAGCTTTACTGCATAAACAAACATCGATTAAGCAAATGTTTATTTTCTCAAAGAAAACAAAATATAAACAATTCTTGGAAACATTAATATCAGGTTTTTCTTAAGTCTCATTTTAGTTTTAGCTGCACAAACAAACATCGATTAAGCATATGTTTATTTTCTCAAAGAAAACAAAATATAAACACAAAAATTGTGGATTAACGTACTTTAGTAGCTACAATTTATATTATAAACAGTATTGCACTCATCGTTCTTTAAAACTTTAGTTCTGCCAGTAACTTTTTTATAGCACTATATTAGTGCTGCAGCAACCATTCTTGTAAAAATTACTATAGACTTTAGTTTTTTCTTTAGTGTCACTTTAGCTTTACTGCATCAACAAACATCAATCAATTAAATGTTTATTTTCTCAAAGAAAACAAAAAATAATCACAAAAAGTGTTGATTAACGTACTTTAGTAGCTACAATTTATATTATAAAGAGTTTTGCACTCATTGTTCTTTAAAACTTTAGTTCTGCCAGTAACATCTTTTATAACACTATATTAGTACTGCAGCAACTATTTTTTGAAACATTACTATAGACATTAGTTTTTTCTTTATTCTCATTTTAGCTTCACTGCATAAACAAACATCGATCAATTAAATGTTTATTTTCTCAAAGAAAGCAAAATATAAACACAAAAAGTGTTGTTTAACGTACTTTAGTAGCTGCAATTCATATTATTAAGAGTATTGCACTCATCGTCCCATAAAACTATAGTTCTGCCAGTAACTTCTTTTATAGCACTATATTAGTGCTGCAGCAACCATTCTCGGAAACATTACTATAGACATTGGTATTTTCTTTAGTTTTAGCTTTAATTTTAGCTTTACTTAAACAAACATCGATTAAGCTGTTTATTTTCTGCAAAATATAAACAAACATCGATTTTAGTTTTGCTGCAAAACAAACATTTAAATGTTTATTTTCTCAAAGAAAACAAAATATAAACACAAAAATTGTGGATTAACGTACTTTAGTAGCTACAATTTATATTATAAAGAGTATTGCACTCATCGTTCTTTAAAACTTTAGTTCTGCCAGTAACTTTTTTATAGCACTATATTAGTGCTGCAGCAACCATTCTTGTAAAAATTACTATAGACTTTAGTTTTTTTTTAGTCTCATTTTAGCTTTACTGCATAAACAAACATCGATCAATTAAATGTTTATTTTCTCAAAGAAAACAAAATATAAACACAAAAAGTGTTGATTAACGTACTTTAATAGCTACAATTTATATTATAAAGAGTTTTGCACTCATCGTTCTTTAAAACTTTAGTTCTGCCAGTAACTTTTTTTATAGCACTATATTAGTACTGCAGCAACCATTCTCGGAAACATTACTATAGACATTGGTATTTTCTTTAGCTTTAGCTTTAATTTTAGCTTTACTGCATAAACAATATTGCACTCATCATCCCATAAAACTATAGTTCTGCCAGTAACTTCTTTTATAGCACTATATTAGTGCTGCAGCAACCAATCTTGGAAACATTAATATAGACATTACCTTTTTCTTTAGTGTCATTTTAGCTTTACTGCTTAAATAAACTTCGATCAGTTAAATGTTTATTTTCTCAAAGAAAACAAAATATAAACACAAAAAGTGTTGTTTAACGTACTTTAATAGTTACATTTTATATTATAAAGAGTATTGCACTCATCGTTCTTTAAAACTTTAGATCTGCCAGTAACTTTTTTTATAGCACTATATTAGTACTGCAGCAACTATTTTTCAAAACATTACTACAGACATTAGTTTTTTCTTTAATCTCATTTTAGCTTCACTGCGTAAACAAAGATCGATCAATTAAATGTTTATTTTCTCAAAGGAAGCAAAATATAAACACAAAAAGTGTTGTTTAACGTACTTTAGTAGCCACAATTTTCATTATAAATGGTATTGCACTCATCGTGCATTTAAACTATAGTTCTGCCAGTAGCTTCTTTTATAGCACTATATTAGTGCTGCAGCAACCATTCTTGGAAACATTAATATAGACATTAGTTTTTTCTTTCGTCTCATTTTAGCTTTACTGCATAAACAAACATCGATTAAGCAAATGTTTATTTTCTCAAAGAAAACAAAATATAAACACAAAAAGTGTTGATTAACGTACTTTAATAGCTACAATTTATATTATAAAGAGTATTGCACTCATCGTCCTTTAAAACTAAAGTTCTGCCAGTAACATCTTTTATAGCACTATATTAGTGCTGCAGCAACCATTCTTGGAAACATTACTATAGACATTAGTTTTTTCTTTAGTCTCATTTTAGCTTCACTGCATAAACAAACATCGATCAATTAAATGTTTATTTTCTCAAAGGAAGCAAAATATAAATACAAAAAGTGTTGTTTAACGTACTTTAGTTGCCACAATTTTTATTATCAAGGGTATTGCACTCATCGTTCTGCCAGTAGCTTCTTTTATAGCAGTATATTAGTGCTGCAGCAACCATTCTCGGATACATTACTATAGACATTGGTATTTTCTTTTGCTTTAGCTTTATTTTTAGCTTTACTGCATAAAGAAACATCGAATAATTAAATGTTTCGAACACGAAAACACGAAAAGTGTTGTTTAACGTACTTTAATAGTTACAATTTATATTATAAAGAGTATTGCACTCATCGTTCTTTAAAACTTTAGATCTGCCAGTAACTTTTTTTATAGCACTATATTAGTACTGCAGCAACTATTTTTCGAAACATTACTATAGACATTAGTTTTTTCTTTAGTCTCATTTTAGCTTCACTGCGTAAGCAAACATCGATCAAAAAATGTTTATTTTCTCAAAGGAAGCAAAATATAAACACAAAAAGGGTTGTTTAACGTACTTTAGTAGCCACAATTTTTATTATAAAGGGTATTGCACTCATCGTGCATTTAAACTATAGTTCTGCCAGTAGCTTCTTTTATAGCACTATATTAGTGCTGCAGCAACCATTCTTGGAAACATTAAAATAGACATTAGTTTTTTCTTTCGTCTCATTTTAGCTTTACTGCATAAACAAACATCGATTAAGCAAATGTTTATTTTCTCAAAGAAAACAAAATATAAACACAAAAAGTGTTGATTAACGTACTTTAATAGCTACAATTTATATTATAAAGAGTATTGCACTCATCGTCCTTTAAAACTTTAGTTCTGCCAGTAACATCTTTTATAACACTATATTAGTGCTGCAGCAACTATTCTCGGATACATTACTATAGACATTGGTATTTTCTTTTGCTTTAGCTTTATTTTTAGCTTTACTGCATAAAGAAACATCGAATAATTAAATGTTTATTTTCTCAAAGAAAACAAAATATCAACACAAAAAGTATGGATTAACGTACTTTAGTAGCTACAATTCATATTATTAAGAGTATTGCACTCATTGTCCTTTAAAACAAAAGTTCTGCCAGTAACTTCTTTTATAGCACTATATTAGTGCTGCAGCAACCATTCTTGGTAACATTACTATAGACATTAGTTTTTTCTTTAGTCTCATTTTAGCTTTACTGCATAAATGAACATCGATTAACTAAATGTTTATTTTCTCTAAGAAAACAAAATATAAACAAAGTGTGGATTAACGTACTTTAGTGGCTACAATTTATATTATAGAGATTTTGGCACTCATCCTTCTTTAAAACTTTAGTTCTGCCAGTAACTTTTTTATAGCACTATATTAGTGCTGCAGCAACCATTGTTGTAAAAGTTACTATAGACTTTAGGTTTTCTTTAGTGTCATTTTAGCTTTACTGCATAAACAAACATCGATCAATTAAATGTTTATTTTCTCAAAGAAAACAAAATATAAACACAAAAAGTGTTGATTAACAAAACTTTAATAGCTACAATTTATATTATAAAGAGTATTGAACTAATCGTCCTTTAAAACTTTAGTTCTGCCAGTAACATCTTTTATAACACTATATTAGTACTGCAGCAACTATTTTTTGAAATATTACTATAGACATTAGTTTTTTCTTTAGTCTCATTTTAGCTTTACTGCATAAGCAAACATCGATCAATTAAATGTTTATTTTCTCAAAGAAAACAAAATGTAAACACAAAAATTGTGGATTAACGTACTTTAATAGCTACAATTTATATTATAAAGAGTTTTGCACTCATCGTTCTTTAAAACTTTAGTTCTGCCAGTAACATCTTTTATAACACTATATTATTGCTGCAGCAACTATTTTTCGAAACATTATTATAGACATTAGATTTTTCTTTAGTCTCATTTTAAATTTACTGCATAATCAAACATCGATTAATTAAATGTTTAATTTCTCAAAGAAAACAAAATATAAACACAAAAATTGTGGATTAAAGTACTTTAATAGCTACAATTTATATCATAAAGAGTTTTGCACTCATCGCTCTTTAAAACTTTAGTTCTGCCAGTAACATCTATTATAACACTATATTATTGCAGCAGCAACTATTTTTCGAAATATTACTATAGACATTAGTTTTTTCCTTAGTCTCATTTTAGCTTTACTGCATAAACAAACATCGCTTAATTAAATGTTTATTTTCTTGAAGAAAACAAAGTATCAACATAAAAAGTGTGGATTAACGTACTTTATTAGCTACAATTTATATCATAAAGAGTTTTGCACTCATCGCTCTTTAAATCTTTAGTTCTGCCAGTAACATCTATTATAACACTATATTATTGCTGCAGCAACTATTTTTCGAAATATTACTATAGACATTTGTTTTTTCTTTAGTCTCATTTTAGCTTCACTGCATAAACAAACATCGATTAATTAAATGTTTATTTTCTTAAAGAAAACAAAATATAAACACAAAAAGTGTGGATTAACGTACTTTAATAGCTACAATTTATATTATAAAGACTATTGCACTCATCGTCCTATAAAACTTTAGTTCTGCCAGTAACATCTTTTATAACACTATATTAGTACTGCAGCATTTATTTTTCGAAACATTACTATAGACTTTAGTGTTTTCTTTAGTGTCATTTTAGCTTTACTGCATAAACAAACATCGATCAATTAAATGTTTATTTTCTCAAAGAAAACAAAATATAAACACAAAAAGTGTTGATTAACAAAACTTTAATAGCTACAATTTATATTATAAAGAGTATTGCACTCATTGTTCTTTAAAACTTTAGTTCTGCCAGTAACTTTTTTATAGCACTAAATTAGTGCTGCAGCAACCATTGTTGTAAAAATTACTCTACACTTTAGTTTTTTCTTTAGTCTCATTTTAAATTTACTGCATAAGCAAACATCGATTAATTAAATGTTTATTTTCTCAAAGAAAACAAAATTTAAATACAAAAATTGTGGATTAACGTACTTTAATAGCTACAATTTATATCATAAAGAGTTTTGCACTCATCGCTCTTTAAAACTTTATATCTGCCAGTAACATCTATTATAACACTATATTATTGCTGCAGCAACTATTTTTCGAAATATTACTATAGACATTAGTTTTTTCTTTAGTCTCATTTTAGCTTCAATGCATAAACAAACATCGATTAACTAAATGTTTATTTTCTTAAAGAAAACAAAATATAAACACAAAAAGTGTGGATTAACGTACTTTAATAGCTACAATTTATATCATAAAGAGTTTTGCACTCATCGCTCTTTAAAACTTTAGTTCTGCCAGTAACATCTATTATAACACTATATTATTGCTGCAGCAACTATTTTTCGAAATATTACTATAGACATTAGTTTTTTCTTTAGTCTCATTTTAGCTTCACTGCATAAACAAACATCGATTAATTAAATGTTTATTTTCTTAAAGAAAACAAAATATAAACACAAAAAGTGTGGATTAACGTACTTTAATAGCTACAATTTATATTATAAAGACTATTGTACTCATCGTCCTATAAAACTTTAGTTCTGCCAGTAACATCTTTTATAACACTATATTAGTACTGCAGCAACTATTTTTCGAAACATTACTATAGACATTAGTTTTTTCTTTAGTCTCATTTTAGCTTCACTGCATAAACAAACATCGATTAATTACATGTTTATTTTCTTTAAGAAAGCAAAATATAAACACAAAAATTGTGGATTAATATACTTTAATAGCTACAATTTATATTATAAAGAGTATTGCACTCATTGTTCTTTAAAACTTTAGTTCTGCCAGTAACATCTATTATAACACTATATTATTGCTGCAGCAACTATTTTTCGAAATATTACTATAGACATTAGTTTTTTCTTTAGTCTCATTTTAGCTTCACTGCATAAGCAAACATCGATTAATTAAATGTTTATTTTCTCAAAGAAAGCCAAATATAAACGCAAAAAGTGTTGATTAACGTACTTTAATAGCTACAATTTATATTATAAAGAGTATTGAACTAATCGTCCTTTAAAACTTTAGTTCTGCCAGTAACATCTTTTATAACACTATATTAGTACTGCAGCAACTATTTTTTGAAATATTACTATAGACATTAGTTTTTTCTTTAGTCTCATTTTAGCTTTACTGCATAAGCAAACATCGATTAGTTAAATGTTTATTTTCTTAAAGAAAACAAAATATAAACACAAAAATTGTGGATTTACGTACTTTAATAGCTACAATTTATATTATAAAGAGCTTTGCACTCATCGTTCTTTAAAACTTTAGTTCTGCCAGTAACATCTTTTATAACACTACATTATTGCTGCAGCAACTCTTTTTCGAAACATTACTATAGACATTAGTTTTTTCTTTAGTCTCACTTTAGCTTTACTGCAAAAGCAAACATCGATTAATTAAATGTTTATTTTCTCAAAGAAAACAAAATATAGACACAAAAATTGTAGATTAACGTACTTTAATAGCTACAATTTATATTATAAAGAGTTTTGCACTCATGGTTCTTTAAAACTTTAGTTCTGCCAGTAACATCTTTTATAACACTATATTTGTACTTTAACGTACTTTAGTTGCCACAATTTTTATTATCAAGGGTATTGCACTCATCGTGCATTTAAACTATGGTTCTGCCAGTAGCTTCTTTTATAGCAGTATATTAGTGCTGCAGCAACCATTCTTGGATACATTACTATAGACATTGGTATTTTCTTTTGCTTTAGCTTTATTTTTAGCTTTACTGCATAAAGAAACATCGAAATATTAAATGTTTATTTTCTTAAAGAAAACAAAATATAAACACAAAAAGTGTGGATTAACGTACTTTAATAGCTACAATTTATATTATAAAGACTATTGCACTCATCGTCCTATAAAACTTTAGTTCTGCCAGTAACATCTTTTATAACACTATATTAGCACTGCTGCAACTATTTTTCGAAACATTACTATAGACATTAGCTTTTTCTTTAGTCTCATTTTAGCTTCCCTACATAAACAAACATCGATTAATTAAATGTTTATTTTCTTAAAGAAAGCAAAATATAAAAACAAAAGTTTTGGATTAATATACTTTAATAGCTACAATTTATATTATAAAGAGTATTGCACTCATCGTCCTTTAAAACTTTAGTTCTGCCAGTAACATCTTTTATAACACTATATTAGTGCTGCAGTAACTATTCTCGGATACATTACTATAGACATTGGTATTTTCTTTTGCTTTAGCTTTATTTTTAGCTTTACTGCATAAAGAAACATCGAATAATTAAATGTTTATTTTCTCAAAGAAAACAAAATATCAACACAAAAAGTATGGATTAACGTACTTTAGTAGCTACAATTCATATTATTAAGAGTATTGCACTCATTGTCCTTTAAAACAAAAGTTCTGCCAGTAACTTCTTTTATAGCACTATATTAGTGCTGCAGCAACCATTCTTGGTAACATTACTATAGACATTAGTTTTTTCTTTAGTCTCATTTTAGCTTTACTGCATAAATGAACATCGATTAACTAAATGTTTATTTTCTCTAAGAAAACAAAATATAAACACATAAAGTGTGGATTAACGTACTTTAGTGGCTACAATTTATATCATAAAGAGTTTTGCACTCATCGCTCTTTAAATCTTTAGTTCTGCCAGTAACATCTATTATAACACTATATTATTGCTGCAGCAACTATTTTTCGAAATATTACTATAGACATTAGTTTTTTCTTTAGTCTCATTTTAGCTTCACTGCATAAACAAACATCGATTAATTAAATGTTTATTTTCTTAAAGAAAACAAAATATAAACACAAAAAGTGTGGATTAACGTACTTTAATAGCTACAATTTATATTATAAAGACTATTGCACTCATCGTCCTATAAAACTTTAGTTCTGCCAGTAACATCTTTTATAACACTATATTAGTACTGCAGCATTTATTTTTCGAAACATTACTATAGACATTAGTTTTTTCTTTAGTCTCATTTTAGCTTCACTGCATAAACAAACATCGATTAATTACATGTTTATTTTCTTTAAGAAAGCAAAATATAAACACAAGAATTGTGGATTAATATACTTTAATAGCTACAATTTATATTATAAAGAGTATTGCACTCATTGTTCTTTAAAACTTTAGTTCTGCCAGTAACTTTTTTATAGCACTAAATTAGTGCTGCAGCAACCATTGTTGTAAAAATTACTCTACACTTTAGTTTTTTCTTTAGTCTCATTTTAAATTTACTGCATAAGCAAACATCGATTAATTAAATGTTTATTTTCTCAAAGAAAACAAAATTTAAATACAAAAATTGTGGATTAACGTACTTTAATAGCTACAATTTATATCATAAAGAGTTTTGCACTCATCGCTCTTTAAAACTTTATATCTGCCAGTAACATCTATTATAACACTATATTATTGCTGCAGCAACTATTTTTCGAAATATTACTATAGACATTAGTTTTTTCTTTAGTCTCATTTTAGCTTCAATGCACAAACAAACATCGATTAACTAAATGTTTATTTTCTTAAAGAAAACAAAATATAAACACAAAAAGTGTGGATTAACGTACTTTAATAGCTACAATTTATATCATAAAGAGTTTTGCACTCATCGCTCTTTAAAACTTTAGTTCTGCCAGTAACATCTATTATAACACTATATTATTGCTGCAGCAACTATTTTTCGAAATATTACTATAGACATTAGTTTTTTCTTTAGTCTCATTTTAGCTTCACTGCATAAACAAACATCGATTAATTAAATGTTTATTTTCTTAAAGAAAACAAAATATAAACACAAAAAGTGTGGATTAACGTACTTTAATAGCTACAATTTATATTATAAAGACTATTGTACTCATCGTCCTATAAAACTTTAGTTCTGCCAGTAACATCTTTTATAACACTATATTAGTACTGCAGCAACTATTTTTCGAAACATTACTATAGACATTAGTTTTTTCTTTAGTCTCATTTTAGCTTCACTGCATAAACAAACATCGATTAATTACATGTTTATTTTCTTTAAGAAAGCAAAATATAAACACAAAAATTGTGGATTAATATACTTTAATAGCTACAATTTATATTATAAAGAGTATTGCACTCATTGTTCTTTAAAACTTTAGTTCTCCCACTAACATCTTTTATAACACTATATTAGTGCTGCAGCAACTATTTTTCGAAATATTACTATAGACATTAGTTTTTTCTTTAGTCTCATTTTAGCTTCACTGCATAAGCAAACATCGATTAATTAAATGTTTATTTTCTCAAAGAAAGCCAAATATAAACGCAAAAAGTGTTGATTAACGTACTTTAATAGCTACAATTTATATTATAAAGAGTATTGAACTAATCGTCCTTTAAAACTTTAGTTCTGCCAGTAACATCTTTTATAACACTATATTAGTACTGCAGCAACTATTTTTTGAAATATTACTATAGACATTAGTTTTTTCTTTAGTCTCATTTTAGCTTTACTGCATAAGCAAACATCGATTAGTTAAATGTTTATTTTCTTAAAGAAAACAAAATATAAACACAAAAATTGTGGATTTACGTACTTTAATAGCTACAATTTATATTATAAAGAGCTTTGCACTCATCGTTCTTTAAAACTTTAGTTCTGCCAGTAACATCTTTTATAACACTACATTATTGCTGCAGCAACTCTTTTTCGAAACATTACTATAGACATTAGTTTTTTCTTTAGTCTCAATTTAGCTTTACTGCAAAAGCAAACATCGATTAATTAAATGTTTATTTTCTCAAAGAAAACAAAATATAGACACAAAAATTGTAGATTAACGTACTTTAATAGCTACAATTTATATTATAAAGAGTTTTGCACTCATGGTTCTTTAAAACTTTAGTTCTGCCAGTAACATCTTTTATAACACTATATTTGTACTTTAACGTACTTTAGTTGCCACAATTTTTATTATCAAGGGTATTGCACTCATCGTGCATTTAAACTATGGTTCTGCCAGTAGCTTCTTTTATAGCAGTATATTAGTGCTGCAGCAACCATTCTTGGATACATTACTATAGACATTGGTATTTTCTTTTGCTTTAGCTTTATTTTTAGCTTTACTGCATAAAGAAACATCGAAATATTAAATGTTTATTTTCTTAAAGAAAACAAAATATAAACACAAAAAGTGTGGATTAACGTACTTTAATAGCTACAATTTATATTATAAAGACTATTGCACTCATCGTCCTATAAAACTTTAGTTCTGCCAGTAACATCTTTTATAACACTATATTAGCACTGCTGCAACTATTTTTCGAAACATTACTATAGACATTAGCTTTTTCTTTAGTCTCATTTTAGCTTCCCTACATAAACAAACATCGATTAATTAAATGTTTATTTTCTTAAAGAAAGCAAAATATAAAAACAAAAGTTTTGGATTAATATACTTTAATAGCTACAATTTATATTATAAAGAGTATTGCACTCATCGTCCTTTAAAACTTTAGTTCTGCCAGTAACATCTTTTATAACACTATATTAGTGCTGCAGTAACTATTCTCGGATACATTACTATAGACATTGGTATTTTCTTTTGCTTTAGCTTTATTTTTAGCTTTACTGCATAAAGAAACATCGAATAATTAAATGTTTATTTTCTCAAAGAAAACAAAATATCAACACAAAAAGTATGGATTAACGTACTTTAGTAGCTACAATTCATATTATTAAGAGTATTGCACTCATTGTCCTTTAAAACAAAAGTTCTGCCAGTAACTTCTTTTATAGCACTATATTAGTGCTGCAGCAACCATTCTTGGTAACATTACTATAGACATTAGTTTTTTCTTTAGTCTCATTTTAGCTTTACTGCATAAATGAACATCGATTAACTAAATGTTTATTTTCTCTAAGAAAACAAAATATAAACACATAAAGTGTGGATTAACGTACTTTAGTGGCTACAATTTATATTATAGAGATTTTGGCACTCATCCTTCTTTAAAACTTTAGTTCTCCCACTAACATCTTTTATAACACTATATTAGTGCTGCAGCAACTATTTTTCGAAATATTACTATAGACATTAGTTTTTTCTTTAGTCTCATTTTAGCTTCACTGCATAAACAAACATCGATTAATTAAATGTTTATTTTCTTAAAGAAAACAAAATATAAACACAAAAATTGTGGATTAATATTCTTTAATAGCTACAATTTATATTATAAAGAGTATTGCACTCATTGTTCTTTAAAACTTTAGTTCTGCCAGTAACTTTTTTATAGCACTATATTAGTGCTGCAGCAACCATTGTTGTAAAAGTTACTATAGACTTTAGTGTTTTCTTTAGTGTCATTTTAGCTTTACTGCATAAACAAACATCGATCAATTAAATGTTTATTTTCTCAAAGAAAACAAAATATAAACACAAAAAGTGTTGATTAACAAAACTTTAATAGCTACAATTTATATTATAAAGAGTATTGAACTAATCGTCTTTTAAAACTTTAGTTCTGCCAGTAACAGCTTTTATAACACTATATTAGTACTGCAGCAAGTATTTTTCGAAACATTACTATAGACATTAGTTTTTTCTTTAGTCTCATTTTAGCTTTACTGCATAAGCAAACATCGATCAATTAAATGTTTATTTTCTCAAAGAAAACAAAATATAAACACAAAAATTGTGGATTAACGTACTTTAATAGCTACAATTTATATTATAATGAGTTTTGCACTCATCGTTCTTTAAAACTTTAGTTCTGCCAGTAACATCTTTTATAACACTATATTATTGCTGCAGCAACTATTTTTCGAAACATTATTATAGACATTAGATTTTTCTTTAGTCTCATTTTAAATTTACTGCATAATCAAACATCGATTAATTAAATGTTTAATTTCTCAAAGAAAACAAAATATAAACACAAAAATTGTGGATTAAAGTACTTTAATAGCTACAATTTATATCATAAAGAGTTTTGCACTCATCGCTCTTTAAAACTTTAGTTCTGCCAGTAACATCTATTATAACACTATATTATTGCTGCAGCAACTATTTTTCGAAATATTACTATAGACATTAGTTTTTTCTTTAGTCTCATTTTAGCTTCACTGCATAAACAAACATCGATTAATTAAATGTTTATTTTCTTAAAGAAAACAAAATATAAACACAAAAAGTGTGGATTAACGTACTTTAATAGCTACAATTTATATTATAAAGACTATTGCACTCATCGTCCTATAAAACTTTAGTTCTGCCAGTAACATCTTTTATAACACTATATTAGTACTGCAGCAACTATTTTTCGAAACATTACTATAGACATTAGTTTTTTCTTTAGTCTCATTTTAGCTTCACTGCATAAACAAACATCGATTAATTACATGTTTATTTTCTTTAAGAAAGCAAAATATAAACACAAAAATTGTGGATTAATATACTTTAATAGCTACAATTTATATTATAAAGAGTATTGCACTCATTGTTCTTTAAAACTTTAGTTCTGCCAGTAACTTTTTTATAGCACTAAATTAGTGCTGCAGCAACCATTGTTGTAAAAATTACTCTACACTTTAGTTTTTTCTTTAGTCTCATTTTAAATTTACTGCATAAGCAAACATCGATTAATTAAATGTTTATTTTCTCAAAGAAAACAAAATATAAATACAAAAATTGTGGATTAACGTACTTTAATAGCTACAATTTATATCATAAAGAGTTTTGCACTCATCGCTCTTTAAAACTTTATATCTGCCAGTAACATCTATTATAACACTATATTATTGCTGCAGCAACTATTTTTCGAAATATTACTATAGACATTAGTTTTTTCTTTAGTCTCATTTTAGCTTCAATGCATAAACAAACATCGATTAACTAAATGTTTATTTTCTTAAAGAAAACAAAATATAAACACAAAAAGTGTGGATTAACGTACTTTAATAGCTACAATTTATATTATAAAGAGTATTGCACTCATTGTTCTTTAAAACTTTAGTTCTGCCAGTAACTTTTTTATAGCACTATATTAGTGCTGCAGCAACCATTCTTGTAAAAATTACTATAGACTTTAGTTTTTTCTTTAGTGTCATTTTAGCTTTACTGCATAAACAAACATCGATCAATTAAATATTTATTTTCTCAAAGAAAACAAAATATAAACACAAAAAGTGTTGATTAACGTACTTTAATAGCTACAATTTATATTATAAAGAGTATTGCACTCATCGTCCTATAAAACTTTAGTTCTGCCAGTAACATCTTTTATAACACTATATTAGTACTGCAGCAACTATTTTTCGAAACATTACTATAGACATTAGTTTTTTCTTTAGTCTCATTTTAGCTTCACTGCATAAACAAACATCGATTAATTAAATGTTTATTTTCTTAAAGAAAACAAAATATAAACACAAAAGTTGTGGATTTATATACTTTAATAGCTACAATTTATATTATAAAGAGTATTGCACTCATTGTTCTTTAAAACTTTAGTTCTGCCAGTAACTTTTTTATAGCACTATATTAGTGCTGCAGCAACCATTCTTGTAAAAATTACTATAGACTTTAGTTTTTTCTTTAGTGTCATTTTAGCTTTACTGCATAAACAAACATCGATCAATTAAATATTTATTTTCTCAAAGAAAACAAAATATAAACACAAAAAGTGTTGATTAACGTACTTTAATAGCTACAATTTATATTATAAAGAGTATTGAACTCATCGTCCTTTAAAACGTTAGTTCTGCCAGTAACATCTTTTATAACACTATATTAGTACTGCAGCAACTATTTTTCGAAATATTACTATAGACATTAGTTTTTTCTTTAGTCTCATTTTAGCTTTACTGCATAAGCAAACATCGATTAATTAAATGTTTATTTTCTCAAAGAAAACAAAATATAAACACAAAAAGTGTGGATTAACGTACTTTAATAGCTACAATTTATATTATAAAGAGTATTGCACTCATCGTTCTTTAAAACTTTAGTTCTGCCAGTAACATCTTTTATAACACTATATTATTGCTGCAGCAACTCTTTTTCGAAACATTACTATAGACATTAGTTTTTTCTTTAGTCTCAATTTAGCTTTACTGCATAAACAAACATCGATTAATTAAATGTTTATTTTCTCAAAGAAAACAAAATATAGACACAAAAAGTGTGTAGATTAACGTACTTTAATAGCTACAATTTATATTATAAAGAGTATTGCACTCATGGTTCTTTAAAACTTTAGTTCTGCCAGTAACATCTTTTATAACACTATATTTGTACTTTAACGTACTTTAGTTGCCACAATTTTTATTATCAAGGGTATTGCACTCATCGTGCATTTAAACTATGGTTCTGCCAGTAGCTTCTTTTATAGCAGTATATTAGTGCTGCAGCAACCATTCTCGGATACATTACTATAGACATTGGTATTTTCTTTTGCTTTAGCTTTAATTTTAGCTTTACTACATAAACAAACATCGATTAAGCAAATGTTTATTTTCTCAAAGAAAACAAAATATAAACAATTCTTGGAAACATTAATATTAGGTTTTTCTTTAGTCTCATTTTAGTTTTGCTGCACAAACAAACATCGATTAAGCATATGTTTATTTTCTCAAAGAAAACAAAATATAAACACAAAAATTGTGGATTAATGTACTTTAATAGCTACAATTTATATTATAAAGAGTATTGCACTCATCGTTCTTTAAAACTTTAGTTCTGCCAGTAACTTTTTTATAGCACTATATTAGTGCTGCAGCAACCAGTCTTGTAAAAATTACTATAGACTTTAGTTTTTTCTTTAGTGTCATTTTAGCTTTACTGCATAAACAAACATCGATCAATTAAATGTTTATTTTCTCAAAGAAAACAAAATATAATCACAAAAAGTGTTGTTTAAAGTACTTTTGTAGCTACAATTTATATTATAAAGAGTATTGCACTCATCGTTCTTTAAACCTTTAGTTCTGCCAGTAACTTCTTTTATAGCACTATATTAGTACTGCAGCAACCATTCTCGGAAACATTACTATAGACATTGGTATTTTCTTTAGTTTAGCTTTAATTTTAGCTTTACTGCATAAACAAACATCGATTAATTAAATGTTTATTTTCTCAAAGAAAGCAAAATATAAACACAAAAAGTGTTGTTTAACGTACTTTAGTAGCTGCAATTTATATTATTAAGAGTATTGCACTCATCGTCCCATAAAACTATAGTTCTGCCAGTAACTTCTTTTATAGCACTATATTAGTGCTGCAGCAACCATTCTCGGAAACATTACTATAGACATTGGTATTTTCTTTAGTTTTAGCTTTAATTTTAGCTTTACTGCATAAACAAACATCGATTAAGTAAATGTTTATTTTCTCAAAGAAAACAAAATATAAACACAAAAAGTGTGGATTAACGTACTTTAGTAGCTGCAATTCATATTATTAAGAGTATTGCACTCATCGTCCCATAAAACTATAGTTCTGCCAGTAACTTCTTTTATAGCACTATATTAGTGCTGCAGCAACCATTCTTGGAAACATTACTATAGACATTGGTTTTTTCTTTAGTTTTAGCTTTTTTTAGCTTTACTGCATAAACAAACATCGATTAAGCAAATGTTTATTTTTTCAAAGAAAACAAAATATAAACACAAAAAGTGTTGATTAACGTAATTTAGTAGCTACAATTTATATTATAGAGAGTATTGCACTCATCGTTCTTTAAAACTTTAGTTCTGCCAGTAACATCTTTTATAACACTATATTAGTGCTGCAGCAACTATTTTTCGAAACATTACTATAGACATTAGTTTTTTCTTTAGTCTCATTTTAGCTTCACTGCATAAACAAACATCGATCAATTAAATGTTTATTTTCTCAAAGAAAACAAAATATAAACACAAAAAGTGTTGATTAACGTACTTTAATAGCTACAATTTATATTATAAAGAGTATTGCACTCATCGTCCTTTAAAACTTTAGTTCTGCCAGTAACTTCTTTTATAGCACTATATTAGTGCTGCAGCAACCATTCTCGGAAACATTACTATAGACATTGGTATTTTCTTTTGCTTTAGCTTTAATTTTAGCTTTACTGCATGAACAAACATCGATTAACTAAATGTTTATTTCCTTAAAGAAAACAAAATATAAACACAAAAAGTGTGGATTAACGTACTTTAGTAGCTACAATTTATATTATAGAGAGTTTGCACTCATCGTTCTTTAAAACTTTAGTTCTGCCAGTAACATCTTTTATAACACTATATTAGTGCTGCAGCAACTATTTTTCGAAATATTACTATAGACATTAGTTTTTTCTTTAGTCTCATTTTAGCTTTACTGCATAAACAAACATCGATTAATTAAATGTTTATTTTCTCAAAGAAAACAAAATATAAACACAAAAAGTGTTGATTAACGTACTTTAATAGCTACAATTTATATTATAAAGAGTATTGAACTCATCGTCCTTTAAAACTTTAGTTCTGCCAGTAACATCTTTTATAACACTATATTAGTACTGAGCAACTATTTTTTGAAACATTACTATAGACATTAGTTTTTTCTTTAGTCTCATTTTAGCTTCACTGCATAAACAAACATCGATCAATTAAATGTCTATTTTCTCAAAGAAAGCAAAATATAAACACAAAAAGTGTTGTTTAACGTACTTTAGTAGCTGCAATTCATATTATTAAGGGTATTGCACTCATCGTCCCATAAAACTATAGTTCTGCCAGTAACTTCTTTTATAGCACTATATTAGTGCTGCAGCAACCATTCTCGGAAACATTAATATAGACATTGGTATTTTCTTTAGTTTTAGCTTTAATTTTAGTTTACTTAAACAAACATCGATTTATTTTCTCAAAGAAAACAAAATATAAACAATTCTTGGAAACATTAATATTAGGTTTTTCTTTAGTCTCATTTTAGCTTTACTGCATAAACAAACATCGATTAATTAAATGTTTATTTTCTCAAAGAAAACAAAATATAAACACAAAAAGTGTGGATTAACGTACTTTAATAGCTACAATTTATATTATAAAGAGTATTGCACTCATCGTTCTTTAAAACTTTAGTTCTGCCAGTAACTTTTTTATAGCACTATATTAGTGCTGCAGCAACCATTCTTGTAAAAATTACTATAGACTTTAGTTTTTTCTTTAGTGTCATTTTAGCTTTACTGCATAAACAAACATCGATCAATTAAATGTTTATTTTCTCAAAGAAAACAAAATATAAACACAAAAAGTGTTGATTAACGTACTTTAGTAGCTACAATTTATATTATAAAGAGTATTGCACTCATCGTCCTTTAAAACTTTAGTTCTGCCAGTAACTTCTTTTATAGCACTATATTAGTACTGCAGCAACCATTCTTCGGAAACATTACTATAGACATTAGTTTTTTCTTTAGCTCTCATTTTAGCTTTACTGCATAAACAAACATCGATTAATTAAATGTTTATTTTCTCAAAGAAAACAAAATATAAACACAAAAAGTGTTGTTTAACGTACTTTAGTAGCTGCAATTTATATTATTAAGAGTATTGCACTCATCGTCCCATAAAACTATAGTTCTGCCAGTAACTTCTTTTATAGCACTATATTAGTGCTGCAGCAACCATTCTCGGAAACATTACTATAGACATTGGTATTTTCTTTAGTTTTAGCTTTAATTTTAGCTTTACTGCATAAACAAACATCGATTAATTAAATGTTTATTTTCTCAAAGAAAACAAAATATAAACACAAAAAGTGTGGATTAACGTACTTTAGTAGCTGCAATTCATATTATTAAGAGTATTGCACTCATCGTCCCATAAAACTATAGTTCTGCCAGTAACTTCTTTTATAGCACTATATTAGTGCTGCATCAACCATTCTTGTAAAAATTACTATAGACATTAGTTTTTTCTTTAGTCTTAGCTTTATTTTAGCTTTACTGCATAAACAAACATCGATTAATTAAATGTTTATTTTCTCAAAGAAAACAAAATATAAACACAAAAAGTGTTGATTAACGTACTTTAATAGCTACAATTTATATTATAAAGAGTATTGCACTCATCGTCCTTTAAAACTTTAGTTCTGCCAGTAACATCTTTTATAACACTATATTAGTACTGCAGCAACTATTTTTCGAAACATTACTATAGACATTTAGTTTTTTCTTTAGTCTCATTTTAGCTTTACTGCATAAACAAACATCGATTAATTAAATGTTTATTTTCTCAAAGAAAACAAAATATAAACACAAAAAGTGTTGATTAACGTACTTTAATAGCTACAATTTATATTATAAAGAGTATTGAACTCATCGTCCTTTAAAACTTTAGTTCTGCCAGTAACATCTTTTATAACACTATATTAGTACTGCAGCAACTATTTTTCGAAACATTACTATAGACATTAGTTTTTTCTTTAGTCTCATTTTAGCTTTACTGCATAAACAAACATCGATCAATTAAATGTTTATTTTCTCAAAGAAAACAAAATATAAACACAAAAGTGTTGTTTAACGTACTTTAGTAGCTGCAATTCATATTATTAAGAGTATTGCACTCATCGTCCCATAAAACTATAGTTCTGCCAGTAACTTCTTTTATAGCACTATATTAGTGCTGCAGCAACCATTCTCGGAAACATTACTATAGACATTGGTATTTTCTTTAGTTTTAGCTTTAATTTTAGCTTTACTGCATAAACAAACATCGATTAAGCAAATGTTTATTTTCTCAAAGAAAACAAAATATAAACACAAAAAGTGTTAGGATTAACGTACTTTAATAGCTACAATTTATATTATAAAGAGTATTGCACTCATCGTTCTTTAAAACTTTAGTTCTACCAGTAACTTTTTTATAGCACTATATTAGTGCTGCAGCAACCATTCTTGTAAAAATTACTATAGACTTTAGTTTTTTCTTTAGTCTCATTTTAGCTTTACTGCATAAACAAACATCGATCAATTAAATGTTTATTTTCTCAAAGAAAACAAAATATAAACACAAAAAGTGTTGATTAACGTACTGTAATAGCTACAATTTATATTATAAAGAGTATTGCACTCATCGTCCTTTAAAACTTTAGTTCTGCCAGTAACTTCTTTTATAGCACTATATTAGTGCTGAAGCAACCATTCTCGGAAACATTACTATAGACATTGGTATTTTCTTTAGCTTTTTAGCTTTGCATAAACAAACATTTTAGCTTTACTGCATAAACAATTTATATTATTAAGAGTATTGCACTCATCGTCCCATAAAACTATAGTTCTGCCAGTAACTTCTTTTATAGCACTATATTAGTGCTGCAGCAACCATTCTTGAAAACATTAATATAGACATTACCTTTTTCTTTAGTGTCATTTTAGCTTTACTGCTTAAACAAACATCGATCAGTTAAATGTTTATTTTCTCAAAGAAAACAAAATATAAACACAAAAAGTGTTGTTTAACGTACTTTAATACTTACAATTTATATTATAAAGAGTATTGCACCCATCGTCCTTTAAAACTTTAGTTCTGCCAGTAACTTCTTTTATAGCACTATATTAGTACTGCAGCAACTATTTTTCGGAAACATTACTATAGACATTAGTTTTTTCTTTAGTCTCATTTTAGCTTCACTGCATAAACAAACATCGATCAATTAAATGTTTATTTTCTCAAAGAAAGCAAAATATAAACACAAAAAGTGTTGTTTAACGTACTTTAGTAGCTAAATTTCATATTATAAATGGTATTGCACTCATCGTGCATTTAAACTATAGTTCTGCCAGTAACTTCTTTTATAGCACTATATTAGTGCTGCAGCAACCATTCTTGGAAACATTAATATAGACATTAGTTTTTTCTTTAGTCTCATTTTAGCTTTACTGCATAAACAAACATCGATTAAGCAAATGTTTATTTTCTCAAAGAAAACAAAATATAAACACAAAAAGTGTTGATTAACGTACTTTAATAGCTACAATTTATATTATAAAGAGTATTGCACTCATCGTCCTTTAAAACTTTAGTTCTGCCAGTAACATCTTTTATAACACTATATTAGTACTGCAGCAACTATTTTTCGAAACATTACTATAGACATTAGTTTTTTCTTTAGTCTCATTTTAGCTTCACTGCATAAACAAACATCGATCAATTAAATGTTTATTTTCTCAAAGGAAGCAAAATATAAACACAAAAAGTGTTGTTTAACGTACTTTAGTAGCCACAATTTTTATTATAAAGGGTATTGCACTCATCGTGCATTTAAACTATAGTTCTGCCAGTAGCTTCTTTTATAGCACTATATTAGTGCTACAGCAACCATTCTCGGATACATTACTATAGACATTGGTATTTTCTTTAGCTTTAGCTTTAATTTTAGCTTTACTGCATAAACAAACATCGATTAATTAAATGTTTATTTTCTCAAAGAAAACAAAATATAAACACAAAAAGTGTGGATTAACGTACTTTAGTAGCTACAATTCATATTATTAAGAGTATTGCACTCATCGTCCTTTAAAACGTTAGTTCTGCCAGTAACATCTTTTATAGCAGTATATTAGTGCTGCAGCAACCATTCTTGGAAACATTACTATAGACATTAGTTTTTTCTTTAGTCTCATTTTAGCTTTACTGCATAAACAAACATCGATTAATTAAATGTTTATTTTCTCAAAGAAAACAAAATATAAACACAAAAAGTGTGGATTAACGTACTTTAGTAGCTGCAATTCATATTATTAAGAGTATTGCACTCATCGTCCCATAAAACTATAGTTCTGCCAGTAACTTCTTTTATAGCACTATATTAGTGCTGCAGCAACCATTCTTGGAAACATTACTATAGACATTGGTATTTTCTTTAGTTTCAATTTTAGCTTTACTGCATAAACAAACATCGATTAAGCAAATGTTTATTTTCTCAAAGAAAACAAAATATAAACACAAAAAGTGTTGATTAACGTACTGTAATAGCTACAATTTATATTATAAAGAGTATTGAACTCATCGTCCTTTAAAACTTTAGTTCTGCCAGTAACATCTTTTATAACACTATATTAGTACTGCAGCAACTATTTTTCGAAACATTACTATAGACATTAGTTTTTTCTTTACTCTCATTTTAGCTTCACTGCGTAAACAAACATCGATCAATTAAATGTTTATTTTCTCAAAGAAAGCAAAATATAAACACAAAAAGTGTTGTTTAACGTACTTTAGTAGCCACAATTTTTATTATAAAGGGTATTGCACTCATCGTGCATTTAAACTATAGTTCTGCCAGTAGCTTCTTTTATAGCACTATATTAGTGCTGCAGCAACCATTCTCGGATACATTACTATAGACATTGGTATTTTCTTTAGTTTTAGCTTTAATTTTAGCTTTACTGCATAAACAAACATCGATTAATTAAATGTTTATTTTCTCAAAGAAAACAAAATATAAACACAAAAAGTGTGGATTAACGTACTTTAGTAGCTACAATTTATATTATAAAGAGTATTGCACTCATCGTCCTTTAAAACTTTAGTTCTGCCAGTAACTTCTTTTATAACACTATATTAGTGCTGCAGCAACTATTTTTTGAAACATTACTATAGACATTAGTTTTTTCTTTAGTCTCATTTTAGCTTTACTGCATAAACAAACATCGATTAATTAAATGTTTATTTTCTCAAAGAAAACAAAATATAAACACAAAAAGTGTTGATTAACGTACTTTAATAGCTACAATTTATATTATAAAGAGTATTGCACTCATCGTCCTTTAAAACTTTAGTTCTGCCAGTAAAATCTTTTATAACACTATATTAGTACTGCAGCAACTATTTTTCGAAACATTACTATAGACATTAGTTTTTTCTTTAGTCTCATTTTAGCTTCACTGCATAAACAAACATCGATCAATTAAATGTCTATTTTCTCAAAGAAAGCAAAATATAAACACAAAAAGTGTTGTTTAACGTACTTTAGTAGCTACAATTCATATTATTAAGGGTATTGCACTCATCGTCCCATAAAACTATAGTTCTGCCAGTAACTTCTTTTATAGCACTATATTAGTGCTGCAGCAACCATTCTCGGAAACATTACTATAGACATTGGTATTTTCTTTAGTTTTAGCTTTAATTTTAGCTTTACTGCATAAACAAACATCGATTAATGTATTTTCTCAAAGAAAACAAAATATAAACAATTCTTGTTTATTTTTTTCTCTCAAAGAAAGCACTCAAAGAAAACAAAATATAAACACAAAAAGTGTGGATTAACGTACTTTAATAGCTACAATTTATATTATAAAGAGTATTGCACTCATCGTCCTTTAAAACTTTAGTTCTGCCAGTAACTTTTTTATAGCACTATATTAGTGCTGCAGCAACCATTCTTGGAAACATTAATATAGACATTAGTTTTTTCTTTAGTCTCATTTCAGCTTTACTGCATAAACAAACATCGATCAATTAAATGTTTATTTTCTCAAAGAAAACAAAATATAAACACAAAAAGTGTTGATTAACGTACTTTAGTAGCTACAATTTATATTATAAGAGTATTGCACTCATCGTCCCATAAAACTATAGTTCTGCCAGTAACTTCAGTTATAGCACTACATTAGTGGTGCAGGAACCATTCTCGGAAACATTACTTTAGACATTGGTATTTTCTTTAGTCTTTTCTTTAATTTTAGCTTTACTGCATAAACAAACATCGATTAAGCAAATGTTTATTTTCTCAAAGAAAACAAAATATAAACACAAAAAGTGTGGATTAACGTACTTTAGTAGCTGCAATTCATATTATTAAGAGTATTGCACTCATCGTCCCATAAAACTATAGTTCTGCCAGTAACTTCTTTTATAGCACTATATTAGTGCTGCAGCAACCATTCTCGGAAACATTACTATAGACATTGGTATTTTCTTTAGTTTTAGCTTTAATTTTAGCTTTACTGCATAAACAAACATCGATTAATTAAATGTTTATTTTCTCAAAGAAAACAAAATATAAACACAAAAAGTGTTGATTAACGTACTTTAATAGCTACAATTTATATTATAAAGAGTATTGCACTCATCGTCCTTTAAAACTTTAGTTCTGCCAGTAACATCTTTTATAACACTATATTAGTGCTGCAGCAACCATTCTTGGAAACATTACTATAGACATTAGTTTTTTCTTTAGTCTCGTTTTAGCTTTACTGCATAAACAAACATCGATTATTTAAATGTTTATTTTCTCAAAGAAAACAAAATATAAACACAAAAAGTGTTATTTAACGTACTTTAGTAGCTACAATTTTTATTATAAGAGTATTGCACTCATCGTCCTTTAAAACTATAGTTCTGCCAGTAACTTCTTTTATAGCACTATATTAGTGCTGCAGCAACCATTCTCGGATACATTACTATAGACTTTAGTTTTTTCTTTAGTCTCATTTTAGCTTTACTGCATAAACAAACATCGATTAAGCAAATGTTTATTTTCTCAAAGAAAACAAAATATAAACACAAAAAGTGTTGATTAACGTACTTTAATAGCTACAATTTATATTATAAAGAGTATTGCACTCATCGTCCTTTAAAACTTTAGTTCTGCCAGTAACATCTTTTATAACACTATATTAGTACTGCAGCAACTATTTTTCGAAACATTACTATAGACATTAGTTTTTTCTTTAGTCTCATTTTAGCTTCACTGCATAAACAAACATCGATCAATTAAATGTTTATTTTCTCAAAGGAAGCAAAATATAAACACAAAAAGTGTTGTTTAACGTACTTTAGTAGCCACAATTTTTATTATAAAGGGTATTGCACTCATCGTGCATTTAAACTATAGTTCTGCCAGTAGCTTCTTTTATAGCAGTATATTAGTGCTGCAGCAACCATTCTCGG
Organism: Aurelia coerulea; assembly: GCA_039566865.1. Classification (NCBI taxonomy): domain Eukaryota; kingdom Metazoa; phylum Cnidaria; class Scyphozoa; order Semaeostomeae; family Ulmaridae; genus Aurelia; species Aurelia coerulea. Next base: position 7,726,768 of record CM076960.1, on the reverse strand, counting down.
ATACATTACTATAGACATTGGTATTTTCTTTTGCTTTAGCTTTAATTTTAGCTTTACTGCATAAACAAACATCGATTAATTAAATGTTTATTTTCTCAAAGAAAACAAAATATAAACACAAAAAGTGTGGATTAACGTACTTTAGTAGCTACAATTTATATTATAAAGAGTATTGCACTCATCGTCCTTTAAAACTATAGTTCTGCCAGTAACTTCTTTTATAGCACTATATTAGTGCTGCAGCAACCATTCTTGGAAACATTACTATAGACATTAGTTTTTTCTTTAGTCTCATTTTAGCTTTACTGCATAAACAAACATCGATTAATTAAATGTTTATTTTCTCAAAGAAAACAAAATATAAACACAAAAAGTGTGGATTAACGTACTTTAGTAGCTACAATTCATATTATTAAGAGTATTGCACTCATCGTCCTTTAAAACTATAGTTCTGCCAGTAACTTCTTTTATAGCACTATATTAGTGCTGCAGCAACCATTCTCGGAAACATTACTATAGACATTAGTTTTTCTTTAGTTTAGCTTTAATTTTAGCTTTACTGCATAAACAAACATCGATTAATTAAATGTTTATTTTCTCAAAGAAAACAAAATATAAACACAAAAAGTGTTGATTAACGTACTTTAGTAGCTACAATTTATATTATAAAGAGTATTGCACTCATCGTCCTTTAAAACTTTAGTTCTGCCAGTAACTTCTTTTATAACACTATATTAGTGCTGCAGCAACTATTTTTCGAAACATTACTATAGACATTAGTTTTTTCTTTAGTCTCATTTTAGCTTTACTGCATAAACAAACATCGATTAAGCAAATGTTTATTTTCTCAAAGAAAACAAAATATAAACACAAAAAGTGTTGATTAACGTACTTTAATAGCTACAATTTATATTATAAAGAGTATTGCAACTCATCGTCCTTTAAAACTTTAGTTCTGCCAGTAACATCTTTTATAACACTATATTAGTGCTGCAGCAACTATTTTTGAAACATTACTATAGAAAGTAGTTTTTTCTTTAGTCTCATTTTAGCTTCACTGCATAAACAAACATCGATCAATTAAATGTTTATTTTCTCAAAGAAAACAAAATATAAACACAAAAAGTGTTGTTTAACGTACTTTAATAGCTGCAATTCATATTATTAAGAGTATTGCACTCATCGTCCCATAAAACTATAGTTCTGCCAGTAACTTCTTTTATAGCACTATATTAGTGCTGCAGCAACCATTCTCGGAAACATTACTATAGACATTGGTATTTTCTTTAGTTTTTTTAGCTTTAGCATAAACAAACATCGATTTTAGCTTTACTGCATAAACAAACATCGATTAAGCAAATGTTTATTTTCTCAAAGAAAACAAAATATAAACACAAAAAGTGTGGATTAACGTACTTTAGTAGCTACAATTTATATTATAAAGAGTATTGCACTCATCGTCCTTTAAAACTTTAGTTCTGCCAGTAACTTCTTTTATAGCACTATATTAGTGCTGCAGCAACCATTCTTGTAAAAATTACTATAGACATTAGTTTTTTCTTTAGTCTCATTTTAGCTTTACTGCATAAACAAACATCGATCAATTAAATGTTTATTTTCTCAAAGAAAACAAAATATAAACACAAAAAGTGTTGATTAACGTACTTTAATAGCTACAATTTATATTATAAAGAGTATTGCACTCATCGTTCTTTAAAACTTTAGTTCTGCCAGTAACTTTTTTTATAACACTATATTAGTGCTGCAGCAACCATTTTCGGAAACATTACTATAGACATTGGTATTTTCTTTAGCTTTAGCTTTAATTTTAGCTTTACTGCATAAACAAAAAAGTGTTGATTAACGTACACTCATCATCCCATAAAACTATAGTTCTGCCAGTAACTTCTTTTATAGCACTATATTAGTGCTGCAGCAACCATTCTTGAAAACATTAATATAGACATTAGTTTTTTCTTTAGTCTCATTTTAGCTTTACTGCATAAACAAACATCGATCAATTAAATGTTTATTTTCTCAAAGAAAACAAAATATAAACACAAAAAGTGTTGATTAACGTACTTTAATAGCTACAATTTTATATTATAAAGAGTATTGCACTCATCGTCCTTTAAAACTTTAGTTCTGCCAGTAACTTCTTTTATAGCACTATATTAGTACTGCAGCAACTATCTTTCGAAACATTACTATAGACATTAGTTTTTTCTTTAGTCTCATATTAGCTTCACTGCGTAAACAAACATCGATCAATTAAATGTTTATTTTCTCAAAGGAAGCAAAATATAAACACAAAAAGTGTTGTTTAACGTACTTTAGTAGCCACAATTTTCATTATAAATGGTATTGCACTCATCGTGCATTTAAACTATAGTTCTGCCAGTAACTTCTTTTATAGCACTATATTAGTGCTGCAGCAACCATTCTTGGAAACATTAATATAGACATTAGTTTTTTCTTTAGTCTCATTTTAGCTTTACTGCATAAACAAACATCGATTAAGCAAATGTTTATTTTCTCAAAGAAAACAAAATATAAACACAAAAAGTGTTGATTAACGTACTTTAATAGCTACAATTTATATTATAAAGAGTATTGCACTCATCGTCCTTTAAAACTTTAGTTCTGCCAGTAACATCTTTTATAACACTATATTAGTACTGCAGCAACTATTTTTCGAAACATTACTATAGACATTAGTTTTTTCTTTACTCTCATTTTAGCTTCACTGCATAAACAAACATCGATCAATTAAATGTCTATTTTCTCAAAGAAAGCAAAATATAAACACAAAAAGTGTTGTTTAACGTACTTTAGTAGCCAAAATTTTATTATAAAGGGTATTGCACTCATCGTGCATTTAAACTATAGTTCTGCCAGTAGCTTCTTTTATAGCAGTATATTAGTGCTGCAGCAACCATTCTCGGATACATTACTATAGACATTGGTATTTTCTTTTGCTTTAGCTTTAATTTTAGCTTTACTGCATAAACAAACATCGATTAATTAAATGTTTATTTTCTCAAAGAAAACAAAATATAAACACAAAAAGTGTGGATTAACGTACTTTAGTAGCTACAATTCATATTATTAAGAGTATTGCACTCATCGTCCTTTAAAACTATAGTTCTGCCAGTAACTTCTTTTATAGCACTATATTAGTGCTGCAGCAACCATTCTTGGAAACATTACTATAGACATTAGTTTTTTCTTTAGTCTCATTTTAGCTTTACTGCATAAACAAACATCGATTAATTAAATGTTTATTTTCTCAAAGAAAACAAAATATAAACACAAAAAGTGTGGGTTAACGTACTTTAGTAGCTACAATTTATATTATAGAGAGTATTGCACTCATCCTCCTTTAAAACTTAGTTCTGCCAGTAACATCTTTTATAACACTATATTAGTACTGCAGCAACTATTTTTCGAAATATTACTATAGACATTAGTTTTTTCTTTAGTCTCATTTTAGCTTTACTGCATAAACAAACATCGATTAATTAAATGTTTATTTTCTCAAAGAAAACAAAATATAAACACAAAAGTGTGGATTAACGTACTTTAATAGCTACAATTTATATTATAAAGAGTATTGCACTCATCGTCCTTTAAAACTTTAGTTCTGCCAGTAACATCTTTTATAACACTATATTAGTGCTGCAGCAACTATTTTTCGAAACATTACTATAGACATTAGTTTTTTCTTTAGTCTCATTTTAGCTTTACTGCATAAACAAACATCGATTAATTAAATGTTTATTTTCTCAAAGAAAACAAAATATAAACACAAAAAGTGTTGATTAACGTACTTTAGTAGCCACAATTTTTATTATAAAGAGTATTGCACTCATCGTCCTTTAAAACTTTAGTTCTGCCAGTAAGATCTATTATAACACTATATTAGTGCTGCAGCAACTATTTTTCGAAATATTACTATAGACATTAGTTTTTTCTTTAGTCTCATTTTAGCTTCACTGCATAAACAAACATCGATTAATTAAATGTTTATTTTCTCAAAGAAAACAAAATATAAACACAAAAAGTGTGGATTAACGTACTTTAATAGCTACAATTTATATTATAAAGAGTATTGCACTCATCGTCCTTTAAAACTTTAGTTCTGCCAGTAACATCTTTTATAACACTATATTAGTACTGCAGCAACTATTTTTCGAAACATTACTATAGACATTAGTTTTTTCTTTAGTCTCATTTTAGCTTCACTGCATAAACAAACATCGAACAATTAAATGTTTATTTTCTCAAAGAAAACAAAATATAAACACAAAAAGTGTGGATTAACGTACTTTAGTAGCTACAATTTATATTATAAGAGTTTGCACTCATCGTTCTTTAAAACTTTAGTTCTGCCAGTAACATCTTTTATAACACTATATTAGTGCTGCAGCAACTATTTTTGAAATATTACTATAGACATTAGTTTTTTCTTTAGTCTCATTTTAGCTTTACTGCATAAACAAACATCGATTAATTAAATGTTTATTTTCTCAAAGAAAACAAAATATAAACACAAAAGTGTGGATTAACGTACTTTAGTAGCTACAATTTATATTATAAAGAGTATTGCACTCATCGTCCTTTAAAACTTTAGTTCTGCCAGTAACTTCTTTTATAACACTATATTAGTGCTGCAGCAACCATTCTTGGAAACATTACTATAGACATTGGTAGTTTTTTCTTTAGTTTCATTTTAGCTTTACTGCATAAACAAACATCGATTAATTAAATGTTTATTTTCTCAAAGAAAACAAAATATAAACACAAAAAGTGTGGATTAACGTACTTTAGTAGCCACAATTTATATTATAAAGAGTATTGCACTCATCGTCCATTTAACACTATAGTTCTGCCAGTAACTTCTTTTATAGCACTATATTAGTGCTGCAGCAACTATTTTCGAAACATTACTATAGACATTAGTTTTTTCTTTAGTCTCATTTTAGCTTTACTGCATAAACAAACATCGATCAATTAAATGTTTATTTTCTCAAAGAAAACAAAATATAAACACAAAAAGTGTGGATTAACGTACTTTAATAGCTACAATTTATATTATAAAGAGTTTTGCACTCATCGTTCTTTAAAACTTTAGTTCTGCCAGTAATTTCTTTTATAGCACTATATTAGTGCTGCAGCAACTATTCTTGTAAAAATTACTATAGACATTGGTATTTTCTTTAGTTTTAGCTTTAATTTTAGCTTTACTGCATAAACAAACATCGATTAAGCAAATGTTTATTTTCTCAAAGAAAACAAAATATAAACACAAAAAGTGTGGATTAACGTACTTTAGTAGCTGCAATTCATATTATTAAGAGTATTGCACTCATCGTCCCATAAAACTATAGTTCTGCCAGTAACTTCTTTTATAGCACTATATTAGTGCTGCAGCAACCATTCTTGGAAACATTAATATAGACATTAGTTTTTTCTTTAGTCTCATTTTAGCTTTACTGCATAAACAAACATCGATTAAGCAAATGTTTATTTTCTCAAAGAAAACAAAATATAAACACAAAAAGTGTGGATTAACGTACTTTAATAGCTACAATTTATATTATAAGGAGTATTGCACTCATCGTCCTTTAAAACTTTAGTTCTGCCAGTAACATCTTTTATAACACTATATTAGTACTGTAGCAACAATTTTTCGAAACATTACTATAGACATTAGTTTTTTCTTTAGACTCATTTTAGCTTCACTGCATAAACAAACATCGATCAATTAAATGTTTATTTTCTCAAAGGAAGCAAAATATAAATACAAAAAGTGTTGTTTAACGTACTTTAGTTGCCACAATTTTTATTATCAAGGGTATTGCACTCATCGTGCATTCTATAGTTCTGCCAGTAACTTCTTTTATAGCACTATATTAGTGCTGCAGCAACCATTCTTGGAAACATTAATATAGACATTAGTTTTTTCTTTCGTCTCATTTTAGCTTTACTGCATAAACAAACATCGATTAAGCAAATGTTTATTTTCTCAAAGAAAACAAAATATAAACACAAAAAGTTTGGATTAACGTACTTTAATAGCTACAATTTATATTATAAAGAGTATTGCACTCATCGTCCTTTAAAACTTTAGTTCTGCCAGTAAGATCTATTATAACACTATATTAGTGCTGCAGCAACTATTTTTCGAAATAATACTATAGACATTAGTTTTTTCTTTAGTCTCATTTTAGCTTCACTGCATAAACAAACATCGATTAATTAAATGTTTATTTTCTTAAAGAAAACAAAATATAAACACAAAAATTGTGGATTAACGTACTTTAATAGCTACAATTTATATTATAAAGAGTATTGCACTCATTGTTCTTTAAAACTTTAGTTCTGCCAGCAACTCTTTTCATAGCACTGTATTAGTGCTGCAGCAACCATTGTTGTAAAAGTTACTATAGACTTTAGTTTTTTCTTTAGTGTAATTTTAGCTTTACTGCATAAACAAACATCGATCAATTAAATGTTTATTTTCTCAAAGAAAACAAAATATCAACACAAAAAGTGTTGATTAACGTAACTAAGTTGGTACAATTTATATTATAAAGGGTATTGAACTCATCGTCTTTTAAAACTTTAGTTCTGCCACTAACATCTTTTATAACACTATATTAGTACTGCAGCAACTATTTTTCGAAACATTACTATAGACATTAGTTTTTTCTTTAGTCTCATTTTAGCTTTACTGCATAAACAAACATCGATCAATTAAATGTTTATTTTCTTAAAGAAAACAAAATATAAACACAAAAAGTGTGGATTAACGTACTTTAATAGCTACAATTTATATTATAAAGACTATTGCACTCATCGTCCTATAAAACTTTAGTTCTGCCAGTAACATCTTTTATAACACTATATTATTGCTGCAGCAACTATTTTTCGAAACATTACTATAGACATTAGTTTTTTCTTTAGTCTCATTTTAGCTTCACTGCATAAACAAACATCGATTAATTACATGTTTATTTTCTTAAAGAAAGCAAAATATAAACACAAGAATTGTGGATTAATATACTTTAATAGCTACAATTTATATTATAAAGAGTATTGCACTCATTGTTCTTTAAAACTTTAGTTCTGCCAGTAACTTTTTTATAGCACTAAATTAGTGCTGCAGCAACCATTGTTGTAAAAATTACTCTACACTTTAGTTTTTTCTTTAGTCTCATTTTAAATTTACTGCATAAGCAAACATCGATTAATTAAATGTTTATTTTCTCAAAGAAAACAAAATATAAATACAAAAATTGTGGATTAACGTACTTTAATAGGTACAATTTATATCATAAAGAATTTTGCACTCATCGCTCTTTAAAACTTTATATCTGCCAGTAACATCTATTATAAAACTATATTATTGCTGCAGCAACTATTTTTCGAAATATTACTATAGACATTAGTTTTTTCTTTAGTCTCATTTTAGCTTCAATGCATAAACAAACATCGATTAACTAAATGTTTATTTTCTTAAAGAAAACAAAATATAAACACAAAAAGTGTGGATTAACGTACTTTAATAGCTACAATTTATATCATAAAGAGTTTTGCACTCATCGCTCTTTAAAACTTTAGTTCTGCCAGTAACATCTATTATAACACTATATTATTGCTGCAGCAACTATTTTTCGAAATATTACTATAGACATTAGTTTTTTCTTTAGTCTCATTTTAGCTTCACTGCATCAACAAACATCGATTAATTAAATGTTTATTTTCTCAAAGAAAACAAAATATAAACACAAAAAGTGTGGATTAACGTACTTTAATAGCTACAATTTATATTATAAAGACTATTGCACTCATCGTCCTATAAAACTTTAGTTCTGACAGTAACATCTTTTATAACACTATATTAGTACTGCAGCAACTATTTTTCGAAACATTACTATAGACATTAGTTTTTTCTTTAGTCTCATTTTAGCTTCACTGCATAAACAAACATCGATTAATTACATGTTTATTTTCTTTAAGAAAGCAAAATATAAACACAAAAATTGTGGATTAATATACTTTAATAGCTACAATTTATATTATAAAGAGTATTGCACTCATTGTTCTTTAAAACTTTAGTTCTGCCAGTAACTTTTTTATAGCACTAAATTAGTGCTGCAGCAACCATTGTTGTAAAAATTACTCTACACATTAGTTTTTTCTTTAGTGTCATTTTAGCTTTACTGCATAAACAAACATCGATCAATTAAATGTTTATTTTCTCAAAGAAAGCAAAATATAAACGCAAAAAGTGTTGATTAACGTACTTTAATAGCTACAATTTATATTATAAAGAGTATTGAACTAATCGTCCTTTAAAACTTTAGTTCTGCCAGTAACATCTTTTAGAACACTATATTAGTACTGCAGCAACTATTTTTTGAAATATTACTATAGACATTAGTTTTTTCTTTAGTCTCATTTTAGCTTTACTGCATAAGCAAACATCGATTAATTAAATGTTTATTTTCTTAAAGAAAACAAAATATAAACACAAAAATTGTGGATTAACGTACTTTAATAGCTACAATTTATATTATAAAGAGCTTTGCACTCATCGTTCTTTAAAACTTTAGTTCTGCCAGTAACATCTTTTATAACACTACATTATTGCTGCAGCAACTCTTTTTCGAAACATTACTATAGACATTAGTTTTTTCTTTAGTCTCAATTTAGCTTTACTGCATAAGCAAACATCGATTAATTAAATGTTTATTTTCTCAAAGAAAACAAAATATAGACACAAAAATTGTAGATTAACGTACTTTAATAGCTACAATTTATATTATAAAGAGTTTTGCACTCATGGTTCTTTAAAACTTTAGTTCTGCCAGTAACATCTTTTATAACACTATATTTGTACTTTAACGTACTTTAGTTGCCACAATTTTTATTATCAAAGGTATTGCACTCATCGTGCATTTAAACTATGGTTCTGCCAGTAGCTTCTTTTATAGCAGTATATTAGTGCTGCAGCAACCATTCTCGGATACATTACTATAGACATTGGTATTTTCTTTTGCTTTAGCTTTATTTTTAGCTTTACTGCATAAAGAAACATCGAAATATTAAATGTTTATTTTCTTAAAGAAAACAAAATATAAACACAAAAAGTATGGATTAACGTACTTTAATAGCTACAATTTATATTATAAAGACTATTGCACTCATCGTCCTATAAAACTTTAGTTCTGCCAGTAACATCTTTTATAACACTATATTAGTACTGCTGCAACTATTTTTCGAAACATTACTATAGACATTAGCTTTTTCTTTAGTCTCATTTTAGCTTCACTACATAAACAAACATCGATTAATTAAATGTTTATTTTCTTAAAGAAAGCAAAATATAAAAACAAAAGTTTTGGATTAATATACTTTAAAAGCTACAATTTATATTATAAAGAGTTTTGCACTCATCGTTCTTTAAAACTTTAGTTCTGCCAGTAACATCTTTTATAACACTATATTAGTGCTGCAGCAACCATTCTCGGATACATTACTATAGATATTGGTATTTTCTTTTGCTTTAGCTTTAATTTTAGCTTTACTGCATAAACAAACATCGAATAATTAAATGTTTATTTTCTCAAAGAAAACAAAATATCAACACAAAAAGTATGGATTAACGTACTTTATTAGCTACAATTTTTATTATAGAGCGTTTAGCACTCATCGTTCTTTAAAACTTTAGTTCTGCCACTAACATCTTTTATAACACTATATTAGTGCTGCAGCAACTATTTTTCGAAGTATTACTATGGACATTAGTTTTTTCTTTAGTCTCATTTTAGCTTCACTGCATAAACAAACATCGATTAATTAAATGTTTATTTTCTTAAAGAAATCAAAATATAAACACAAAAAGTGTGGATTAACGTACTTTAATAGCTAGAAATGATACTATAAAGAGTTTTGCACTCATCGTTCTTTAAAACTTTATTTCTGCCAGTAACATCTTTTATAACACTATATTAGTGCTGCAGCAACCATTATCGGATTTATTACTATAGATATTGGTATTTTCTTTTGCTTTAGCTTTAATTTTAGCTTTACGGCATAAACAAACATCGAATAATTAAATGTTTATTTTCTCAAAGAAAACAAAATATCAACACAAAAAGTATGGATTAACGTACTTTAATAGCTACAATTTATATTATAAAGACTATTGCACTCATCGTCCTATAAAACTTTAGTTCTGCCAGTAACATCTTTTATAACACTATATTAGTACTGCAGCAACTATTTTTCGAAACATTGCTATAGACATTAGTTTTTTCTTTAGTCTAATTTTAGCTTCACTGCATAAGCAAACATCGATTAATTAAATGTTTATTTTCTCAAAGAAAACAAAATATAAACACAAAACTTGTGGATTAACGTACTTTAATAGCTACAATTTATATTATAAAGAGTTTTGCACTCATTGTTCTTTAAAACTTTAGTTCTGCCAGTAACATCTTTTATAACACTATATTAGTGCTGCAGCAATCATTCTCGGATACATTACTATAGATATTGGTATTTTCTTTTGCTTTAGCTTTAATTTTAGCTTTACTGCATAAACAAACATCGAATAATTAAATGTTTATTTTCTCAAAGAAAACAAAATATCAACACAAAAGTATGGATTAACTTACTTTATTAGCTACAATTTTCATTATAGAGCGTTTAGCACTCATCGTTCTTTAAAACTTTAGTTCTGCCACTAACATCTTTTATAACACTATATTAGTGCTGCAGCAACTATTTTTCGAAGTATTACTATAGACATTAGTTTTTTCTTTAGTCTCATTTTAGCTTCACTGCATAAACAAACATCGATTAATTAAATGTTTATTTTCTTAAAGAAATCAAAATATAAACACAAAAAGTGTGGATTAACGTACTTTAATAGCTAGAAATGATACTATAAAGACCATTGCACTCATCGTCCTATAAAACTTTAGTTCTGCCAGTATCATCTTTTATAACACTATATTAGTACTGCAGCAACTATTTTTCGAAACATTACTATAGACATTAGTTTTTTCTTTAGTCTCATTTTAGCTTCACTGCATAAACAAACATCGATTAATTAAATGTTTATTTTCTTAAAGAAAACAAAATATAAACACAAAAATTGTGGATTAATATACTTTAATAGCTACAATTCATATTATAAAGAGTATTGCACTCATTGTTCTTTAAAACTTTAGTTCTGCCAGTAACTTTTTTATAACACTATATTATTGCTGCAGCAACCATTCTTGTAAAAATTACTATAGACATTAGTTTTTACTTTAGTGTCATTTTAGCTTTACTGCATAAACAAACATCGATTAATTACATGTTTATTTTCTTAAAGAAAGCAAAATATAAACACACAAATTGTGGATTAATATACTTTAATAGCTACAATTTATATTATAAAGACTATTGCACTCATCGTCCTATAAAACTTTAGTTCTGCCAGTATCATCTTTTATAACACTATATTAGTACTGCAGCAACTATTTTTCGGAATATTACTATAGACATTAGTTTTTTCTTTAGTCTCATTTTAGCTTCACTGCATAAACAAACATCGATTAATTAAATGTTTATTTTCTTAAAGAAAACAAAATATAAACACAAAAAGTATGGATTAACGTACTTTAATAGCTATAATTTATATTATAAAGACTATTGCACTCATCGTTCTTTAAAACTTTAGTTCTGCCAGTAACTTTTTTATAACACTATATTAGTGCTGCAGCAACCATTCTTGTAAAAATTACTATAGACATTAGTTTTTACTTTAGTGTCATTTTAGCTTTACTGCATAAACAAACATCGATTAATTACATGTTTATTTTCTCAAAGAAAACAAAATATCAACACAAAAGTATGGATTAACTTACTTTATTAGCTACAATTTTCATTATAGAGCGTTTAGCACTCATCGTTCTTTAAAACTTTAGTTCTGCCACTAACATCTTTTATAACACTATATTAGTGCTGCAGCAACTATTTTTCGAAGTATTACTATAGACATTAGTTTTTTCTTTAGTCTCATTTTAGCTTCACTGCATAAACAAACATCGATTAATTAAATGTTTATTTTCTTAAAGAAAACAAAATATAAACACAAAAAGTATGGATTAACGTACTTTAATAGCTATAATTTATATTATAAAGACTATTGCACTCATCGTCCTTTAAAACTTTAATTCTGCCAGTAAAATCTTTTATAACACTATATTAGTACTGCAGCAACTATTTTTCGAAACATTACTATAGACATTAGTTTTTTCTTTAGTCTCATTTTAGCTTCACTGCATAAACAAACATCGATTAATTACATGTTTATTTTCTTAAAGAAAGCAAAATATAAACACAAAAATTGTGGATTAATATACTTTAATAGCTACAATTTATATTATAAAGAGTATTGCACTCATTGTTCTTTAAAACTTTAGTTCTGCCAGTAACTTTTTATAGCACTAAATTAGTGCTGCAGCAACCATTGTTGTAAAAATTACTCTACACTTTAGTTTTTTCTTTAGTCTCATTTTAAATTTACTGCATAAGCAAACATCGATTAATTAAATGTTTATTTTCTCAAAGAAAACAAAATATAAACACAAAAAGTGTGGATTAACGTACTTTAATAGCTACAATTTATATTATAAAGAGTTTTGCACTCATCGCTCATTAAAACTTTAGTTCTGCCAGTAACATCTATTATAACACTATATTATTGCTGCAGCAACTATTTTTTGAAATATTACTATAGACATTAGTTTTTTCTTTAGTCTCATTTTAGCTTTACTGCATAAGCAAACATCGATTAATTAAATGTTTATTTTCTTAAAGAAAACAAAATATAAACACAAAAATTGTGGATTAACGTACTTCAATAGCTACAATTTATATTATAAAGAGCTTTGCACTCATCGTTCTTTATAACTTTAGTTCTGCCAGTAACATCTTTTATAACACTACATTATTGCTGCAGCAACTCTTTTTCGAAACATTACTATAGACATTAGTTTTTTCTTTAGTCTCAATTTAGCTTTACTGAATAAGCAAACATCGATTAATTAAATGTTTATTTTCTCAAAGAAAACAAAATATAGACACAAAAATTGTAGATTAACGTACTTTAATAGCTACAATTTATATTATAAAGAGTTTTGCACTCATGGTTCTTTAAAACTTTAGTTCTGCCAGTAACATCTTTTATAACACTATATTTGTACTTTAACGTACTTTAGTTGCCACAATTTTTATTATCAAGGGTATTGCACTCATCGTGCATTTAAACTATGGTTCTGCCAGTAGCTTCTTTTATAGCAGTATATTAGTGCTGCAGCAACCATTCTCGGATACATTACTATAGACATTGGTATTTTCTTTTGCTTTAGCTTTATTTTTAGCTTTACTGCATAAAGAAACATCGAAATATTAAATGTTTATTTTCTTAAAGAAAACAAAATATAAACACAAAAAGTGTGGATTAACGTACTTTAATAGCTACAATTTATATTATAAAGACTATTGCACTCATCGTCCTATAAAACTTTAGTTCTGCCAGTAACATCTTTTATAACACTATATTAGTATTGCTGCAACTATTTTTCGAAAATTTACTATAGACATTAGCTTTTTCTTTAGTCTCATTTTAGCTTCACTACATAAACAAACATCGATTAATTAAATGTTTATTTTCTTAAAGAAAGCAAAATATGAAAACAAAAGTTGTGGATTAATATACTTTAATAGCTACAATTTATATTATAAAGAGTTTTGCACTCATCGTTCTTTAAAACTTTAGTTCTGCCAGTAACATCTTTTATAACACTATATTAGTGCTGCAGCAACCATTCTCGGATACATTACTATAGATATTGGTATTTTCTTTTGCTTTAGCTTTAATTTTAGCTTTACTGCATAAATAAACATCGAATAATTAAATGTTTATTTTCTTAAAGAAAACAAAATATCAACACAAAAAGTATGGATTAACGTACTTTATTAGCTACAATTTATATCATAAAGACTATTGCACTCATCGTCCTATAAAACTTTAGTTCTGCCAGTAACATCTATTATAACACTATATTAGTGCTGCAGCAACTATTTTTCGAAACATTACTATAGACATTAGTTTTTTCTTTAGTCTCATTTTAGCTTCACTGCATAAACAAACATCGATTAATTACATGTTTATTTTCTTAAAGAAAGCAAAATATAAACACAAGAATTGTGGATTAATATACTTTAATAGCTACAATTTATATTATAAAGAGTATTGCACTCATTGTTCTTTAAAACTTTAGTTCTGCCAGTAACTTTTTTATAGCACTAAATTAGTGCTGCAGCAACCATTGTTGTAAAAATTACTCTACACTTTAGTTTTTTCTTTAGTCTCATTTTAAATTTACTGCATAAGCAAACATCGATTAATTAAATGTTTATTTTCTCAAAGAAAACAAAATATAAATACAAAAATTGTGGATTAACGTACTTTAATAGCTACAATTTATATCATAAAGAGTTTTGCACTCATCGCTCTTTAAAACTTTATATCTGCCAGTAACATCTATTATAACACTATATTATTGCTGCAGCAACTATTTTTCGAAATATTACTATAGACATTAGTTTTTTCTTTAGTCTCATTTTAGCTTCAATGCATAAACAAACATCGATTAACTAAATGTTTATTTTCTTAAAGAAAACAAAATATAAACACAAAAAGTGTGGATTAACGTACTTTAATAGCTACAATTTATATCATAAAGAGTTTTGCACTCATCGCTCTTTAAAACTTTAGTTCTGCCAGTAACATCTATTATAACACTATATTATTGCTGCAGCAACTATTTTTCGAAATATTACTATAGACATTAGTTTTTTCTTAAGTCTCATTTTAGCTTCACTGCATAAACAAACATCGATTAATTAAATGTTTATTTTCTTAAAGAAAACAAAATATAAACACAAAAAGTGTGGATTAACGTACTTTAATAGCTACAATTTATATTATAAAGACTATTGCACTCATCGTCCTATAAAACTTTAGTTCTGCCAGTAACATCTTTTATAACACTATATTAGTACTGCAGCAACTATTTTTCGAAACATTACTATAGACATTAGTTTTTTCTTTAGTCTCATTTTAGCTTCACTGCATAAACAAACATCGATTAATTACATGTTTATTTTCTTAAAGAAAGCAAAATATAAACACAAGAATTGTGGATTAATATACTTTAATAGCTACAATTTATATTATAAAGAGTATTGCACTCATTGTTCTTTAAAACTTTAGTTCTGCCAGTAACTTTTTTATAGCACTAAATTAGTGCTGCAGCAACCATTGTTGTAAAAATTACTCTACACTTTAGTTTTTTCTTTAGTCTCATTTTAAATTTACTGCATAAGCAAATATCGATTAATTAAATGTTTATTTTCTCAAAGAAAACAAAATATAAATACAAAAATTGTGGATTAACGTACTTTAATAGCTACAATTTATATCATAAAGAGTTTTGCACTCATCGCTCTTTAAAACTTTATATCTGCCAGTAACATCTATTATAACACTATATTATTGCTGCAGCAACTATTTTTCGAAATATTACTATAGACATTAGTTTTTTCTTTAGTCTCATTTTAGCTTCAATGCATAAACAAACATCGATTAACTAAATGTTTATTTTCTTAAAGAAAACAAAATATAAACACAAAAAGTGTGGATTAACGTACTTTAATAGCTACAATTTATATCATAAAGAGTTTTGCACTCATCGCTCTTTAAAACTTTAGTTCTGCCAGTAACATCTATTATAACACTATATTATTGCTGCAGCAACTATTTTTCGAAATATTACTATAGACATTAGTTTTTTCTTAAGTCTCATTTTAGCTTCACTGCATAAACAAACATCGATTAATTAAATGTTTATTTTCTTAAAGAAAACAAAATATAAACACAAAAAGTGTGGATTAACGTACTTTAATAGCTACAATTTATATTATAAAGACTATTGCACTCATCGTCCTATAAAACTTTAGTTCTGCCAGTAACATCTTTTATAACACTATATTAGTACTGCAGCAACTATTTTTCGAAACATTACTATAGACATTAGTTTTTTCTTTAGTCTCATTTTAGCTTCACTGCATAAACAAACATCGATTAATTACATGTTTATTTTCTTTAAGAAAGCAAAATATAAACACAAAAATTGTGGATTAATATACTTTAATAGCTACAATTTATATTATAAAGAGTATTGTACTCATTGTTCTTTAAAACATTAGTTCTGCCAGTAACTTTTTTATAGCACTAAATTAGTGCTGCAGCAACCATTGTTGTAAAAATTACTCTACACTTTAGTTTTTTCTTTAGTGTCATTTTAGCTTTACTGCATAAACAAACATCGATCAATTAAATGTTTATTTTCTCAAAGAAAGCAAAATATAAACGCAAAAAGTGTTGATTAACGTACTTTAAAAGCTACAATTTATATTATAAAGAGTATTGAACTAATCGTCCTTTAAAACTTTAGTTCTGCCAGTAACATCTTTTATAACACTATATTAGTACTGCAGCAACTATTTTTTGAAATATTACTATAGACATTAGTTTTTTCTTTAGTCTCATTTTAGCTTTACTGCATAAGCAAACATCGATTAATTAAATGTTTATTTTCTTAAAGAAAACAAAATATAAACACAAAAATTGTGGATTAACGTACTTTAATAGCTACAATTTATATTATAAAGAGCTTTGCACTCATCGTTCTTTAAAACTTTAGTTCTGCCAGTAACATCTTTTATAACACTACATTATTGCTGCAGCAACTCTTTTTCGAAACATTACTATAGACATTAGTTTTTTCTTTAGTCTCAATTTAGCTTTACTGCATAAGCAAACATCGATTAATTAAATGTTTATTTTCTCAAAGAAAACAAAATATAGACACAAAAATTGTAGATTAACGTACTTTAAAAGCTACAATTTATATTATAAAGAGTTTTGCACTCATGGTTCTTTAAAACTTTAGTTCTGCCAGTAACATCTTTTATAACACTATATTTGTACTTTAACGTACTTTAGTTGCCACAATTTTTATTATCAAGGGTATTGCACTCATCGTGCATTTAAACTATGGTTCTGCCAGTAGCTTCTTTTATAGCAGTATATTAGTGCTGCAGCAACCATTCTCGGATACATTACTATAGACATTGGTATTTTCTTTTGCTTTAGCTTTATTTTTAGCTTTACTGCATAAAGAAACATCGAAATATTAAATGTTTATTTTCTTAAAGAAAACAAAATATAAACACAAAAAGTGTGGATTAACGTACTTTAATAGCTACAATTTATATTAT
Organism: Aurelia coerulea; assembly: GCA_039566865.1. Lineage (NCBI taxonomy): Eukaryota > Metazoa > Cnidaria > Scyphozoa > Semaeostomeae > Ulmaridae > Aurelia > Aurelia coerulea. The sequence continues at coordinate 7,709,353 of CM076960.1, read as the reverse complement.
AAAGACTATTGCACTCATCGTCCTATAAAACTTTAGTTCTGCCAGTAACATCTTTTATAACACTATATTAGCACTGCTGCAACTATTTTTCGAAACATTACTATAGACATTAGCTTTTTCTTTAGTCTCATTTTAGCTTCACTACATAAACAAACATCGATTAATTAAATGTTTATTTTCTTAAAGAAAGCAAAATATAAAAACAAAAGTTTTGGATTAATATACTTTAATAGCTACAATTTATATTATAAAGAGTTTTGCACTCATCGTTCTTTAAAACTTTAGTTCTGCCAGTAACATCTTTTATAACACTATATTAGTGCTGCAGCAACCATTCTCGGATACATTACTATAGATATTGGTATTTTCTTTTGCTTTAGCTTTAATTTTAGCTTTACGGCATAAACAAACATCGAATAATTAAATGTTTATTTTCTCAAAGAAAACAAAATATCAACACAAAAAGTATGGATTAACGTACTTTAATAGCTACAATTTATATTATAAAGACTATTGCACTCATCGTCCTATAAAACTTTAGTTCTGCCAGTAACATCTTTTATAACACTATATTAGTACTGCAGCAACTATTTTTCGAAACATTGCTATAGACATTAGTTTTTTCTTTAGTCTAATTTTAGCTTCACTGCATAAGCAAACATCGATTAATTAAATGTTTATTTTCTCAAAGAAAACAAAATATAAACACAAAACTTGTGGATTAACGTACTTTAATAGCTACAATTTATATTATAAAGAGTTTTGCACTCATCGTTCTTTAAAACTTTAGTTCTGCCAGTAACATCTTTTATAACACTATATTAGTGCTGCAGCAATCATTCTCGGATACATTACTATAGATATTGGTATTTTCTTTTGCTTTAGCTTTAATTTTAGCTTTACTGCATAAACAAACATCGAATAATTAAATGTTTATTTTCTCAAAGAAAACAAAATATCAACACAAAAGTATGGATTAACTTACTTTAGTAGCTACAATTTTTATTATAGAGCGTTTAGCACTCATCGTTCTTTAAAACTTTAGTTCTGCCACTAACATCTTTTATAACACTATATTAGTGCTGCAGCAACTATTTTTCGAAGTATTACTATGGACATTAGTTTTTTCTTTAGTCTCATTTTAGCTTCACTGCATAAACAAACATCGATTAATTAAATGTTTATTTTCTTAAAGAAATCAAAATATAAACACAAAAAGTGTGGATTAACGTACTTTAATAGCTAGAAATTATACTATAAAGAGTTTTGCACTCATCGTTCTTTAAAACTTTATTTCTGCCAGTAACATCTTTTATAACACTATATTAGTGCTGCAGCAACCATTATCGGATTTATTACTATAGATATTGGTATTTTCTTTTGCTTTAGCTTTAATTTTAGCTTTACGGCATAAACAAACATCGAATAATTAAATGTTTATTTTCTCAAAGAAAACAAAATATCAACACAAAAAGTATGGATTAACGTACTTTAATAGCTACAATTTATATTATAAAGACTATTGCACTCATCGTCCTATAAAACTTTAGTTCTGCCAGTAACATCTTTTATAACACTATATTAGTACTGCAGCAACTATTTTTCGAAACATTGCTATAGACATTAGTTTTTTCTTCAGTCTAATTTTAGCTTCATTGCATAAGCAAACATCGATTAATTAAATGTTTATTTTCTCAAAGAAAACAAAATATAAACACAAAACTTGTGGATTAACGTACTTTATACACGTACAATTTATAGCTACAATTTATATTATAAAGAGTTTTGCACTCATTGTTTTTTAAAACTTTAGTTCTGCCAGTAACATCTTTTATAACACTATATTAGTGCTGCAGCAATCATTCTCGGATACATTACTATAGATATTGGTATTTTCTTTTGCTTTAGCTTTAGTTTTAGCTTTACTGCATAAACAAACATCGAATAATTAAATGTTTATTTTCTCAAAGAAAACAAAATATCAACACAAAAGTATGGATTAACTTACTTTATTAGCTACAATTTTCATTATAGAGCGTTTAGCACTCATCGTTCTTTAAAACTTTAGTTCTGCCACTAACATCTTTTATAACACTATATTAGTGCTGCAGCAACTATTTTTCGAAGTATTACTATAGACATTAGTTTTTTCTTTAGTCTCATTTTAGCTTCACTGCATAAACAAACATCGATTAATTAAATGTTTATTTTCTTAAAGAAATCAAAATATAAACACAAAAAGTGTGGATTAACGTACTTTAATAGCTAGAAATTATACTATAAAGACCATTGCACTCATCGTCCTATAAAACTTTAGTTCTGCCAGTATCATCTTTTATAACACTATATTAGTACTGCAGCAACTATTTTTCGAAACATTACTATAGACATTAGTTTTTTCTTTAGTCTCATTTTAGCTTCACTGCATAAACAAACATCGATTAATTAAATGTTTATTTTCTTAAAGAAAACAAAATATAAACACAAAAATTGTGGATTAATATACTTTAATAGCTACAATTCATATTGTAAAGAGTATTGCACTCATTGTTCTTTAAAACTTTAGTTCTGCCAGTAACTTTTTTATAACACTATATTAGTGCTGCAGCAACCATTCTTGTAAAAATTACTATAGACATTAGTTTTTACTTTAGTGTCATTTTAGCTTTACTGCATAAACAAACATCGATTAATTACATGTTTATTTTCTTAAAGAAAGCAAAATATAAACAAAAAAATTGTGGATTAATATACTTTAATAGCTACAATTTATATTATAAAGACTATTGCACTCATCGTCCTATAAAACTTTAGTTCTGCCAGTATCATCTTTTATAACACTATATTAGTACTGCAGCAACTATTTTTCGGAACATTACTATAGACATTAGTTTTTTCTTTAGTCTCATTTTAGCTTCACTGCATAAACAAACATCGATTAATTAAATGTTTATTTTCTTAAAGAAAACAAAATATAAACACAAAAAGTGTGGATTAACGTACTTTAATAGCTACAATTAATATTATAAAGACTATTGCACTCATCGTCCTATAAAACTTTAGTTCTGCCAGTAACATCTTTTATAACACTATATTAGTACTGCAGCAACTATTTTTCGAAACATTACTATAGACATTAGTTTTTTCTTTAGTCTCATTTTAGCTTCACTGCATAAACAAACATCGATTAATTACATGTTTATTTTCTTAAAGAAAGCAAAATATAAACACAAAAATTGTGGATTAATATACTTTAATAGCTACAATTTATATTATAAAGAGTATTGCACTCATTGTTCTTTAAAACTATAGTTCTGCCAGTAACTTTTTATAGCACTAAAGTAGTGCTGCAGCAACCATTGTTGTAAAAATTACTCTACACTTTAGTTTTTTCTTTAGTCTCATTTTAAATTTACTGCATAAGCAAACATCGATTAATTAAATGTTTATTTTCTCAAAGAAAACAAAATATAAACACAAAAAGTGTGGATTAACGTACTTTAATAGCTACAATTTATATTATAAAGAGTTTTGCACTCATCGCTCATTAAAACTTTAGTTCTGCCAGTAACATCTATTATAACACTATATTATTGCTGCAGCAACTATTTTTTGAAATATTACTATAGACATTAGTTTTTTCTTTAGTCTCATTTTAGCTTTACTGCATAAGCAAACATCGATTAATTAAATGTTTATTTTCTTAAAGAAAACAAAATATAAACACAAAAATTGTGGATTAACGTACTTTAATAGCTACAATTCATATTATAAAGAGCTTTGCACTCATCGTTTTTTAAAACTTTAGTTCTGCCAGTAACATCTTTTATAACACTACATTATTGCTGCAGCAACTCTTTTTCGAAACATTACTATAGACATTAGTTTTTTCTTTAGTCTCAATTTAGCTTTACTGAATAAGCAAACATCGATTAATTAAATGTTTATTTTCTCAAAGAAAACAAAATATAGACACAAAAATTGTAGATTAACGTACTTTAATAGCTACAATTTATATTATAAAGAGTTTTGCACTCATGGTTCTTTAAAACTTTAGTTCTGCCAGTAACATCTTTTATAACACTATATTTGTACTTTAACGTACTTTAGTTGCCACAATTTTTATTATCAAGGGTATTGCACTCATCGTGCATTTAAACTATGGTTCTGCCAGTAGCTTCTTTTATAGCAGTATATTAGTGCTGCAGCAACCATTCTCGGATACATTACTATAGACATTGGTATTTTCTTTTGCTTTAGCTTTATTTTTAGCTTTACTGCATAAAGAAACAACGAAATATTAAATGTTTATTTTCTTAAAGAAAACAAAATATAAACACAAAAAGTGTGGATTAACGTACTTTAATAGCTACAATTTATATTATAAAGACTATTGCACTCATTGTCCTATAAAACTTTAGTTCTGCCAGTAACATCTTTTATAACACTATATTAGTACTGCTGCAACTATTTTTCGAAAATTTACTATAGACATTAGCTTTTTCTTTAGTCTCATTTTAGCTTCACTACATAAACAAACATCGATTAATTAAATGTTTATTTTCTTAAAGAAAGCAAAATATGAAAACAAAAGTTGTGGATTAATATACTTAAATAGCTACAATTTATATTATAAAGAGTTTTGCACTCATCGTTCTTTAAAACTTTAGTTCTGCCAGTAACATCTTTTATAACACTATATTAGTGCTGCAGCAACCATTCTCGGATACATTACTATAGATATTGGTATTTTCTTTTGCTTTAGCTTTAATTTTAGCTTTACTGGATGAATAAACATCGAATAATTAAATGTTTATTTTCTCAAAAAAAACAAAATATCAACACAAAAAGTATGGATTAACGTACTTTATTAGCTACAATTTATATTATAGAGCGTTTAGCACTCATCGTTCTTTAAAACTTTAGTTCTGCCACTAACATCTTTTATAACACTATATTATTGCTGCAGCAACTATTTTTCGAAAAATTATTATAGACATTAGATTTTTCTTTAGTCTCATTTTAAATTTACTGCATAATCAAACATCGATTAATTAAATGTTTAATTTCTCAAAGAAAACAAAATATAAACACAAAAATTGTGGATTAAAGTACTTTAATAGCTACAATTTATATCATAAAGAGTTTTGCACTCATCGCTCTTTAAAACTTTAGTTCTGCCAGTAACATCTATTATAACACTATATTATTGCAGCAGCAACTATTTTTCGAAATATTACTATAGACATTAGTTTTTTCTTTAATCTCATTTTAGCTTCACTGCATAAACAAACATCGATTAATTAAATGTTTATTTTCTTAAAGAAAACAAAATATCAACACAAAAAGTGTGGATTAACGTACTTTAATAGCTACAATTTATATCATAAAGAGTTTTGCACTCATCGCTCTTTAAAACTTTAGTTCTGCCAGTAACATCTATTATAACACTATATTATTGCTGCAGCAACTATTTTTCGAAATATTACTATAGACATTAGTTTTTTCTTTAGTCTCATTTTAGCTTCACTGCATAAACAAACATCGATTAATTAAATGTTTATTTTCTTAAAGAAAACAAAATATAAACACAAAAAGTGTGGATTAACGTACTTTAATAGCTACAATTTATATTATAAAGACTATTGCACTCATCGTCCTATAAAACTTTAGTTCTGCCAGTAACATCTTTTATAACACTATATTAGTACTGCAGCAACTATTTTTCGAAACATTACTATAGACATTAGTTTTTTCTTTAGTCTCATTTTAGCTTCACTGCATAAACAAACATCGATTAATTACATGTTTATTTTCTTTAAGAAATTAAAATATAAACACAAAAATTGTGGATTAATATACTTTAATAGCTACAACTTATATTATAAAGAGTATTGCACTCATTGTTCTTTAAAACTTTAGTTCTGCCAGTAACTTTTTTATAGCACTAAATTAGTGCTGCAGCAACCATTGTTGTAAAAATTACTCTACACATTAGTTTTTTCTTTAGTGTCATTTTAGCTTTACTGCATAAACAAACATCGATCAATTAAATGTTTATTTTCTCAAAGAAAGCAAAATATAAACGCAAAAAGTGTTGATTAACGTACTTTAATAGCTACAATTTATATTATACAGAGTATTGAACTAATCGTCCTTTAAAACTTTAGTTCTGCCAGTAACATCTTTTATAACACTATATTAGTACTGCAGCAACTATTTTTTGAAATATTACTATAGACATTAGTTTTTTCTTTAGTCTCATTTTAGCTTTACTGCATAAGCAAACATCGATTAATTAAATGTTTATTTTCTTAAAGAAAACAAAATATAAACACAAAAATTGTGGATTAACGTACTTTAATAGCTACAATTTATATTATAAAGAGCTTTGCACTCATCGTTCTTTAAAACTTTAGTTCTGCCAGTAACATCTTTTATAACACTACATTATTGCTGCAGCAACTCTTTTTCGAAACATTACTATAGACATTAGTTTTTTCTTTAGTCTCAATTTAGCTTTACTGCATAAGCAAACATCGATTAATTAAATGTTTATTTTCTCAAAGAAAACAAAATATAGACACAAAAATTGTAGATTAACGTACTTTAATAGCTACAATTTATATTATAAAGAGTTTTGCACTCATGGTTCTTTAAAACTTTAGTTATGCCAGTAACATCTTTTATAACACTATATTTGTACTTTAACGTACTTTAGTTGCCACAATTTTTATTATCAAGGGTATTGCACTCATCGTGCATTTAAACTATGGTTCTGCCAGTAGCTTCTTTTATAGCAGTATATTAGTGCTGCAGCAACCATTCTCGGATACATTACTATAGACATTGGTATTTTCTTTTGCTTTAGCTTTATTTTTAGCTTTACTGCATAAAGAAACATCGAAATATTAAATGTTTATTTTGTTAAAGAAAACAAAATATAAAAACAAAAGTTTTGGATTAATATACTTTAATAGCTACAATTTATATTATAAAGACTATTGCACTCATCGTCCTATAAAACTTTAGTTCTGCCAGTAACATCTTTTATAACACTATATTAGTGCTGCAGCAACCATTCTCGGATACATTACTATAGATATTGGTATTTTCTTTTGCTTTAGCTTTAATTTTAGCTTTACGGCATAAACAAACATCGAATAATTAAATGTTTATTTTCTCAAAGAAAACAAAATATCAAGACAAAAAGTATGGATTAACGTACTTTAATAGCTACAATTTATATTATAAAGACTATTGCACTCATCGTCCTATAAAACTTTAGTTCTGCCAGTAACATCTTTTATAACACTATATTAGTACTGCAGCAACTATTTTTCGAAACATTGCTATAGACATTAGTTTTTTCTTTAGTCTAATTTTAGCTTCACTGCATAAGCAAACATCGATTAATTAAATGTTTATTTTCTCAAAGAAAACAAAATATAAACACAAAACTTGTGGATTAACGTACTTTAATAGCTACAATTTATATTATAAAGAGTTTTGCACTCATCGTTCTTTAAAACTTTAGTTCTGCCAGTAACATCTTTTATAACACTATATTAGTGCTGCAGCAATCATTCTCGGATACATTACTATAGATATTGGTATTTTCTTTTGCTTTAGCTTTAATTTTAGCTTTACTGCATAAACAAACATCGAATAATTAAATGTTTATTTTCTCAAAGAAAACAAAATATCAACACAAAAAGTATGGATTAACGTACTTTATTAGCTACAATTTTTATTATAGAGCGTTTAGCACTCATCGTTCTTTAAAACTTTAGTTCTGCCACTAACATCTTTTATAACACTATATTAGTGCTGCAGCAACTATTTTTCGAAGTATTACTATGGACATTAGTTTTTTCTTTAGTCTCATTTTAGCTTCACTGCATAAACAAACATCGATTAATTAAATGTTTATTTTCTTAAAGAAATCAAAATATAAACACAAAAAGTGTGGATTAACGTACTTTAATAGCTAGAAATTATACTATAAAGAGTTTTGCACTCATCGTTCTTTAAAACTTTATTTCTGCCAGTAACATCTTTTATAACACTATATTAGTGCTGCAGCAACCATTATCGGATTTATTACTATAGATATTGGTATTTTCTTTTGCTTTAGCTTTAATTTTAGCTTTACGGCATAAACAAACATCGAATAATTAAATGTTTATTTTCTCAAAGAAAACAAAATATCAACACAAAAAGTATGGATTAACGTACTTTAATAGCTACAATTTATATTATAAAGACTATTGCACTCATCGTCCTATAAAACTTTAGTTCTGCCAGTAACATCTTTTATAACACTATATTAGTACTGCAGCAACTATTTTTCGAAACATTGCTATAGACATTAGTTTTTTCTTCAGTCTAATTTTAGCTTCACTGCATAAGCAAACATCGATTAATTAAATGTTTATTTTCTCAAAGAAAACAAAATATAAACACAAAACTTGTGGATTAACGTACTTTAATAGCTACAATTTATATTATAAAGAGTTTTGCACTCATTGTTCTTTAAAACTTTAGTTCTGCCAGTAACATCTTTTATAACACTATATTAGTGCTGCAGCAATCATTCTCGGATACATTACTATAGATATTGGTATTTTCTTTTGCTTTAGCTTTAGTTTTAGCTTTACTGCATAAACAAACATCGAATAATTAAATGTTTATTTTCTCAAAGAAAACAAAATATCAACACAAAAGTATGGATTAACTTACTTTATTAGCTACAATTTTCATTATAGAGCGTTTAGCACTCATCGTTCTTTAAAACTTTAGTTCTGCCACTAACATCTTTTATAACACTATATTAGTGCTGCAGCAACTATTTTTCGAAGTATTACTATAGACATTAGTTTTTTCTTTAGTCTCATTTTAGCTTCACTGCATAAACAAACATCGATTAATTAAATGTTTATTTTCTTAAAGAAATCAAAATATAAACACAAAAAGTGTGGATTAACGTACTTTAATAGCTAGAAATTATACTATAAAGACCATTGCACTCATCGTCCTATAAAACTTTAGTTCTGCCAGTATCATCTTTTATAACACTATATTAGTACTGCAGCAACTATTTTTCGAAACATTACTATAGACATTAGTTTTTTCTTTAGTCTCATTTTAGCTTCACTGCATAAACAAACATCGATTAATTAAATGTTTATTTTCTTAAAGAAAACAAAATATAAACACAAAAATTGTGGATTAACGTACTTTAATAGCTACAATTTATATTATAAAGAGCTTTGCACTCATCGTTCTTTAAAACTTTAGTTCTGCCAGTAACATCTTTTATAACACTACATTATTGCTGCAGCAACTCTTTTTCGAAACATTACTATAGACATTAGTTTTTTCTTTAGTCTCAATTTAGCTTTACTGCATAAGCAAACATCGATTAATTAAATGTTTATTTTCTCAAAGAAAACAAAATATAGACACAAAAATTGTAGATTAACGTACTTTAATAGCTACAATTTATATTATAAAGAGTTTTGCACTCATGGTTCTTTAAAACTTTAGTTCTGCCAGTAACATCTTTTATAACACTATATTTGTACTTTAACGTACTTTAGTTGCCACAATTTTTATTATCAAGGGTATTGCACTCATCGTGCATTTAAACTATGGTTCTGCCAGTAGCTTCTTTTATAGCAGTATATTAGTGCTGCAGCAACCATTCTCGGATACATTACTATAGACATTGGTATTTTCTTTTGCTTTAGCTTTATTTTTAGCTTTACTGCATAAAGAAACATCGAAATATTAAATGTTTATTTTGTTAAAGAAAACAAAATATAAAAACAAAAGTTTTGGATTAATATACTTTAATAGCTACAATTTATATTATAAAGACTATTGCACTCATCGTCCTATAAAACTTTAGTTCTGCCAGTAACATCTTTTATAACACTATATTAGTGCTGCAGCAACCATTCTCGGATACATTACTATAGATATTGGTATTTTCTTTTGCTTTAGCTTTAATTTTAGCTTTACTGCATAAACAAACATCGAATAATTAAATGTTTATTTTCTCAAAGAAAACAAAATATCAAGACAAAAAGTATGGATTAACGTACTTTAATAGCTACAATTTATATTATAAAGACTATTGCACTCATCGTCCTATAAAACTTTAGTTCTGCCAGTAACATCTTTTATAACACTATATTAGTACTGCAGCAACTATTTTTCGAAACATTGCTATAGACATTAGTTTTTTCTTTAGTCTAATTTTAGCTTCACTGCATAAGCAAACATCGATTAATTAAATGTTTATTTTCTCAAAGAAAACAAAATATAAACACAAAACTTGTGGATTAACGTACTTTAATAGCTACAATTTATATTATAAAGAGTTTTGCACTCATCGTTCTTTAAAACTTTAGTTCTGCCAGTAACATCTTTTATAACACTATATTAGTGCTGCAGCAATCATTCTCGGATACATTACTATAGATATTGGTATTTTCTTTTGCTTTAGCTTTAATTTTAGCTTTACTGCATAAACAAACATCGAATAATTAAATGTTTATTTTCTCAAAGAAAACAAAATATCAACACAAAAAGTATGGATTAACGTACTTTATTAGCTACAATTTTTATTATAGAGCGTTTAGCACTCATCGTTCTTTAAAACTTTAGTTCTGCCACTAACATCTTTTATAACACTATATTAGTGCTGCAGCAACTATTTTTCGAAGTATTACTATGGACATTAGTTTTTTCTTTAGTCTCATTTTAGCTTCACTGCATAAACAAACATCGATTAATTAAATGTTTATTTTCTTAAAGAAATCAAAATATAAACACAAAAAGTGTGGATTAACGTACTTTAATAGCTAGAAATTATACTATAAAGAGTTTTGCACTCATCGTTCTTTAAAACTTTATTTCTGCCAGTAACATCTTTTATAACACTATATTAGTGCTGCAGCAACCATTATCGGATTTATTACTATAGATATTGGTATTTTCTTTTGCTTTAGCTTTAATTTTAGCTTTACGGCATAAACAAACATCGAATAATTAAATGTTTATTTTCTCAAAGAAAACAAAATATCAACACAAAAAGTATGGATTAACGTACTTTAATAGCTACAATTTATATTATAAAGACTATTGCACTCATCGTCCTATAAAACTTTAGTTCTGCCAGTAACATCTTTTATAACACTATATTAGTACTGCAGCAACTATTTTTCGAAACATTGCTATAGACATTAGTTTTTTCTTCAGTCTAATTTTAGCTTCACTGCATAAGCAAACATCGATTAATTAAATGTTTATTTTCTCAAAGAAAACAAAATATAAACACAAAACTTGTGGATTAACGTACTTTAATAGCTACAATTTATATTATAAAGAGTTTTGCACTCATTGTTCTTTAAAACTTTAGTTCTGCCAGTAACATCTTTTATAACACTATATTAGTGCTGCAGCAATCATTCTCGGATACATTACTATAGATATTGGTATTTTCTTTTGCTTTAGCTTTAGTTTTAGCTTTACTGCATAAACAAACATCGAATAATTAAATGTTTATTTTCTCAAAGAAAACAAAATATCAACACAAAAGTATGGATTAACTTACTTTATTAGCTACAATTTTCATTATAGAGCGTTTAGCACTCATCGTTCTTTAAAACTTTAGTTCTGCCACTAACATCTTTTATAACACTATATTAGTGCTGCAGCAACTATTTTTCGAAGTATTACTATAGACATTAGTTTTTTCTTTAGTCTCATTTTAGCTTCACTGCATAAACAAACATCGATTAATTAAATGTTTATTTTCTTAAAGAAATCAAAATATAAACACAAAAAGTGTGGATTAACGTACTTTAATAGCTAGAAATTATACTATAAAGACCATTGCACTCATCGTCCTATAAAACTTTAGTTCTGCCAGTATCATCTTTTATAACACTATATTAGTACTGCAGCAACTATTTTTCGAAACATTACTATAGACATTAGTTTTTTCTTTAGTCTCATTTTAGCTTCACTGCATAAACAAACATCGATTAATTAAATGTTTATTTTCTTAAAGAAAACAAAATATAAACACAAAAATTGTGGATTAATATACTTTAATAGCTACAATTCATATTGTAAAGAGTATTGCACTCATTGTTCTTTAAAACTTTAGTTCTGCCAGTAACTTTTTTATAACACTATATTAGTGCTGCAGCAACCATTCTTGTAAAAATTACTATAGACATTAGTTTTTACTTTAGTGTCATTTTAGCTTTACTGCATAAACAAACATCGATTAATTACATGTTTATTTTCTTAAAGAAAGCAAAATATAAACAAAAAAATTGTGGATTAATATACTTTAATCGCTACAATTTATATTATAAAGACTATTGCACTCATCGTCCTATAAAACTTTAGTTCTGCCAGTATCATCTTTTATAACCCTATATTAGTACTGCAGCAACTATTTTTCGAAATATTACTATAGACATTAGTTTTTTCTTTAGTCTCATTTTAGCTTTACTGCATAAGCAAACATCGATTAATTAAATGTTTATTTTCTTAAAGAAAACAAAATATAAACACAAAAATTGTGGATTAACGTACTTTAATAGCTACAATTTATATTATAAAGAGCTTTGCACTCATCGTTCTTTAAAACTTTAGTTCTGCCAGTAACATCTTTTATAACACTACATTATTGCTGCAGCAACTCTTTTTCGAAACATTACTATAGACATTAGTTTTTTCTTTAGTCTCAATTTAGCTTTACTGCATAAGCAAACATCGATTAATTAAATGTTTATTTTCTCAAAGAAAACAAAATATAGACACAAAAATTGTAGATTAACGTACTTTAATAGCTACAATTTATATTATAAAGAGTTTTGCACTCATGGTTCTTTAAAACTTTAGTTCTGCCAGTAACATCTTTTATAACACTATATTTGTACTTTAACGTACTTTAGTTGCCACAATTTTTATTATCAAGGGTATTGCACTCATCGTGCATTTAAACTATGGTTCTGCCAGTAGCTTCTTTTATAGCAGTATATTAGTGCTGCAGCAACCATTCTCGGATACATTACTATAGACATTGGTATTTTCTTTTGCTTTAGCTTTATTTTTAGCTTTACTGCATAAAGAAACATCGATTAATTACATGTTTATTTTCTTAAAGAAAGCAAAATATAAACAAAAAAATTGTGGATTAATATACTTTAATAGCTACAATTTATATTATAAAGACTATTGCACTCATCGTCCTATAAAACTTTAGTTCTGCCAGTATCATCTTTTATAACACTATATTAGTACTGCAGCAACTATTTTTCGGAATATTACTATAGACATTAGTTTTTTCTTTAGTCTCATTTTAGCTTTACTGCATAAGCAAACATCGATTAATTACATGTTTATTTTCTTAAAGAAAGCAAAATATAAACAAAAAAATTGTGGATTAATATACTTTAATAGCTACAATTTATATTATACAGAGTATTGAACTAATCGTCCTATAAAACTTTAGTTCTGCCAGTATCATCTTTTATAACACTATATTAGTACTGCAGCAACTATTTTTTGGAATATTACTATAGACATTAGTTTTTTCTTTAGTCTCATTTTAGCTTCACTGCATAAACAAACATCGATTAATTAAATGTTTATTTTCTTAAAGAAAACAAAATATAAACACAAAAAGTGTGGATTAACGTACTTTAATAGCTACAATTTATATTATAAAGACTATTGCACTCATCGTCCTATAAAACTTTAGTTCTGCCAGTAACATCTTTTATAACACTATATTAGTACTGCAGCAACTATTTTTCGAAACATTACTATAGACATTAGTTTTTTCTTTAGTCTCATTTTAGCTTCACTGCATAAACAAACATCGATTAATTACATGTTTATTTTCTTAAAGAAAGCAAAATATAAACACAAAAATTGTGGATTAATATACTTTAATAGCTACAATTTATATTATAAAGAGTATTGCACTCATTGTTCTTTAAAACTATAGTTCTGCCAGTAACTTTTTATAGCACTAAAGTAGTGCTGCAGCAACCATTGTTGTAAAAATTACTCTACACTTTAGTTTTTTCTTTAGTCTCATTTTAAATTTACTGCATAAGCAAACATCGATTAATTAAATGTTTATTTTCTCAAAGAAAACAAAATATAAACACAAAAAGTGTGGATTAACGTACTTTAATAGCTACAATTTATATTATAAAGAGTTTTGCACTCATCGCTCATTAAAACTTTAGTTCTGCCAGTAACATCTATTATAACACTATATTATTGCTGCAGCAACTATTTTTTGAAATATTACTATAGACATTAGTTTTTTCTTTAGTCTCATTTTAGCTTTACTGCATAAGCAAACATCGATTAATTAAATGTTTATTTTCTTAAAGAAAACAAAATATAAACACAAAAATTGTGGATTAACGTACTTTAATAGCTACAATTTATATTATAAAGAGCTTTGCACTCATCGTTTTTTAAAACTTTAGTTCTGCCAGTAACATCTTTTATAACACTACATTATTGCTGCAGCAACTCTTTTTCGAAACATTACTATAGACATTAGTTTTTTCTTTAGTCTCAATTTAGCTTTACTGAATAAGCAAACATCGATTAATTAAATGTTTATTTTCTCAAAGAAAACAAAATATAGACACAAAAATTGTAGATTAACGTACTTTAATAGCTACAATTTATATTATAAAGAGTTTTGCACTCATGGTTCTTTAAAACTTTAGTTCTGCCAGTAACTTTTTATAGCACTAAATTAGTGCTGCAGCAACCATTGTTGTAAAAATTACTCTACACTTTAGTTTTTTCTTTAGTCTCATTTTAAATTTACTGCATAAGCAAACATCGATTAATTAAATGTTTATTTTCTCAAAGAAAACAAAATATAAACACAAAAAGTGTGGATTAACGTACTTTAATAGCTACAATTTATATTATAAAGAGTTTTGCACTCATCGCTCATTAAAACTTTAGTTCTGCCAGTAACATCTATTTTAACACTATATTATTGCTGCAGCAACTATTTTTTGAAATATTACTATAGACATTAGTTTTTTCTTTAGTCTCATTTTAGCTTTACTGCATAAGCAAACATCGATTAATTAAATGTTTATTTTCTTAAAGAAAACAAAATATAAACACAAAAATTGTGGATTAACGTACTTCAATAGCTACAATTTATATTATAAAGAGCTTTGCACTCATCGTTCTTTATAACTTTAGTTCTGCCAGTAACATCTTTTATAACACTACATTATTGCTGCAGCAACTCTTTTTCGAAACATTACTATAGACATTAGTTTTTTCTTTAGTCTCAATTTAGCTTTACTGAATAAGCAAACATCGATTAATTAAATGTTTATTTTCTCAAAGAAAACAAAATATAGACACAAAAATTGTAGATTAACGTACTTTAATAGCTACAATTTATATTATAAAGAGTTTTGCACTCATGGTTCTTTAAAACTTTAGTTCTGCCAGTAACATCTTTTATAACACTATATTTGTACTTTAACGTACTTTAGTTGCCACAATTTTTATTATCAAGGGTATTGCACTCATCGTGCATTTAAACTATGGTTCTGCCAGTAGCTTCTTTTATAGCAGTATATTAGTGCTGCAGCAACCATTCTCGGATACATTACTATAGACATTGGTATTTTCTTTTGCTTTAGCTTTATTTTTAGCTTTACTGCATAAAGAAACATCGAAATATTAAATGTTTATTTTCTTAAAGAAAACAAAATATAAACACAAAAAGTGTGGATTAACGTACTTTAATAGCTACAATTTATATTATAAAGACTATTGCACTCATCGTCCTATAAAACTTTAGTTCTGCCAGTAACATCTTTTATAACACTATATTAGTACTGCTGCAACTATTTTTCGAAAATTTACTATAGACATTAGCTTTTTCTTTAGTCTCATTTTAGCTTCACTACATAAACAAACATCGATTAATTAAATGTTTCTTTTCTTAAAGAAAGCAAAATATGAAAACAAAAGTTGTGGATTAATATACTTTAATAGCTACAATTTATATTATAAAGAGTTTTGCACTCATCGTTCTTTAAAACTTTAGTTCTGCCAGTAACATCTTTTATAACACTATATTAGTGCTGCAGCAACCATTCTCGGATACATTACTATAGATATTGGTATTTTCTTTTGCTTTAGCTTTAATTTTAGCTTTACTGCATAAATAAACATCGAATAATTAAATGTTTATTTTCTCAAAAAAAACAAAATATCAACACAAAAAGTATGGATTAACGTACTTTATTAGCTACAATTTATATTATAGAGCGTTTAGCACTCATCGTTCTTTAAAACTTTAGTTCTGCCATTAACATCTTTTATAACACTATATTTTTGCTGCAGCAACTATTTTTCGAAACATTATTATAGACATTAGATTTTTCTTTAGTCTCATTTTAAATTTACTGCATAATCAAACATCGATTAATTAAATGTTTAATTTCTCAAAGAAAACAAAATATAAACACAAGAATTGTGGATTAAAGTACTTTAATAGCTACAATTTATATCATAAAGAGTTTTGCACTCATCGCTCTTTAAAACTTTAGTTCTGCCAGTAACATCTATTATAACACTATATTATTGCAGCAGCAACTATTTTTCGAAATATTACTATAGACATTAGTTTTTTCTTTAGTCTCATTTTAGCTTCACTGCATAAACAAACATCGATTAATTAAATGTTTATTTTCTTAAAGAAAACAAAATATCAACACAAAAAGTGTGGATTAACGTACTTTAATAGCTACAATTTATATCATAAAGAGTTTTGCACTCATCGCTCTTTAAAACTTTAGTTCTGCCAGTAACATCTATTATAACACTATATTATTGCTGCAGCAACTATTTTTCGAAATATTACTATAGACATTAGTTTTTTCTTTAGTCTCATTTTAGCTTCACTGCATAAACAAACATCGATTAATTAAATGTTTATTTTCTTAAAGAAAACAAAATATAAACACAAAAAGTGTGGATTAACGTACTTTAATAGCTACAATTTATATTATAAAGACTATTGCACTCATCGTCCTATAAAACTTTAGTTCTGCCAGTAACATCTTTTATAACACTATATTAGTACTGCAGCAACTATTTTTCGAAACATTACTATAGACATTAGTTTTTTCTTTAGTCTCATTTTAGCTTCACTGCATAAACAAACATCGATTAATTACATGTTTATTTTCTTTAAGAAATTAAAATATAAACACAAAAATTGTGGATTAATATACTTTAATAGCTACAACTTATATTATAAAGAGTATTGCACTCATTGTTCTTTAAAACTTTAGTTCTGCCAGTAACTTTTTTATAGCACTAAATTAGTGCTGCAGCAACCATTGTTGTAAAAATTACTCTACACATTAGTTTTTTCTTTAGTGTCATTTTAGCTTTACTGCATAAACAAACATCGATCAATTAAATGTTTATTTTCTCAAAGAAAGCAAAATATAAACGCAAAAAGTGTTGATTAACGTACTTTAATAGCTACAATTTATATTATACAGAGTATTGAACTAATCGTCCTTTAAAACTTTAGTTCTGCCAGTAACATCTTTTATAACACTATATTAGTACTGCAGCAACTATTTTTTGAAATATTACTATAGACATTAGTTTTTTCTTTAGTCTCATTTTAGCTTTACTGCATAAGCAAACATCGATTAATTAAATGTTTATTTTCTTAAAGAAAACAAAATATAAACACAAAAATTGTGGATTAACGTACTTTAATAGCTACAATTTATATTATAAAGAGCTTTGCACTCATCGTTCTTTAAAACTTTAGTTCTGCCAGTAACATCTTTTATAACACTACATTATTGCTGCAGCAACTCTTTTTCGAAACATTACTATAGACATTAGTTTTTTCTTTAGTCTCAATTTAGCTTTACTGCATAAGCAAACATCGATTAATTAAATGTTTATTTTCTCAAAGAAAACAAAATATAGACACAAAAATTGTAGATTAACGTACTTTAATAGCTACAATTTATATTATAAAGAGTTTTGCACTCATGGTTCTTTAAAACTTTAGTTCTGCCAGTAACATCTTTTATAACACTATATTTGTACTTTAACGTACTTTAGTTGCCACAATTTTTATTATCAAGGGTATTGCACTCATCGTGCATTTAAACTATGGTTCTGCCAGTAGCTTCTTTTATAGCAGTATATTAGTGCTGCAGCAACCATTCTCGGATACATTACTATAGACATTGGTATTTTCTGTTGCTTTAGCTTTATTTTTAGCTTTACTGCATAAAGAAACATCGAAATATTAAATGTTTATTTTCTTAAAGAAAACAAAATATAAACACAAAAAGTGTGGATTAATATACTTTAATAGCTACAATTTATATTATAAAGAGTATTGCACTCATTGTTCTTTAAAACTTTAGTTCTGCCAGTAACTTTTTATAGCACTAAATTAGTGCTGCAGCAACCATTCTTGGAAACATTACTATAGACATTAGTTTTTTCTCTAGTCTCATTTTAGCTTTACTGCATAAACGAACATCGATTAACTAAATGTTTATTTTCTCAAAGAAAACAAAATATAAACACATAAAGTGTGGATTAACGCACTTTAGTAGCTACAATTTATATTATAGGGAGTTTTGCACTCATCGTTCTTTAAAACTTTAGTTCTGCCAGTAACATCTTTTATAACACTATATTAGTGCTGCAGCAACCATTCTCGGATACATTACTATAGATATTGGTATTTTCTTTTGCTTTAGCTTTAATTTTAGCTTTACTGCATAAACAAACATCGAATAATTAAATGTTTATTTTCTCAAAGAAAACAAAATATCAACACAAAAAGTATGGATTAACGTAATTTATTAGCTACAATTTATATTATAGAGCGTTTAGCACTCATCGCTCTTTAAAACTTTAGTTCTGCCAGTAACATCTATTATAACACTATATTATTGCAGCAGCAACTATTTTTCGAAATATTACTATAGACATTAGTTTTTTCTTTAGTCTCATTTTAGCTTCACTGCATAAACAAACATCGATTAATTAAATGTTTATTTTCTTAAAGAAAACAAAATATCAACACAAAAAGTATGGATTAACGTACTTTATTAGCTACAATTTATATCATAAAGAGTTTTGCACTCATCGCTCTTTAAAACTTTAGTTCTGCCAGTAACATCTATTATAACACTATATTATTGCTGCAGCAACTATTTTTCGAAATATTACTATAGACATTAGTTTTTTCTTTAGTCTCATTTTAGCTTCACTGCATAAACAAACATCGATTAATTAAATGTTTATTTTCTTAAAGAAAACAAAATATAAACACAAAAAGTGTGGATTAACGTACTTTAATAGCTACAATTTATATTATAAAGACTATTGCAATCATCGTCCTATAAAACTTTAGTTCTGCCAGTAACATCTTTTATAACACTATATTAGTACTGCAGCAACTATTTTTCGAAACATTACTATAGACATTAGTTTTTTCTTTAGTCTCATTTTAGCTTCACTGCATAAACAAACATCGATTAATTACATGTTTATTTTCTTAAAGAAAGCAAAATATAAACACAAAAATTGTGGATTAATATACTTTAATAGCTACAATTTATATTATAAAGAGTATTGCACTCATTGTTCTTTAAAACTATAGTTCTGCCAGTAACTTTTTATAGCACTAAAGTAGTGCTGCAGCAACCATTGTTGTAAAAATTACTCTACACTTTAGTTTTTTCTTTAGTCTCATTTTAAATTTACTGCATAAGCAAACATCGATTAATTAAATGTTTATTTTCTCAAAGAAAACAAAATATAAACACAAAAAGTGTGGATTAACGTACTTTAATAGCTACAATTTATATTATAAAGAGTTTTGCACTCATCGCTCATTAAAACTTTAGTTCTGCCAGTAACATCTATTATAACACTATATTATTGCTGCAGCAACTATTTTTTGAAATATTACTATAGACATTAGTTTTTTCTTTAGTCTCATTTTAGCTTTACTGCATAAGCAAACATCGATTAATTAAATGTTTATTTTCTTAAAGAAAACAAAATATAAACACAAAAATTGTGGATTAACGTACTTTAATAGCTACAATTTATATTATAAAGAGCTTTGCACTCATCGTTTTTTAAAACTTTAGTTCTGCCAGTAACATCTTTTATAACACTACATTATTGCTGCAGCAACTCTTTTTCGAAACATTACTATAGACATTAGTTTTTTCTTTAGTCTCAATTTAGCTTTACTGAATAAGCAAACATCGATTAATTAAATGTTTATTTTCTCAAAGAAAACAAAATATAGACACAAAAATTGTAGATTAACGTACTTTAATAGCTACAATTTATATTATAAAGAGTTTTGCACTCATGGTTCTTTAAAACTTTAGTTCTGCCAGTAACTTTTTATAGCACTAAATTAGTGCTGCAGCAACCATTGTTGTAAAAATTACTCTACACTTTAGTTTTTTCTTTAGTCTCATTTTAAATTTACTGCATAAGCAAACATCGATTAATTAAATGTTTATTTTCTCAAAGAAAACAAAATATAAACACAAAAAGTGTGGATTAACGTACTTTAATAGCTACAATTTATATTATAAAGAGTTTTGCACTCATCGCTCATTAAAACTTTAGTTCTGCCAGTAACATCTATTTTAACACTATATTATTGCTGCAGCAACTATTTTTTGAAATATTACTATAGACATTAGTTTTTTCTTTAGTCTCATTTTAGCTTTACTGCATAAGCAAACATCGATTAATTAAATGTTTATTTTCTTAAAGAAAACAAAATATAAACACAAAAATTGTGGATTAACGTACTTCAATAGCTACAATTTATATTATAAAGAGCTTTGCACTCATCGTTCTTTATAACTTTAGTTCTGCCAGTAACATCTTTTATAACACTACATTATTGCTGCAGCAACTCTTTTTCGAAACATTACTATAGACATTAGTTTTTTCTTTAGTCTCAATTTAGCTTTACTGAATAAGCAAACATCGATTAATTAAATGTTTATTTTCTCAAAGAAAACAAAATATAGACACAAAAATTGTAGATTAACGTACTTTAATAGCTACAATTTATATTATAAAGAGTTTTGCACTCATGGTTCTTTAAAACTTTAGTTCTGCCAGTAACATCTTTTATAACACTATATTTGTACTTTAACGTACTTTAGTTGCCACAATTTTTATTATCAAGGGTATTGCACTCATCGTGCATTTAAACTATGGTTCTGCCAGTAGCTTCTTTTATAGCAGTATATTAGTGCTGCAGCAACCATTCTCGGATACATTACTATAGACATTGGTATTTTCTTTTGCTTTAGCTTTATTTTTAGCTTTACTGCATAAAGAAACATCGAAATATTAAATGTTTATTTTCTTAAAGAAAACAAAATATAAACACAAAAAGTGTGGATTAACGTACTTTAATAGCTACAATTTATATTATAAAGACTATTGCACTCATCGTCCTATAAAACTTTAGTTCTGCCAGTAACATCTTTTATAACACTATATTAGTACTGCTGCAACTATTTTTCGAAAATTTACTATAGACATTAGCTTTTTCTTTAGTCTCATTTTAGCTTCACTACATAAACAAACATCGATTAATTAAATGTTTCTTTTCTTAAAGAAAGCAAAATATGAAAACAAAAGTTGTGGATTAATATACTTTAATAGCTACAATTTATATTATAAAGAGTTTTGCACTCATCGTTCTTTAAAACTTTAGTTCTGCCAGTAACATCTTTTATAACACTATATTAGTGCTGCAGCAACCATTCTCGGATACATTACTATAGATATTGGTATTTTCTTTTGCTTTAGCTTTAATTTTAGCTTTACTGGATAAATAAACATCGAATAATTAAATGTTTATTTTCTCAAAAAAAACAAAATATCAACACAAAAAGTATGGATTAACGTACTTTATTAGCTACAATTTATATTATAGAGCGTTTAGCACTCATCGTTCTTTAAAACTTTAGTTCTGCCACTAACATCTTTTATAACACTATATTATTGCTGCAGCAACTATTTTTCGAAACATTATTATAGACATTAGATTTTTCTTTAGTCTCATTTTAAATTTACTGCATAATCAAACATCGATTAATTAAATGTTTAATTTCTCAAAGAAAACAAAATATAAACACAAAAATTGTGGATTAAAGTACTTTAATAGCTACAATTTATATCATAAAGAGTTTTGCACTCATCGCTCTTTAAAACTTTAGTTCTGCCAGTAACATCTATTATAACACTATATTATTGCAGCAGCAACTATTTTTCGAAAGATTACTATAGACATTAGTTTTTTCTTTAGTCTCATTTTAGCTTCACTGCATAAACAAACATCGATTAATTAAATGTTTATTTTCTTAAAGAAAACAAAATATCAACACAAAAAGTGTGGATTAACGTACTTTAATAGCTACAATTTATATCATAAAGAGTTTTGCACTCATCGCTCTTTAAAACTTTAGTTCTGCCAGTAACATCTATTATAACACTATATTATTGCTGCAGCAACTATTTTTCGAAATATTACTATAGACATTAGTTTTTTCTTTAGTCTCATTTTAGCTTCACTGCATAAACAAACATCGATTAATTAAATGTTTATTTTCTTAAAGAAAACAAAATATAAACACAAAAAGTGTGGATTAACGTACTTTAATAGCTACAATTTATATTATAAAGACTATTGCACTCATCGTCCTATAAAACTTTAGTTCTGCCAGTAACATCTTTTATAACACTATATTAGTACTGCAGCAACTATTTTTCGAAACATTACTATAGACATTAGTTTTTTCTTTAGTCTCATTTTAGCTTCACTGCATAAACAAACATCGATTAATTACATGTTTATTTTCTTTAAGAAATTAAAATATAAACACAAAAATTGTGGATTAATATACTTTAATAGCTACAATTTATATTATAAAGAGTATTGCACTCATTGTTCTTTAAAACTTTAGTTCTGCCAGTAACTTTTTTATAGCACTAAATTAGTGCTGCAGCAACCATTGTTGTAAAAATTACTCTACACATTAGTTTTTTCTTTAGTGTCATTTTAGCTTTACTGCATAAACAAACATCGATCAATTAAATGTTTATTTTCTCAAAGAAAGCAAAATATAAACGCAAAAAGTGTTGATTAACGTACTTTAATAGCTACAATTTATATTATACAGAGTATTGAACTAATCGTCCTTTAAAACTTTAGTTCTGCCAGTAACATCTTTTATAACACTATATTAGTACTGCAGCAACTATTTTTTGAAATATTACTATAGACATTAGTTTTTTCTTTAGTCTCATTTTAGCTTTACTGCATAAGCAAACATCGATTAATTAAATGTTTATTTTCTTAAAGAAAACAAAATATAAACACAAAAATTGTGGATTAACGTACTTTAATAGCTACAATTTATATTATAAAGAGCTTTGCACTCATCGTTCTTTAAAACTTTAGTTCTGCCAGTAACATCTTTTATAACACTACATTATTGCTGCAGCAACTCTTTTTCGAAACATTACTATAGACATTAGTTTTTTCTTTAGTCTCAATTTAGCTTTACTGCATAAGCAAACATCGATTAATTAAATGTTTATTTTCTCAAAGAAAACAAAATATAGACACAAAAATTGTAGATTAACGTACTTTAATAGCTACAATTTATATTATAAAGAGTTTTGCACTCATGGTTCTTTAAAACTTTAGTTCTGCCAGTAACATCTTTTATAACACTATATTTGTACTTTAACGTACTTTAGTTGCCACAATTTTTATTATCAAGGGTATTGCACTCATCGTGCATTTAAACTATGGTTCTGCCAGTAGCTTCTTTTATAGCAGTATATTAGTGCTGCAGCAACCATTCTCGGATACATTACTATAGACATTGGTATTTTCTGTTGCTTTAGCTTTATTTTTAGCTTTACTGCATAAAGAAACATCGAAATATTAAATGTTTATTTTCTTAAAGAAAACAAAATATAAACACAAAAAGTGTGGATTAACGTACTTTAATAGCTACAATTTATATTATAAAGACTATTGCACTCATCGTCCTATAAAACTTTAGTTCTGCCAGTAACATCTTTTATAACACTATATTAGCACTGCTGCAACTATTTTTCGAAACATTACTATAGACATTAGCTTTTTCTTTAGTCTCATTTTAGCTTCACTACATAAACAAACATCGATTAATTAAATGTTTATTTTCTTAAAGAAAGCAAAATATAAAAACAAAAGTTTTGGATTAATATACTTTAATAGCTACAATTTATATTATAAAGAGTTTTGCACTCATCGTTCTTTAAAACTTTAGTTCTGCCAGTAACATCTTTTATAACACTATATTAGTGCTGCAGCAACCATTCTCGGATACATTACTATAGATATTGGTATTTTCTTTTGCTTTAGCTTTAATTTTAGCTTTACTGCATAAACAAACATCGAATAATTAAATGTTTATTTTCTCAAAGAAAACAAAATATCAACACAAAAAGTATGGATTAACGTAATTTATTAGCTACAATTTATATTATAGAGCGTTTAGCACTCATCGTTCTTTAAAACTTTAGCTCTGCCACTAACATCTTTTATAACACTATATTAGTGCTGCAGCAACTATTTTTCGAAATATTACTATAGACATTAGTTTTTTCTTTAGTCTCATTTTAGCTTCACTGCATAAACAAACATCGATTAATTAAATGTTTATTTTCTTAAAGAAAACAAAATATAAACACAAAACTTGTGGATTAACGTACTTTAATAGCTACAATTTATATTATAAAGAGTTTTGCACTCATCGTTCTTTAAAACTTTAGTTCTGCCAGTAACATCTTTTATAACACTATATTAGTGCTGCAGCAACCATTCTAGGATACATTACTATAGATATTGGTATTTTCTTTTGCTTTAGCTTTAATTTTAGCTTTACGGCATAAACAAACATCGAATAATTAAATGTTTATTTTCTCAAAGAAAACAAAATATCAACACAAAAAGTATGGATTAACGTACTTTAATAGCTACAATTTATATTATAAAGACTATTGCACTCATCGTCCTATAAAACTTTAGTTCTGCCACTAACATCTTTTATAACACTATATTAGTGCTGCAGCAACTATTTTTCGAAATATTACTATAGACATTAGTTTTTTCTTTAGTCTCATTTTAGCTTCACTGCATAAACAAACATCGATTAATTAAATGTTTATTTTCTTAAAGAAAACAAAATATAAACACAAAACTTGTGGATTAACGTACTTTAATAGCTACAATTTATATTATAAAGAGTTTTGCACTCATCGTTCTTTAAAACTTTAGTTCTGCCAGTAACATCTTTTATAACACTATATTAGTGCTGCAGCAACCATTCTAGGATACATTACTATAGATATTGGTATTTTCTTTTGCTTTAGCTTTAATTTTAGCTTTACGGCATAAACAAACATCGAATAATTAAATGTTTATTTTCTTAAAGAAAACAAAATATCAACACAAAAAGTATGGATTAACGTACTTTAATAGCTACAATTTATATTATAAAGACTATTGCACTCATCGTCCTATAAAACTTTAGTTCTGCCAGTAACATCTTTTATAACACAATATTAGTACTGCAGCAACTATTTTTCGAAACATTGCTATAGACATTAGTTTTTTCTTTAGTTTAATTTTAGCTTCACTGCATAAGCAAACATCGATTAATTAAATGTTTATTTTCTCAAAGAAAACAAAATATAAACACAAAACTTGTGGATTAACTTACTTTAATAGCTACAATTTATATTATAAAGAGTTTTGCACTCATTGTTCTTTAAAACTTTAGTTCTGCCAGTAACATCTTTTATAACACTATATTAGTGCTGCAGCAATCATTCTCGGATACATTACTATAGATATTGGTATTTTCTTTTGCTTTAGCTTTAATTTTAACTTTACTGCATAAACAAACATCGAATAATTAAATGTTTATTTTCTCAAAGAAAACAAAATATCAACACAAAATTATGGATTAACTTACTTTATTAGCTACAATTTTCATTATAGAGCGTTTAGCACTCATCGTTCTTTAAAACTTTAGTTCTGCCACTAACATCTTTTATAACACTATATTAGTGCTGCAGCAACTATTTTTCGAAATATTACTATAGACATTAGTTTTTTCTTTAGTCTCATTTTAGCTTCACTGCATAAACAAACATCGATTAATTAAATGTTTATTTTCTTAAAGAAATCAAAATATAAACACAAAAAGTGTGGATTAACGTACTTTAATAGCTAGAAATTATACTATAAAGACCATTGCACTCATCGTCCTATAAAACTTTAGTTCTGCCAGTATCATCTTTTATAACACTATATTAGTACTGCAGCAACTATTTTTCGAAACATTACCATAGACATTATTTTTTTCTTTAGTCTCATTTTAGCTTCACTGCATAAACAAACATCGATTAATTAAATGTTTATTTTCTTAAAGAAAACAAAATATAAACACAAAAATTGTGGATTAATATACTTTAATAGCTACAATTCATATTATAAAGAGTATTGCACTCATTGTTCTTTAAAACTTTAGTTCTGCCAGTAACTTTTTTATAACACTATATTAGTGCTGCAGCAACCATTCTTGTAAAAATTACTATAGCCATTAGTTTTTACTTTAGTGTCATTTTAGCTTTACTGCATAAACAAAC